>VDFB02086081.1:320166903-320314820 GCA_007258455.2 Sequoia sempervirens
TCGTTCTTCATCTGTACTCTCAACACCATCCAATTATGATTGTGCATGTCGATAACACACATGAACCATACTAGTGATCTGCTTTGAAAAGTAATACTCTGATTGAATCTCCTTTTGATGTACAAAGGAGTAATTTTTTGCAAATTCAACTATTGATAGAACTGTTCCACGTGGGAAAGTATCTCTCAATGTTTGGAATTGTTGTACTTGCCACTCTACAAAAAAGGAATGATGTATGTATGGTCGTATCAATTTTTGAAAATATTCCATAAATTTTCCAATGGGAATCTCCTCTTCTACATAGTTCAACCTTGTGGATTCTTTCCCAAAATTTGTTTGCAACTTTACATACTTGTACCTGTGTCAGTAAAATATTTGAATAACTAATAAACCACACTTGATCAATGAAACATTACATCAAAGAGAATCCAAATAACTTGATCTATGAGAAATTGAAACAAATAAACTCTCTAAAAATAGTACTTACCTCTTGCAATTTACTGTCTTTGTTAGGTCAGTTGTTAGAAAACCAAGATCTGATTGCAAACCTGAATAGACCTTCCACAGAAGAGGAAAATGAAAAAGTAGAAGCTTTGCATAAAAACATGCAATTTGATATATTCAAAAAGACCAATAATTACAAGAGATAATTTGCTTTATAAAAGAAAAGATGCAACAACCTAATCTTATCTTGAGCAACAAGATAGCTCGATAAGATAAAGATAAGATCCTATAACCTAGGAATCAAATAAACCTAAGTAAACTTATGCAAAGTGTAATTAATAATTAATTACACCAACACCCCCCCATAAGTGCAACTTAGGGAGAAGCAAATTATTATGCAAATATGAGTCCCAACAATAAGGCCTGATCAGGTACTCATGTACAAATGGAAAGAGAGAGAAAACCCAGTGGGAAAAACCCCCCCTTCAGAGAGATGAACTGCTGCGAAGAAGCACTGGAAGAACTCTGATGAAGCAACACTAGAACCCCAAATCTGGCAAGCAAGGAAAGATAGTTTTGTTTGCAAAATACCAATCAGAATCACAAATGCAACAGTAGACCCGATGCCAAGGAACACTTGAAACTCACATAATGGATCAACTCTGTAATCTGTAAGCAACAGTAGATGAAAAGATGAAAGGACCCATAATGATGACAAATCTGGAAGTTGTGTCTCTGAAAGCCAATGCAAAACTAAAACTAAAACCGCCCATAGGACGAGTACCATCAAGATCTTGGAACATTCACCATAAAAACATGGCCTTCAAATGAGAAAGATCTGAACCAATGCGGATCAAGAACTGTAAAATCCCAATGTGAAGTGTGAACCAAAGCAAACCAGCAATGTGTCCAGCTAAGCAAGAAAGAAGCTAGAAGGAGACAACAAGAAACCAGACAAACTCATGCGAGTTGTCACCAAAATGAAAGATGGATGCAAGAAACCCCTTAATGGAACTTTATATTAGTTCATTATTACAATACCCAATGATTGCATAAGGAGATAATGCAAAAAACATGCAAAACATAAGCGAAAATGCAAACCTAGCACACGAAACAAAAACAAATGCATGCATAAAATAAGTTACACATTTTTTGTAAATGACCCCAGATCTGCATAGAGGCCGAAACCAGCTTTTTGACGCCGTGAAAATCATGAAAAACGGGTAAGCGAGCCACAAGATACATCTCCCAGAGTGAAAAAAGGAAACATCTGACTTCCAAGGCCAAAAAAGACATCAAAAAAGAAAAACCAAAAAATATCACTAGTACCATTGTGTAGAGCTCAGAAACAGCTTTTCGGAAATATCTCGTTTGCAAAAAAAGGACGCCTTATGCCCAAGATATGGCCGTTTCCGTGAAAGTGCTCCGAAAAAGTCCGATTCGGCCCCCAGAAGCCCTCAGGGGCTAAAAAAAAAAACCCTTGGTCGCCTGGGCGGACCAGGGGGCTAGCGGCTTGGGTGCTGGGTGCAGCCCCTAGTCACCCACATGAATGGGGTAGGGGCTGCGTATTCTAGCCAGGGGCTGGTAGGCGGGCCACTGGTTCCTAATGGAACCTTGTGCTGCAGGGATAAGCCCACGGGGGTTGGGAGCCCGGGGCTCCCGGTTCCTAAGGTGACCTTTGCTAGGGTTAAGAATGCCGATAGGGGCTGGGAGCTAGCACCTGGTTCCCATGTGAACATGACCCCAACAAAGGAAGCCCTCGGGGGCGGACAACAGAGCAGCGCCAGATGGGAGGAACAAAGGGCGACGGAGCAGGGTGGAGAAGCTAGTGGCGGTGGCGGCCCGGTGGTGGGGCGGTGGCCGCTGGGCAGTGTAGCGGCGACACTACCCTTTTGAACTAGCTGTGTGAGATTTTTTTTAAAAAAATTGATTTTTCATTATTTTTTTGAATTTTTCTCGATTTTGAAGCCTCGAAAACTGTGCTTGGGGGTTGTACGACCCTTGGGAAAAAAAATTTGCCTCTCCGGATGACTGTGTCCAAATCGGACAAATTTTATATGAAAATGGGGGTTTTTGGGTGCCGAAAATTCAACGGTGAGGTCCGTTTGGGCCCAAAGTGCTCCGAAAATCAAGCGACCCCTAGATCTATCAGGTAAATCACCGAGCTGAAAACCCTCGTAGATCTGGCAAACGGTGATGAAAATCAATGAAATAAAAGTCATTTTTGACCTTTTTTGGTGCTTTGAATCCAACAGAAAACCCCGATCTGATCCAAGACACTCCAGAAATGTGCTCAAGGAATGAAACCCTCAAGGGACTTCGAACGAGCTCTACAACGAAATCCTCCAAAAAAGTTGAGAAGGGGCTAGGAATCGAGGCTCTGATACCATGTTAGAAAACCAAGATCTGATTGCAAACCTGAATAGACCTTCCACAAAAGAGGAAAATAGAAAATCAGAAGCTTTGCATAAAAACATGCAATTTGATATATTCGAAAAGACCAATAATTACAAGACATAATTTGCTTTATAAAAGCAAAGATGCAACAACCTAATCTTATCTTGAGCAACAAGATAGCTCGATAAGATAAAGATAAGATCCTATAACCTAGGAATTAAATAAACCAAAGTAAACTTATGCAAAGTGTAATTAATAATTAATTACACCAACATCAGTATCCTCAATTCTTGAAGGAAATTTAGCCAAATTTCCACATGTCTCATAAATTCCTTTTATGCAGTTTATTTGAGGTCCATTTTCATGATCACATAATATAGACTTTATGAACAAACTTTCCTATTTAGGAGGTACATTTTGAAACCCACATCTTTCTTCTCTCATCTTTCGAAACACCTGATAGTAGAGATCAAATTCAATATGATAATGACAACAAGTTTCAAAAAACTTGTTTATCTTCACATAATATGGCTTTTAACCTTTGAAACATTGTTTTCCCAATCTTTATATGAGGATATGCATTACAAAAGTTCATATACATCTCAAATTGTGTTATGTCTAGCCAATGTTTGATATGATTTTCATAAATACTAGGTCCAATCCGTGTCTCATAAAATTCCCTAGTATTTGATGATGGACGATTTTGATCATGCCAAAAACCTGAGACCAAGTTCCTAACAACATCTTCAATCCTGTCAGAACGGGGAGCTCTACACATAATTTCCCAATTTGCCTTCTAAATCTCATCCAAAAACTTTCTCTTTTTCTCATATTTTATCAATATGGTTCTACTATAACCAATTTCGCTTGAAAGTCTGCATTTTTCTTTTTCTTGCTATATCTTGATGTATAATAGATGTCAACATCACCTTCTTGTAGTGGCCTTATCCACTGATCGAGATCCTTTCACAATGGAATCTAAACCCCTTTTAACATTTTGAACAATATCCTTTTGTAATCCCATGTGTTTCTTCTTATTTGATGCTAAATGAACACCCAACAATTGTAATGACTCTTTGAGCTCATCACAAAGAAGTAAACGTGATAACAATTGGGTTTTTTCAAGTGTATCAAGATGATTGAAATGATGATTGATCATTCCATTTACAGATTTAGTCATTGACCTCTTTCTCTTATTATAAGGCTAGTTGGCATAATATTTCAGTTTCTGCATATCCATTTCAAGTAAATGATCTAAATTTCTATGAGAAATTTGTTTCTCGACCTTCTCAGCTAGTTTTCTATGCTCATCCATACCAGTAGGAGGAAGTGATCCTGACCCCTCTCCAACATGCATTGTTTGAACTTGTGCCTCCTCCCTATCTTCAAGGACCATGCATTCTTAAGTAGATTCATTTGATCCAATGTCTAGATTTGGCTTGACTTGAGCATGAAAACTTCTTGCTTGTTGAGCCCTTCCTAAACATGTGTCACAAAATATTTTTCAAACAAAAGTGAGAGATGATGTTAAATATAAGTGAAGTTTATGTATGCAAGCAAAAAAATTGATAAAACATGATGCTATAAGTGAGAGAAGTTTGTGCAGGTTTTATATGCTCATCCATACCAGTAGAAGGGAGTGATCTTGACCCCTCTCCAACAAGCATTGTTTGAACTTGGGTCTCCTCCCTAACTTCAAGGTCCATGTGTTCTTCAATGGATTCGTTTGATCCAATATCTAGATTTGGCTCGACTCCAGCTTGAGGAATCCCTAAAGCATACAAAATAAAAATAATTTGAGAACATTGAAGTGATGAAAATAAAATACCAAAGACACAAAACAAAAATATTGAAACAAAAATAATTGGCTTAAGGAATTGGAGTCAAGGATCATATAAATATTGCAACTTGCATGACCAAGATGACTTGAGGACATTTAAAAGTATTTATATTCATTCAAGTGAAATGATGGTTAGAAACCTTCAAAGTAAAAGTCCTAAATACACACTTGAGAGTGAGAGAGAGAAGAAACAATCATGTACCTTGTTTCTTTCTATGATAATTTTCCAAGTTTTGTTCACGCCTCTTTTGTTCTTCTTTTGACAATTTTTTCGTTGAGACACATTTTTTCTTTTTCTTTTTTGTCCCATTTTCTTCTTCAACTTAAAGATGACTCTAAACAAGTCCTCTACCAACTTAGTTAAATCATCCTCCAAATTTTTCCTTGATTGATAAAAATGAAAAGTTGTCGAGCTCCAATATTTGTCTCCTTGATAAATGTGCAAAAAATTCTCCAAAATCTGCACTCCAAGTGAATCAAAATTATTCAAGTGTACAAGGAATAACTAGATCCTAGTTTAAATGAATCAACTAGTAAACAAACAAGTTATTTCATTGTGGAGTTTGTTATTATTTAATTCATAGGTATGCACAACATATCTAGTAATTTTAGAATTTTGTTAAAGTGTCAAAAATGTATATTAGAGGTATAATTTGAATTGAATTTTCTTAATTATATTTGAGTTGAATTTCAAGTTAGTTGTCGAAAATGTATAATAGAGGTATAATTTGAATTGAATTTTCTTAATTATATTTGAATTGAATTTCAAGTTACTTGTCAAAAACGTGTAATAGCTCGATATAATTTGAATTAAATTTTCTTAAAATTATATTTGAATTGAATTTCAAGTTACTTGTCAAAAATATTATATCTTGTTCTCAACTCAATGGTTCATATTGCTTAAATCATTTTTAAAAAAATATTTATTGTGATCAACATGAATGAACTTAATTATAAAGTGGCATTGATTTCCCTAGAATTCTACTAGAGATCAAATGTATATTGAATATAAGGAAATGTAAGTTTTAAGAGATCATAAAATAAGAAAACATGTATTTGTATTGAATATTTAAAGCAAATGCATACATATATTATGTGTAAACATGTTTAAACCATAAGCAAACACATGTACATACATGTAAAGGGATTCAATACATATAAACATAACACATATTATAAGCAAAGATGGAAATGTATGTATATATCATATAAGAAAATATATGTACATATAATAAAAGAAAAATGTAAATTAAAGATCATCAAATGTCGAATACTAAAGATCAACAAATAAGCAAATGTATGTATATCATATAAGAAAATTTATGTTAGAGATCATCAAATATCAAATACTATTAAAGATCATCATATAATTAAATGCATGTGGTAAAGATCATAAATCTAGAGTGCATGGCCTAATATGAATGTCTACTCCTAGACGAATGGCCATCTAAATGAGAACGGTCCTGCTCTGATGGATGTGCTGAGCCTTGCAAATAAATTGTGTACAAGATGTGTTAAATACATATAATTTATATTAAATAAATTTTATGAAAGTTATTTTTAAATATCAATCTAGATCTATGCATACATAAATATATTGCATGTAGCTATACATGTGTGATTATATAAAAATGTAAAATTCACATGTCCACTGACAGCAAATTCATCCACAGAGTCACATCGATCATGCACATGATTTGGACCAAGGCTAGGAGTGATATGAGGTATGTCCACGTATAACAATATATATACACATATATATCAACTTAGATGAATATCTAGTTAAAAAAAATTTAATAATAATGAAAAAAGAATTAAAGCATGCACATGCACACATACATGCACATCATATGATATCAGATGACCTAAGTCCTCTAAAACAGTCACCTCCACCATATCCACCAAATGATCAAGCGACGAATCAACATCTGCATCCATCTGATCTATCCCATGTTCCATAAATGAAGAATGTAGAGGACTATGAAGGTGAGATGGCATCAGTGATGATGAACCAGAACCAATCAACATATCAGTAAAACCCATAGTCTGTGCAGTTGTCGTATGAACTGTAGGTGGATCCTAATGTGCACTAGTGCTCGGTTGAGAGTGATGGGATCCTAGAACTAAACAACCTCTGCATCTCAAATGCTCTCTAACATGCTCTATACCGATCCCATTGTCTAATGCAATGTGGGCATATGCCTCCAACATGTACTCAGCCAAACAATGCAGAGTCATGCGTGCCATATCTCATGTAAGTGCATCAAGCTATGTAGGAGTAGGGATGTCGGCCACTGTAAAAGGATCCATGGTGGTCCACTATGTTGAAAATGGTGTGGATTGGGAATGTTTGGACATCAAATACTGACCTACATGATCATCAGATATCCTAGTGGTGGCAGCCGCAATGTCACCTACAGTGTCAATTTCTTCCTTTTGGGAAGCAAGGACAACCTCATCTGCTGTGGGGGCTAGAGCTGGGGTGAGAGCAGGAGACTTGTCACCAACCAATACCCTAAACATTGGGGGTGGTCTATCTACTCGACGATAGGTGGGCCTATCAGCAATCCTACCATGCCTCTAACCAACATATGGTGGAATGTCCAGGTAGTTAAATTTGAGGCCCAAATGGACCCCAACATACAACTGCTGAACAAAATACAATGAAATCTGGTCATTTTTTGGGTATAGACCATGTACTGCGAGAAATCGTGGGTAGATCAATGAGGCCATAGCATGATCGACACATCTAGTGACCTGGTATCCCCTAACCTTACACACATTTTGATAAAATGGAAAACAAGTGGCTTTTATCATTTCTTTGGTGACACTATCCTATATTTATTTAAGGGAAACATCATCGTGTACTTCTTCCCGCATGCGGGAAAAAAATAGCAGTCATTCTATTTGGGGAATATGCACTAGTCCTCTCAAGTTCATCTTTTAGTTTTTCTAGACTATGCAATATTAACATGCATGGTTCACTATATATCCCTGGGTTTGCACCCTGTGCTAATGAATCTCTTAATTTTTTAATCTCATTACTAGTATTTGCAAACAAAGAATCTGGCATAGGTGGAACATAATCTGCATTTTCCATGTTATATATATATATATATACATTACACCTAAAAGAGCATTGAGACTTTGGTAAATAATATATCTAGATAAAGGGAATTCAAATCTAAAACAGAACTTGTAATAATTCATCTACTCATTAATAATATTTTCATACCATTAACAATTTAAAAAGAATTGGAATACAACTATAATCTATAACATAGCATCCTTAAATGGTTCAAATTTTAAATGAAACGATGAAAGAAAGAATAAGAATACAAAGATTAGTATAAAATTATTTGAAAATAATTGGGGATAAAAATATTTAATCTAATAGTTGTTAACATAAATGAACATCAATTATATAGCCAAGAACATAAAAAATTATAGATTGGAAAGCAAAATAATCAGACATTTATCATATTTTTATATGTATAAAGTTTAGATACCATCAAACTATTTAAACTTATAGATTGCATAAAGCTATAAATTGAATCGTTAAAACTAGTTTATTAAGAATCAAATCTAATAAAGTTTGACTTCATTGCATACTTGTTATAAATATCTCACTAATCCAACCATACATTTTATATATGTTAAAAAATATATAATTGTTATGCCCATAATTTTTCACTATATCTTGACATGGATCTCCTTCAACTAGATCAATTAAAAATTATTTGTAATGTTGGAGGAAAATGGATTTAATATCATTAGAGTTGTCATGGAACTACCTCTCTTGATCAATGATAGATATTATCCACTCTCGAGAATGTAAATATGTTTGAGATAACTAAAAAATAATTTGTATCCCTTATATCCTTTCATCCAATGTAGCCTTTCTCTTAATTGAGATCCTCTACCACAATTAAGTTCAAATCTTCTAAGTTCTATTTCAACGAAAGCAACCACTCATTGTAGAAAAGTTATTAGTAAGTGCTAAAGCCAAAACAAGTTTTTTATTTCTATTTGGATCCATATTTTTTTTCCATTCTAGATCTCTTTCTAGCCAAATTCTTATTGTAAGATCATAGTAAGGTAGTGCAATAGATTTAATCGTATCATTCCACAATTGTATCCACTTACCATTTTGATGAGGTCTAGGAACATCAACCAAAGGGATATTAGGAAAGCAAGGTGATCAATTTGATTGAGGTGGGAAGTGTTGAGCTTGAAGGATAGATTATTAGGAATGAGGAATAAGAAGTTTGAAAAGTTTAAAGAATTGGGAGGTGATATGTGAGATAGGTTTAATAGAATCTACTTAAATAAGGGTATTTTGTGGAGAGGTGACAATGGAAAGAGAAATAAATAAGTTTTAATCTATCAATACAACTAAGTTTCCCTTAGTTCACCATCTCTTTAGTTGGTCCAAGTGAACTTGTGATGAGTATAAGAATATTTTTTGTCTAAAATGCGATCTAAACCCCTCATGGTATTTCTAGTTAGGATGTAGGAATTCAATTATTTTTTAGAGAGTTTATGAGAACTAAACCAACTTGTATCTTGGTTTTTTCCACCATATCATATTCACCTCCTTGTAGCCATTTAGTCATAGGGAGGGCATAAAAATCCATTCTTACAATTTAACTTAGATGAGGATTCATTAGGCATATTACAATAAAGAAAAAATGAAAAGGTAAATTCCTTGCATTAGTAGTAAGCACTAAGCACAATTGTTGTTGGGATCCACTCCTCAATAGATGATAAACGTAGCCAAGTATTGGGAAAGGTGGGTCAACCTTGCATCATAATATTTTGATTTATTATTTTTTCCTCATATTAGGAAATGAGGCATCTCACTTTGTGTTGGTAGTTATTTTTCATTTGTTGAATGCTTCAAGGGAGGTGTCTAAGATGTTCTAAATGCATATAATAATATTATAGCTTTATAAGATGAAACCCTAGATTATTGTTGAAGATCGTGGCAGCTTCAGGCAAATACCTTCCAGCAAAGTACGCATGAAGATAATAATTAAATATAGCCGTTGTCTATTTAATTTTTATATTCGTCTTAATGAAGAGTCATTCCCTTTGATAAAAGATGCATTTAATAAAGAGATGCAAATTTAATAAAGAGGCACGACTTTGAGGTGGCCGACTTATTAAAATTAGTAAAAGATATAATTCTTTTGAGGCCAACTTGATATGATTTGGAGTGACACGCCTCTTCATATTGTATATATATTCATTCAATTATTTCATTGTGACTCATTCATTAGCATTCAGTTCATATCACATACATGTGAGTTCAGTCCAAGTACAAAAGGCGAAGTTATTGATTTAGATTGATTATTGTCAAGTGTGTGTTCTTCAAGGTGGAGCGATATCTCTTGTGACTGTATCTTGTATCAACAAAATATTGCTTTGTGTTGGTTGTGTTGCATTCTTAGTTGATGCTCATATTTGGCCTTTAGATTGGCCTATTGTAAAAGGACACTCCCTTATTGAGATTCAATATATAAGTGTTATTTTGTGGCTAGGTTTTTCTCCCTTAAGAGGAGGGTTTCCCCAAGGTATTTGTTGTGTTATTTTTTCTGATTTGAATTAATTTCTGTGCATACAATCTGATCAAATTAAAATTTACAATTATGACATATTCTTATGACATTTAAGAGCATGACTATAGAATATTTACAGTAAAGTATTGACTGATCAACATTATGAAAAATCGTAAGAAATATTTTAAGAAATAGCAACTGTGTCAAGGAAAAAGATGTGGACATTTACAAGAACTATTTTTTTTAAGGAAAAGTGGGAGACCACTTATAATTTTATTTATATATAATATTTTACATATAGCTGGTTTAGGCAGACATACTGGCAGGAAAGAACCAGCAAGAAAACCCCCAGTTACAGTTCAAGTAACAAATTTTACAAAATATCAAAAAGACCAGTGAGGTCCTAGTACAAATGACCAATTGTCTAATTACATGTTACAAAATCACATTGGTTGAATACATCAGTACAAAATCATCAATCTCCTCCATGGAAATGGCAGATCTATATCTGTTTAGAACTTGGTAGAGATGCATGAAGAAGTGTCATGCATTGTGGATAATAACATGCCTTGGAATATGTGAACATAGGTCTCTTCTTATGAAACAAAACCTTCTTTGAATAATTAACATTAGAAATTAATACAGTTTGGCGAGCATATTGTATAATCACACTAGAAACCAACAATGGAAGATTGAGAGTCTCAACTAAGAATTCCACCAAGTATAGATAGCATTCATACTAGAAGCCAACAACAAAAGACCAAATTTCATAAATAAAGTTCATGTGTTATATATCATGCCTTTGAGGGGTCCACAAGTACCATGAGCCTTTTGAAATCCTTCTCCATCTAAATGCATCCATTCCAAAACCATTGGGAGGTGGGTATACAATATGAACCAAGTATTAATTTCTAATGTTAATTATTGAAAGAAGATGAAGGTCCTTATTTACCCTTAAATGACATTTAAATTGGATATTTTAATGTTCAATATAATGAAATGTTTAAAAAATGAAAGTGACAATAATATTGAAAATAAAAATGTTGAACGTGAATGTGAAAATATTGTAAAATTTGATGGAACATCTATTGATAAGAGTAGCATCATGGAAGAAGAAGAAGAAGAAATACATCAACAATTTCTTGACTAATGTGGATATGAACCCTATGACTTTGAAATTGCACTCAATAATCAACTTGTTGATAACAATGATTAAATTGATAGCTCACATGAACCAATGAAACTCAACGTGTCTCCAAATTACATAAGAAGAGAGAACCTTTGTGAAGAAGAAAAAGAAATTCAAAATCCATCTTTTTGTAATGAGTTTGTTAAAATTTAAAAACATTCAAGAACCCAAAAATGGTTTGAAATTGATGAGCATAATACAAATTCTTGAAGGCAAGAGGTCATCACAAACCATTCGATTGTGGGCTTCAAAAAATTTCAATGAATGGTTTTCCAATAAGACATTAACCAAAAAATGCCAAATTTTTATACAATTACTAAAGATGTACAAAATGAGAACTTTACTAAATAAATTTCAAAGATTCATGTAAACAAAAAGTTTGATCAAAATAATATTGTTGTTAATTTTTTTTTTAATGCATTCAATTCTATTGTAAATAATAGTAAGGAAAAAGATAAAAGAGTTGCTCATAGAGTAATAACATCATTAGTAAGAAATTAAAAAATTAAAAAGGCTCAATTATTAAGGTAAACTTGTCTTGAATTAAGCCTAAATCGTAAAACATTATCAAAAGTACTATCAATAAGATCATGATTAGAAAGTCCTATTGAAAATCATACTTGGGCTTTTAGCAGTAGGCTTCCATGAGTCGATAAGAAGCTAATTAATAGCACAAAGGATGAAATTCAACAATTTTGGCACTCTAACTCTAGATTTACATATGAGGTTGGAAACAACATTTTTTATACTCTACCTAGGCCATGATTCTGTTATGAGTATGAAGAGTTTATGATAGAAATACATCCATTATTGTTGAGTTAAAAGTAGGTTAAATATTATTTTTCTTAAAAATTAACTTTTATATAAATGTAGGTATTTTGGAGAACAAAGCTATAGTTTGAATAAGTGATTGACATCGATGGCTATAAATTTCAAGGTGGGGACATTCAATATAATTCATAAGGTGTTATAATATTAAATGCTTTCATTGTTTAGTTAGTTTTAATCAATGTTGTATGATTTATTAAACATTTTTTTAATATTTAAATGTAGGTTTTTGGGGAGTAGTAGTGATAGATCTAGCTCATTGAGAAAGGATATAGGTAGAGAGGAGGAGTGACCTTGACAAGGATTGAGACATGGATCACCTCAGGGTGGTAGATATGAGTGGAACATATCCATAGAGAAGGATAGGCTAAGAGGATAGATATAGGAGACAAATACCTTAGGGGCACCTTTTTAGTTGTGTGTATGCTCTACAGAGTGGATTTACTCATGAGTGCTTTGATGTATTTGAAGACACATTTGTATGAGAACATAGATAATATGATATGGGAACTATTAGTTGTGTTGATGATGGGTGTGATATTTTATGTGTATGTTGATGATGTGCATGATATATAGTTATATTTCTTGTATTTGGATGCTCATAGGTATGGATGTTCATGAATATTATGTGTATGTCTAATGGTGGCATGTGGAAGGATAAATATGGCTATTGAAAACTTTACCATTATCTTGACAACTAATTATGGCTATATGATTATCTTATTGTAATGAACCTAAGTTAATTCGATAGATATTAGTGAAGTTGAATTAGGAAGCATGGATTGTGCTTTATTATACACATTTTATGTTTAAAAATATGGGTCTAATTTTTGCAATATTGAAAGTCAATTAAATTTCTTCAATAGTATATCCAAGGTATATGGATATATTAGTGGTAGGAGTAGTGTAGGATAAAAAGGGGAATGTATAAAGAGGGGAAGGTCTAGAAAGGTAATGACATGGTAATGGAAGGAGAAGTTACACTATAAGGTTAGATTTTCATAGGATAAGGAGGAATGGTATGAAGAACATATATGTATAGGATAGTGCTAGTAGTAACAATGGTGTGAACATATATACAAGGATGGGAGATAAGAAAAATACTAGTGTAGAGAAAGGCGGTAGGACATGGGTGGTGGATCCCATGGAAGTGGCAACTAGAGTATGATAGGAGGAATCATTATAAGAGGATGAAGGGTAGATGGATGCATAGAGGGTACAAAATTATTAAAATCCATTAGAGTGGTAATATTATGAATAGTATTAATTCCCTAAGGATAGCCACCTAATACATTATATAAATTACTAGCGAATGAGTGAGGATATTTAGGGTGGAGAGGTGCATCAATACACAATTATCAATTTAGGAAAATATCTTTTTTAGCAACATATGTATCTAAATTATAGTCTTGATCATTATTTTTCATCTTCTTTAATATGGCTCTTTATATGGTTGTCATTAGCTATTATATCAAAAAATGATTCAATCGTCCTTTTATTTGCTAGCCATATTAGAGTTAAGATGAAAACTCCATAAAACAAGATTTTAAAGGATATTAATTAACTAGATAAAAGATCAAGGAAAACACTCTCAAACATGCAATATACCCCAATTGCTTAGACAATGCATATTTCCTAATAATGTGTGCAACTAAAAACTAATAACATGTAATGAATGGATGTAGGTGATAATAATTAAATAATCCTAATTGAACTAGGGTTGTCCCTTTTATATATTTAAGAAGTTGTAAGATCATTGTATGAAATTGTAAGATGGGAATTACTTATGAAATGTTATATGACACATAAGAGAATAAAAGAGGGGGGTTACACCAGAATATTGATTAGAATTATGAAAATCATCAAGTTCATCTTGAATAATGGGTTTGAATATGTCAAAAATGCAGTGTCAGTTATGAGGAGGAGGATTTTAATTTTTTTGACAAGATGTAAAGCATTTGCTAAATACATCCTATAAACCAAGTCAAGGAATATGGTGTTGGAATTTGTGCCAAGTTTGGTGTCATTTTTAGGTCATTATTTTGGCTCATGGTTTTGGTAAACCACACTTGGTTTATGGTTTAAATTTTTCCTATTTATGGGTGCATGAGATGGAGAAAGCATAATGATTTTGTAGGTATCATCATGCTACTAGAAAGTACTCCATATTCACATGTTGATGATACTACTATAAGGGTATGCACATGAATATTTTATTGTAAATGATATTATTATCAAATAATATAATTGGTTCATGTTTTTGGTTGTGGGATTTTTCTTCCAAGAGGATTTTTCCATGTACATAATTATGTTATAAATTTATAATTTATACATTTTTCTTGTAACTAAAATTAAATATATTTTGCATATTTATCTCTTGATAGGTTAATATGGGAAATGTTTCCACACCTCAAATTCCTTTTAAAATACTATCCAAGTCTTAATTAGTTTACATCCTCTATCTTATTGTGCAATACCTACCTACCACCAAAAATGTGTACAGATGGACATTTTTAATGTTACAAATGATATCTTCCTATTGAGATAGAGTCTATTGGAAAATATGTATGATTTGAGTTGTCAAATCTACTTGTCCATATTGTTAAGGGAACTATATGCATGTTGCATCTAATGGTACCAACATATCTACCCACATTCAAATGATACAACTTGTGGTTCTATTTGAACTTCATAACTTTATATTGTTTGTTTCCATATGATATTAAGTTCTTATATATGTTTCACTTGGTCTTTCCATTTAGGAGCAAGGTAGCTTTTTTATTTTATAGGCTATCCATAGCTTTGATTGCTGAAATGGGAAGGCATATTTCATTTACACATAGGACATAAAAATTTAAGCATCTAATATATATATATATATATATATATATATATAATTAAGAGTAAAACAAATTTATTTCAAAATTTGAATTAGAATAAATGATCATAAAGAGAGGTAAACTCAACTTGCTAATTTGAATTTAAATTTTAAGTTAAGGGGTAATTTATTATACATTTCATTCAAACAATCTAGTTTCTTTCCTCTAAATTTATTCTTTGATTCATACATTTAGTTC
Source organism: Sequoia sempervirens (assembly GCA_007258455.2). Lineage (NCBI taxonomy): Eukaryota > Viridiplantae > Streptophyta > Pinopsida > Cupressales > Cupressaceae > Sequoia > Sequoia sempervirens. Next base: position 320,182,240 of record VDFB02086081.1, read on the forward strand.
ACCAACCATTTTTGGAGTAATGTCATAGACTCAAAGGAAAAATATGAAGAATTTTATCCAAGTTTCCATTGTATGCACCCTAGAAACTTTATATCATGAACTATTTGATATAATTTCTCAAATAAATTTGTTAATGAACTATTTGATATAATGCCTCAAATAAATTTGTTAATGAGCTATTCGATATAGGGTGCATACAATGGAAACACTATTTCTATCATACTCCATAAAAAATTACCATGAACTATTTGATATAATGCCTCAAATAAATTTGTTAATGAATTGTTTGATATAGGGTGCATACAATGCAAACACTATTTCTATCATACTCCATCAAAAATTACCATGAACTATTTGATATAATGCCTCAAATAAATTGGAGGTGCCCTGGTAAAAATGTATGCAAAATGTGGAAGAAAAATAGTGTATGTTGAAAATGCTTTAAAAAATTTCAAACAAATGTAGTTTGAATTCAACAAATTTGAAAATTTTCGCATTTAGGGTTTCGAAATTTAACAAACAAATGCATTTTGAACTCTACAAAATTTGAATTTCACATACCTAGTGCTCGATATGCAAGTCGGGTTGATGAACTTTGGAGAGGTGAAGTTGAGTTTGCGTTCACCGGAGAGATGAATTCAGTTTGCTCGCCATTTGCAGATCACGGTCTCAGTTCGCCGCATGCACTAGGGAAAGCAACTAGTAAAAAGAAAGTAAAAATGACAGTCGAAAATGACAATGTTTTTTTTTGTCTTATTTAAGGGGGTTCGGTCATACCCATTTAAATAATATTATTTTTATTTAGGGTTTGTGGGATTGTTCAAACCTATAATGAGGTTTGGTCGAACCCAATAGTTCTATCGAACCCATTGAGTTTGGAGAAAAGGAAAAAAATGAAATTTCCTTCCTCATATAATTTGTAAACCACTATTGTGGTTTGGGATAAATGAAGAGACAAAGAAGGAAGTGATGGCAGTGGAATAAATTTTCTATACAGAGGTAAAGGGAGATTTGACATTAGAGTTTGATGATGGGAAAGGTGAAAAACACCCCACAGAGCAGTATGATAGAGTGAAGCATGAAGCAAGTGAAGACGTTGACAAGAATGATAAGGGTAGTGCAAAACAAAAGACACAAGAACCTAATGGAGTTATAGAAGGAAAAAGGCATGAAAATTTTAGAGGTAAAAAAGTTGGTGAATCATTTCCAAGAGACTTGTAAAACTTCAAAGTTTGGGGTGTATGGTTCAGGAGCACCATTGGATAAAAGTTATCAATTCTTGAAGTTGTTGTCTAGGCTTTAGATTTTGGTATGTTAGGCATAAAATAAGGTCAATGAGACCATTTTCTATTTTAATTAGTCATATGTGATGATTTTTAGGTGTTTAGAAGGTCAATTCTTCAAAATATGCAAAAATGTTGAAAAGTTGCAATTGTGCAAAATGCAAAATTTGAAAAAGTTGTAAAAGTGCATTTGAAGGGAGACCAACGGTCATGTTGTTTGAAAGAGTAGTTTAGGAAGTTGAAATAGTTTTTTTTGGTGGGAAAAATTATAAATACCATGTTGAACTTGTTGAGGAGGTTGTTGAAGTATTTTTGAAGATTGAAGCCTCAATTAAATTCCATTTTACACCTTTTTACTATATTTCTAGAAGTTAGCAGGGGTTGTTCAGCCCGTATAGCAGTTCAATGATTCAATTTTCTCTAGAATAGCATAATATATTGTTTTATATTCTATTTGAATAATCTTTGAAGGTTTTTCATTGAAATTGGTGCATTTTATAGACATTTTCTAAAACCGGTCTTAACACAGTTTTAGGGGTTTGCAAGTCATCTAAAATGGAAAAATGACCCATTCCTATTAATGTGATCACTGTTGCTTGAGGAATGGGTCTACATCATCAATAAAAAGGTGTGGGAATGTTGAATTTGTGTAGGGGAGGTCTAGAGTTAAGTTGGGCATGAAGCCCTAGGGTGAAAATTAGTGTTTTCCTTATGAATCTTGAGGTTTTGATATGCCAAAGTGAGAAAATTGTTTGGGAAACATTGTTTGATGATGTTTTGAGTTTCTATAGGCCTAATTGAACCTGTTTTTGGTGGTTACAAGGTTTTTTGATGGTGGTATGTGAGATTTTCAATAAAACCCTAGTTTCTAGGCTTAAAGAGAGGGTTTTGTGATTTGGCACTTGGGTGAAGGGTTTCTTGAGAAGGAATGGTGGATTCTTAGGTTTTGGAATATGATGATTTCTTCCCACAAGGTTTTAGAGGGTTTTAAAATTTTTAGAGACAAGTCTCTTTGTGAAAGAGGGCTAATTTGAGGTCTAAAAGGTGTGAAAATCCTATTTTGGTGAAGTTGTCTCAAATTAACCAATAGTGGTTTGTTGGTATGTGATTGTGTGCCCTGATGGGTCCTTGAAATCATCCAAGTATGGTTTTGAAAGAAGGTCATTAAGAAGATTCACCCGATTGAGTTGATTTCCAATGCTACAAGGAAATTGTGAGAATTGGCTCAGATAGTGTGAAGTTGAGGTTTTGGAGAGTTAATAGTTGTTTGGTTGGTTGATTTTCTGTTAAGTTTGTTGCAGGACCTCCGCTAGCTACATCACAACATGGGCATGAAGGTCAGCCATGCACACCTAATGATCAACTATATATGTAATGCAATAAGGGTTACTAAGGTGTGAAGTATGTGTAGCCCTCATCCACTAAAATTGCATGACTGCATGCATCTAGAACACAAGCAAAGCTTACAATGTTAGTGTTCCAAAGTGCTTCATTAATTCAAATATTTTGAGATCTTCCTTGCAAAATCCATTTTGTGCACATTTTGCAATCATATCATTTCATTCCATGAGATGTCATCTCTTTGAGGCATTTTGTCAAACAACTCATTTTGTACTAAATTTTGGTGTCAAATCTTTGGTAATTATGGCTAGTTTCATTGCATTCAAATTTTGAATTCTGGGAAATTATATACAATAAATAGATTGATGGAAGTTTGGATAGTGAAATTATCTCTCTTAGAAATTAACTAAAATATCTAGAAGGGTTATTTTAATTAAAGATGATTTTGTGGTTATTTTTGTAACAATGATTTTACAGTGCAGCTAGCTTGCTATTTTCATTCAAGATAAAAGTCATCAAATTCAATCACATACCAAGAAGATGGTACTCTACTTCAAACCCTAAACCTCACTTAGTTTAGTCTCCTTACATCGAGATATTAAGGAAGTTGCTAAAAAGTGAATATATATCGTTTTTGTTTGTGAAGGAGAATCCTATGAGATTCAATATGGTAGTGGATCAATATTTGGCTTCTTAAGTAAAGATGATGTCACAGTTGGGAAAATTGTTGTGAAACATCAGGTTAGTAATTTTTGGATGTTAAGGCTTCCCAGTTGGATATCAAGGATCTTTTCTCATACACTTAATTTGGAATTTATGTATAAATGGATTCTTCCAACAACACATGAACCAAGGTTAACATTTTTTTTGTCTAATTAAGTTTGATGGCATTCTTTGGCTTGGTTTCGAGGAAATTTTTGTTGATAATGTTGTTCCAGTCTAGTTAGTGTTGATAGCCTTCATTCTATAATGTCAACTTCATTCTATAAGCTGAGAATATCACCTTTCTTAAACATTGAACAAGGTTCTAAAATCAAGGGTTCAATATGAATATTTTAGGCCTATGTTGAACACTCTATTTAAGGCATTTGTTGACAAGGCTGTAGTTTTTTAATTGATTTATCTTTCTACTATGTTTGAAATTTTGTAAACTTGCAATATACAATGCACTTTTATTCTTTCTAAATTGAAACTAATAGTATTTTTTTTGGTTGTATTGAGGCACAAATCATGGTGGAAAAGGCAACACCCTATTTCTCATATCATATGACACGTTGTATATAAAGGAGGAATGATTTTAGTTGGGTTATTTTTTATTGCATTGAAGGAGAGAGCTTCATACATGGGACATGATCAACACTCTCCTTCTTGGATTCTACATGTTACAGCTTGCTCAAGGAAGACTGCCCACATTGTAGAAGTTTTAAGAGATTAAAGGGGCATGTGCTCGCATTGAAGGGCTTCAAGCATGCGTTTCCATCATTGTCGAAGTTTCTTGGAGAAGTTTATTTCTTGCAGTCATTTCATTTCTATGCAATATTGTAACTTAGATTTTTAGTCTTGTGACTAAAAATAACAATTGTAATACTCTATTTCTAAGTTGTAATTAGAACACATTTCTTTTATTAATAAAGTTCACTGATTTTTCCTTCTCAATTGCTATCTTATTGTGTGCAATTGATGATTGATGTGCATTTCTATGTTTTATGCTTAAATCCTCAAATATCAGTCAATTAAAATGACTAACTATACTACTAATTGACATCAATTAATAATTAATGACTAAATATACTACCAATTGACAAAAAATAATGAATAGTGAATAAAAATGACTAAATAAGTGACTAGTTAACAACAATCAATGACTAAATAAGTGACCAAATTATAACAATCAATGACTAAATCAACAACTAAATAAGTGACCAATTAAATATATCAGTGAATAAAAAATGACTAAATCAACGACTAAATATATCAGTGGAAAAAATGCTAAATAAGTGACTAGATTACAACAATCAATGAATAAATCAACGACTAAATATATACTACCAAATTGATCAATCAAAACAACCAATAAATGACTACAAATGTTTCGTCATCAATCTAGTCGTGTTATATATGACTAGCAATAAACTACGAATGGTCATGTGACCAAGTTTAGTCATTTATAAACAATTTTTAGTAGTTTTTCGGTCATATATTGTTGTTTCTATACTAGTGAAAATTACACTTAATCTACTCTCTTTCAGGAGGAACCCACATAGTAGACTCCCTAGCCAGAATCTTTGTCCAATTAAGATTAGTTAGATCCTTCCTTAGACCCCATACCTACTTAATTCTCATCTCTTTGTAGTTTGGACAAACTTTTGAGAATTTGTATCTTCCCACATCCATATTTTCTTGAACTTACACTTTTATGCTCATACAAACCTCAAAGTTTCTTCTCTCAACTTCTTTGAAGATCCTATTATTTATTTCCTTCCATATTCCCAAAGTTAAGAAGGGGGAATTTGGTGCCAAAGATCGAAAATTACCTTGTGGGAGAAAGGGTAGTTAGACCAACTTTCAACAAAGGACTTCATAGTATGGGGAAACACCCAATCAATGAACAAAAAAGGAAGGAAGAATGACCACACTTCTCTAGAAAACTAGCAGTGAAATAAAAGGTGCATAATATACTCTTCACCTACTTGAAAAGGATGCATCGGTTAATAAACTAAAACCCTCTCCTAACTAGGTTATCAATAGTTAGAATTCTTCCATGTGAAGCAACCCACCACAAATTGTTGATTTTTGGCACCATGTTTTTAATCCACACTTTATCCCAATGATGGTCTCTATTTTCAATAAGGGGTTTACCAATTCATTATAAGCATGTTTAACAGAGAAATAGCCTAAAGAGATCCCCTTCCACACCCATTCATCTTCCCTTTGAATAGCAAACCAGTTTTCCTCCCCTATGAGATTGTGCAACCTTAACAAAATTAGATCCCAATTGATTTTTCTTTGACCTCTTAACTTAACACTCCTTAACAACAAGTTGAACTCCTTCCATTTAGGTTCTTCCACCTCCCAATTGACATATTCCAAAACCTTTTTGCCACATATCCTTGTCAAGCTTTGTTTAAGTGGATTAAAGCCATTAGGTGAGGAGAGAGGGGAAGCCTCAGTCTAGGGATCTTTCCAAAAATTAGTGTTTTTACCATTACCAATCCTCTTTCTAACCCTTGGTTTTAACACATTTTTAATTTTAATAAGATGGTTCCATAGAACAGGCCCACTAGGCAGATCAGTCAGAGAGAGGAAGCAACCAGGATTTATGTTCTTCAAATACTTAGCTTGGAAAATCTTCAACTAGTCTTTTGACCCTTCCAAAAGATTCCATCCCACCTTTGCAGTTAGGGCTTTGTTAAGCCATTTGATTCTCCTTATCCCTAGTCCTCCAACACTTTTTGGAGTGCACACTTTCTCCCAAGTTACCAGAGACGGTTTGTTTTTCTCTTCAATTACAAACCACATAAATATTCTTTGAATTTTCTCTATTATTTCCTCTATGAAGGTAGACATTTTGAAGAGAGACATGTAGTAAATTAGGATATTATGTAAGAAGGATTTTGACAACTAGATCTTCCTTGCTAAGCTTAGAAGTGTCCCCTTCCATGTAGCCAACTTATTTTGAACTCTCTATCAAATGGTTCCAATAATTATTTTCCAACTTTTTGGAAATCAAAGGTAACCCAAGGTAATTTGCTAGTAGAATAGCTTCCTGACATCCCAATATCTTCACGAATCTTTCCTTCACAACTTGGTCAACATTAAAGAAGTATATTTTTATTTTTTCATAGTTAATATACTAGCTAGAAAAAAAAGCATAGTCATTTAAAACCAATTTATAGAGGCTAGCTTCCCCCACCGAGGCTTCACCAAACAGGAGTGTGTCATCAACAAATTGTTGGTGGGAGTTAGGCAGGAGAGAGGAAGCAACTTTTACACCTTTAAGGGATTTAGATTCAACAAGCTTTTGGATATTCCTTCCGAAGACCTTAGCAACTATTCTGAAAAGATAAGGTGAGAGGGGATTGCATTACCTTAGGCCATGGCCACAAGAGAAATAACCTTGGGGGACACCATTAACCAAAAATCAGCACATAGGAGAGGTGACATGGGCAAAAAGCAGCTTTAGGAATCTTCCCTCAATCCCAAATTTCCTAAGAACAACAAAGAGACATGACCAAGAGACTCTATCATAAGCCTTAGATATATCAATTTTGAAGGCCATCTTGGTTTTTTATTGAGGTCCATAGAGTGAAGGATTTCATGGGTAGAGATAACAACATCAAGAATGTTACTTCCTTGGACAAATCCTTTCTAGTTTGAGGCAATCATTTTACCTAAAACAAAATTAATTCCAAACACAAAGATCTTAGAGAAGATTTTATAGACAGTATTGCAAAGGCTAATGGGTCTTAAATCTTTAAGAGAAGAGGCATCATCATTCTTAGGAATAAGAGCAATAAAGGTGACATTTAGTTGGTTTAGGAGCCTACCTGATCTAAAGAAATCTCTAGTAGCATTAAATATGTCATATTTAACAATATCCTAGTAAGTCTAAAAAAAAGGAGAGAACCCATCAGGGCCAAGGGCTTTATAAGCCCCAAAAGAGAACATGACTTGTTTAAATTCTTCCATAGAAACACCATTAATCATATTCTTTAAGTCTTGTACATAAATAACTTTAGGGATCACCTCAAGGAAGTCATCATTTACTTGATTAACATTACCTTGAACTTTCTAGTAAGAGGAGAAGTTAACAAATTTCCCAGCAATTTATTTTTTAGTTGAGATGTGGTACCATCATCTTTCTTGAGTGATTTGATCTTGTTCCTACTTTTTTGTTTCAAGATAGATTGGAGGAAGAATTTAGTGTTGTGGTCCCCTTCAATAAGTCATTGAACCCAAGACTTTTGTTTCCAAAATATTTCCTCTTTTTTTATTGACCTTAAACCATTGGGATTGAAGGTCATGTTCCTTTATGAATATCTCATCATCCACAGGGCCAACTTCCATTTTGTCTTGAACTTCCTTTAAGTTGTTTCCCAACAATTTTTTAATCTCAAAGATGTTACCAAAAGTAACTTTGTTCCACCCTTTCACTCTATGCTTGATTCTACTCAACTTCTCCACCAGATAGAACATAGGGGTGCCACTTACGAGTTCCTCCCACCAATTTTTTAATAAGACAAAAAAAATCAGGTGAAGGCTGCACATTATTTCAAATCTAAAAAGGAAGGGGCCATTGTTGTGGTTAACATTTCTTTTAAGCACAAGACCATTATGATTAGAAGGAGACCTAGGAAGAGCAGATAGAGAAAGAAATTGAGAGATGTTCCAATTGGAAGAGTCAGGAACCTATCTAACTTAACTTGAATCAGTTGATTGCAATTACTTCTATGTGACCAAGTAAATTTAGAGCCCTAGAGAGGAATATCAATAAGTCCAACACAATTTAGGAAATTAGCTAGTTCCATCACACTATCAATATAGTTATCCAACCCCCAAAAATTTCTAAAGGAAGAAGGGGGGAATTGAAATCCCCTCCCAACATCCAATGGTCATCCTTTCTATTCTTTATAGCATCATTCAAATACTTCCCACAACTACACTCTATCCCTACTCAAAATTTGAAGAATAGATATTAATTAATTCCATTTCTCTTGAGAATTCAAATCTTCCAAAGAAACCATCAAACTATTCCTACCAACAAAGCTCAGAGCTCCTTTTAATGTTGAGGGATTCCAAAGACTAACAATACTCCCTTGAGGCTCCTTCACCCTCACTAACAAAATAATTCACTCCAGGATAGATGCTCAAAGTCACCTTATCAAAGGTCTCCTTCATTTTGGGTTCTTGAAGGAGCAACACATCCACTTTATTGTATAGGATACAGGTTCTTAAAAAAAAATTGTTTATTAGGGTTGTTTAGGCCCTTGATATTCCAAGAGAGAAAATTCATAGAGAAATAGACTAGGAACAACAACACCATAGGGCCCATAGAGGAGTAGCCAGGGCTACTTCTTTTTGGAATTTGATCTCACGATCGAGTCCAAGGCTCTTTGTTTTCTTGCAACCACATCCCTCACTCTATCTTTGTTCCTAGAATCCTTTTGGGATGGTCTACCTACCTTGTTTTTGCCTCCTACATCTGGATTATTTTTCTTTTTAGACTTATTATGGGCTTATAACCATTCATCCTCATCTTATTTGTCACTAGGATGAGGAGGAAACCCCTACAAGGCCAAGGAGTCACTAAGTTACCTGCATCCTTTTGAGACAAAAATGGCATTTCCTCTAGGGATAGATTGGTGTCTAAAGACACTAATTCACCTTCTTCCAATTTAAATCCTAATTTAGAAATAGGAACCACACCCATGGAGGACTACAATTTGGCTACCAAGTGAGGGGCCCCCTTCATCCATTTTTCCAATATTTTTTCCTCCCCACTTGTAGGATTCTCTTCTTTCCAGAATCTTGAGGTAGGGATACTACCGAAAAGGGTAGCACTCATGAGGCTCAAGCTAGCCAAGAAATTTTAAATAGCAAGAGGCTCTATAGAGACAACAACCAAGCCACAAGCAAGGGCATACTTCACAAGGAGGACAACATCCATAGGGGCATAAGAGACTTTAGGGGGGTGAGCAGCAAGGACAGTAGTGGAGGGCTTAGGTACCTACTTAGAAAGAGAGTACTCAATATCAAAGGTTCCATCAACATTCCTTTTGTCACATGAATCAATAAGGTGACAAAATTTCTTACAAAGCTAGCAAAAATGACAAGAATTTTCATATTCAAGGGGTTGAGTCTAGTTGCCAAATTTAGATTTAAGAACAAAAGTTGGCAGAACCATATTAATAGCCAAATTTACACAAATACAAGCATAGACAAGTCTAGACTCCTCCTATGTGATCTTTTCTATAGCCAAAAGGCTGTTAAAATAATTTTCTATCCCTTTTAGGATACCAACCTCCCAAAACTCAAGGGGTAACCCAAGGAGGTGAACCCAAGTTGGAGTCATGGCCCCTAGATTAGTAGTAGTATCAAAACCTTGTTTCCACTTGTAGAGGGAAAGAAAGTTCTTATAACCAACATCAAAGGCCCAGGGGCCACTTGTTAACACCTTAAGCATATCTTCATAAAGTACAAAAGAGAAAAGGAAGATACCTCTAGGCATAGCATTAATAGAGACACTGCCTTTAAGATTCAAAGTTGAGGCATCCGAGTGACGTACCTATTCAATATTGGGATGATAGGACAATTTTTTTTTTACCAGCGCTAATTCAAGGTTGTCCATAGCCTTCAACATCAAAGCTTCAGGGATGTCAAATTCCAACCAGTCGCAAAACAGGAAAAAAACTCTAGAAACCTTTTACCCAAAGCTAGCAAGCCGGTACCCACCAGTTTTTCCACATAGAATGTTGGTTCTTCTTCAGAGAAGAAAGATTCTAACTTGAGAGAAGGGGACAAAGGAAACTTGCTAGAAATATCTCCAGTCCTTCCCCTAGGGGAAAGGATGGAGGTATGAGAAGGAGAAGTCACATGGGGAACAACAACACTGGCCATTGCCACATCAAACATAGTGCCAAACAAAGATACAACCTTGGAATGGGGAGCCTTCTCGCCCCCACCCTGACTAGCCCATGAGACATTAAAATCAAAGTAGGGGTGAAAATTAAAAAAAAAACTAGAGTAGGAAATTTGCAGAGCAAGAGGTGAGTCCAGTTCTTGAGAGTAGTAATGTTTTTATTAGGAACTATACTTAGTTTGTGAAGACTACATTAATATTAAATTGAAGTGGTTATGTTGTTATTAGGAACTATACTTAGTTTGTGAAGACTACATTAATATTACATTGAAGTGATATCATAATTGGTTAGCTTATGATGCTAGGTTTAAACCTTTTTGGATAATGAGGTTAGTAATATAACATGAATGATGGCTTGATAGACATTTCATTGTCAATAGATTGTGATGCTGTGTAAACCATGTTGATAGTCTATACTTGACTGATTACTCATATCTTCTTGAAAGTAGAAAGAGAGTCTTTTTCCTAGGGTTAGGGTGTATAATTTATTTTTATATCAATATTCAGTAGTAGGGTTGAGAAATGTATTTTTTGGTTATGTTATTTTCTTATTCCAATTAATAGTCTATTCCTATTCACAAAATTCTAGAAAAGGACTGACATTTCAGCAACCCAAAGCAATATTGTGAAGATGACTTGTAGGTGCAGAAGCACAAACTTCTCTCAGGCTAATGTCCTCTAGATTATATACAATTGTAGTGAACATTGTAAACATGTGAATATTTGGTTCATATTGAATGTAGAGGTTTAATAGATTGCTTATGATCACTTGATTGTTGGTTATACTTTTGATGAAGTCATTTATTGTTAAGATTATACTTTTGATGAAGTAATTTATTGTTGAGATTATATTTTTGATTGGATTTGTTTATTGTTGAGATTATACTCTTGAATGGAGAATTTTATTGTTGAGATTATAATTTTAAATATAATCATTTAATGTTGTGATGTTATGTTTAACTGTGTGGTTAATTTGGTTATTCTTGGGGTTAGGATAATCCATGGAAAAGAGAGTAACCTAGTTGGTCACTAGCTATATCATCACCTTTTTATGTTGGAATTATATTATGATTGAAAATAGTATGAATGGTAAAATACCAAATTGAGCTAAGGGATGGATGAACATATGACTTCCACTTGAAGTATTGGGTGATGAATTCTTTGGAAAGCGTATTGCAAGTATCCATTGTTTACACTATTGGTTCATTATGACCCAGGACTATATATTACGTAGGGAAGTCATACATGTAGGTTGTAGCCAATGTATGGTAGCTCTAGATATGTAGGACACAACACTATGCTCAGGAAGGCCAGTATTATGAAGTTATCAAAAAAATATCTTCGTAGAAGGGTAGGGCTATCTTACCAATTAGGTAGATGTGTGGAGGATTGCAGTAAGTCTATGGTTGATAGAAAATCGCTTGGTTGATGCTATCCCTCATACAATTGGTGGCCAGGATTTGAGGTTGTACATGCCAGTATTAGGGACAACTAGAATGTATGCACCAGTAACAGGGGCATCCAAAATGTATGCACCAATGTTGGGGAAATCTAGGTTGTATGCCCAAGCAGGGACATCTAGACCATTTGTATCTCTATTTCATTAAGGAAGCTATGCATGTAAACATGTATCTCTATTCTTATTGAGAAATTATAAATGAAAAATATTATCGTGAAATTATGTGGTGTGGATTCATTATTGGGAATTTTGTAATGTTTCTTTGTAATGCAATGGAAAAGTTTGAAATGGAATTGTTTCAAATGAGCATCTTGTTATTCAAATAAAAAAGAAAAATTATATTTCCTAAATGCTAGCAACATAAACTGTTCACATGTGGGTAAAACATAGTAAAAAGTAATGGATAAAACAATGGTCATGTTACACATGGTATCAGAGCTACCAGATTCAACACTAGAACCTATTAGCTCATTATGTAAGTATTACATAAATATTATTAGTAGAAAGGTTGGAAATATCTTATGCATAGATGGAAAGGGAAAGGAAGAACAAGGAAAGTCAATTTGGGACTAGGAAATAATTGTCCCTAGAGTTGAAACTAATAAACCAAAAACTCATTAAGAGACACCTTTGGATTGAGAAATTTATGCAACAAGGTTCACTAGGAAGGTTATGGGGGAATATCGATGCCCAAATTTTTTAAATGACTCTAAGGATGAGAAAGAATTGAAGTAATCCCTCTTAATACTAGCAAACTATATAGTTGCAAATAGTCAAGGGTTATGGATAAAATAAGGAAACTATAAATCTATGAATATGGATTATGTCTATTCGTACGAATGCTTTAGTTGGAGAAACTAATTGTTAGCATAAATTGAAAACTTTAGTTGAAGTAGAAATTCAACATTTGTAACTCAAAATTAACTAGAAAGGTATTTAGGAGGTAGGATAACCTTTTGAAAATATTGATTCAAACACGATTAAATTTTTTCAATGATAATAAAAATAAGAGTGAAATTTGATACCTTAGAATAAAGGTTAGAGACCAAAATGGGTCAAAACAAGGAACAACTCACTAAGGTGAAGACACATTTGATATGGGGATCCTCAAGCAAGCTCATTTAACACATCAACAAATGGGGCCTTTTAGATATGGGATATTCTTCTACTATAGATAAAAGGCTATTAGTATACATGGAAAAGAGAATTAGATTGAAATAATAAGTATCTTTTAGCTAGAAAAGTTGTTGATTATTCATTAGATCTCGTTACTATGGACCCATCTATTGAATAGAGGGTAATGATGAATCAAATTTTGAGAACAAAAGGTATATTTAAGGTATACTATGGAAGAAAGGCATATAATATTCATTCAACTATTGAAAGATAATGAGAAAAATATTAAATATTTCAATCAAATTAGAAGAAATAGAAGCTTACATGAAGTTCAAAGACGATCTAATGTCTTGGAAAAACTAAGGGGAAAAGAAGGAAAGTATATGGACACATATAAGTACCCTATTCAACAAATTTAAATGGTGTATTTCACTTTGAAATAAAGTTTTAGCCAAAGTCTCATACACAATGACCACAACAAGGTTGATGAAGTTAAAGGTTAAGGTATTGGAATGATTAGCTAAAGATATTAGAAAGGTCAAAGGATTTTTACTAATGAGAGAAAATATTTACAACATAATTCTATACGTATTTATTTCAGAAGATCAATTTATTATTGTAGACATGTAAAAATGACCTAACACTCAAACTACACTGTCAAACATTGCAACTCTACAATCCAACTTTGTGAGTACCAAACCAGAAATCCTCTTGACATTGGAAAGAGATCAATATCATCAACATACCTTTAGAATTGCAATATGTAAAGAAAAACTATGGAGAAATGTGGAGAAAATACATTTCTCCTAGAAACCTAAGTAACACTACAAAGCTAGTTCACACACTGGTGAACATAACTTCCTCTCACCTTTGATCTAGAAGCCAAAATTTTGGTTATAGAAACTATGAACAATTCTAACAAACATATCCAAACCAAACAAGTAGATCTTCAACCCAGAAGAAATGAAAAGTAAAACCAGAACACCTTTTGCAAACCATAACACCTCTACAATACCTTATTTCCTTATTATATCAATTTTCTCAATATCCTCAACATCTGAACCATAAAAATAAGCTTATCAAAGCAATCCTAGAGGTTAACACAAGCAACCTTACTGATGACAACATAATGCAACTAATCAAAGAAAAAATCTCTCCTCGACCACTGCACAACTATAATCAATGACAACACCTTCATACTTGCAACAAAACCTATCTAAATGGCTAAGTTTCCTAACAACACCCAACCTAAGATTGGTCCAAGTAAACTAGTTGGATTTATGTTTTGATTTTTTTTATTAATAGGGTCTATCACCCCAAGAGAATTATGAAAAAAAATCTATTTTTCAAACTCCTCATTACTTAATTTGACACAATTATCTCAACTATGATCAACATGATGTTCCACCATATTGAAGTCCCTTCCAATCACCCAATCAACATGAGGAAGATGATTAGTCATCCATTCCCATAACTCACATCTTTTTTTGGAAATGATAGGAGGATAAACTAAAAATAAACTAATGGGATTCCCATTAACAAAGTCAAGGATCCAAAAGTAGCTATGCGAAGGATCATCACCTTTGTTAATGAAAAACCTACTAACCCAAGGATCTAGACCAATATTAGCCCCCCTACCTTCTCTATGTAGTGTACAAAAGAATGATACACCTTTCCATATGCTAGATAGAGAAGAGATGAGACAAGAGACATTAATCTTAACTTCTTGTAAGAATACAATATTAGGTTTCCATTTGACAATAGCTTCCTTGACCTCAAACTTGTGGTGAGGGAGGAATAACCCCCTTGTTGTGAAAATGGGTCTCAACCTTGCAATTGCATAATGTATTGTTGATACACTAGCTACGAGGGGGAGTGGGGGGTTTTCTCATTTATTCATATTTTATTATTGTAAATTTAGATTGTTCATCATTAAATCTTAGATCTAACAACTGATATTTTACTAGCTTGGCTTGCCATAGAAGGAAACCCTATTTTATGAGGGAATTGTATTACAATTGTATAGTGATGTATTATGAGATTCTGTTAGTAGTCATGTTGCCTTTGGATCTCTAGTTGGTTAAACCCCTATGAGAAGCTTGCTCTACAAGTATATTGTAATCTTCATGGTTTTTAAAGAATATAATGGGAACCTTTTGGAGTGTGGGTGTTTTCTCCCGAAAGGGTTTTGCCCACATAAATCACTATGTTGTGGTATGCATGGTATTTAAGGTTATTTTTGTTTAAAATACTATAATTGTTAAAGATCTGTATAATTTTTGCATTATCCTTCTCTCAAGATTAGTGTAGGAAGTTGTTCCACTACCTTAGCTTCCTTACAAGTGGTATTAGAGCCTGGTCACCTTTGGCTTCAGTTGTGGGTTGTTGGGTTTTTTGAACTAATCCATATTTGAGTGGGGGATTGTTTAGAATATACTTTGTGATCATCTTACAATAAATTTCAGATGGAAAGTTCATCAGGGAGAATAGAGGCGAAGAAATTTTCTAGAAATAATTTTGAAATATGGAAGCTAAAGATGGAGGATTTGTTAATAGATCGAGATCTGTGGGATGTTATTGATGAGAATATTCAAAACCTATAGATCCTCCTCAGGCTGCTCAATATGATGCTATGGACCATAAAGCCAAGGTTCTGATTATATTATGCTTAGAAGACTCTATTTTAATCAATGTCCATGAAGAGACCTCTACACAAAAACCATGGAAGAAGCTTGGTGAGATGTATCAAGCCAAATATTTAGTGACCAATATTTTATTGAGGAAGAAAGTATATTCCTTGAGAATGGAAGAGGGTGGAAAAATTACAGACCACCTAGAAGCATTCAATAAGTTGGTGGCTCAATTGGCATTATTTGGTGTAAAAATGGATGAGGAAGAGAATTGTCATATCTTGCTTTTCTCTTTGCTTGATTCATTGGATTCTCTTGTTATGGCTATTGGGAGAACTTATGTTATATTGAATACTAAAGATGTGGTGGGTTCTTTGCATTTTGAAGAGATGAGGAGGAAGGTATCCATCAGTTCCAAGGAGTCCCTAAATTTTCATGGAATACCTGAGGGAAAAGGAAAGAAGAATGAGAAGTGTGATAAATCCAAGTCCGGGGGGAGATCCAAATCTCCTGGAAAGTCCAAAGTTATTTTTTGAAATTGCAGTAAGCTTGGACATGTTTGTAAGGACTACAAAGAAAAAAAGAAGAAAAAGAATAAATTTGATTATGATTCTGAGTTTTAGAAGGAAGATGGTGATGAATTCATTGTAGCTTTGGAAACTCATGCAGGTAATGATGCATGATTAATTGACCTAGGTTCATCTTTCCATATAAAATTTAACAGAGATTGGTTTTCTGAATATGAAGAATTTGATGGAGGTAAGGAGTACTTGGGTGATGGTTCTTATTTAAACATTTTTGGTTGTGGTAAAGTTAAAATCAAGTTTCCTAATGGTAGAATATAAAGGATTAATGGTGTGTTGCATATCCCTAGTTTAACATGAAATTTTTTATCTATGAGCAAACTAATAGATACAAGTGTGCAGGTAGTATTTTCTAATGCAAGATGCAAGATGGCCATAGGTGCTATGGTGATTGCTAGAGGTGTCAGAGATGGTACACTATATAAGCTTGATACATTCACTTTTGAGTGTAATAGTGCTTCTATAAAAATCAAATATGTGGAAGAAGTGAGGGTTTCACCTTCAACAGATGATCATGGCTTTTGGGTAACCAAGGGTGCTCCTTCTGAATCAAATTTACCCATAGATAAAACTATGTTATGGCACCAAATACTTAGCCACATTGGAGAAAAGGGTCTAAGGACCTTGAAAAATAAAAACCTTGTTGAAGGGTTGTCTAATTGTAATCTTGAATTTGATTTATGTGAGCATTGAATTTATGAAAACAAAACTATGTTCAATTTTACTCGTGTTCTAATAAATATTGTGGTGTATTGGATCTTATTCATGATGGTGTGCTTGGCCTTCAATTGTAAAATCCACATATTATGTTTCATTTATTTATGATTATAGTAGAAGGACATGGGTATATTTTCGAAAGATTAAATCTAATTTTTTTAGTCGATTTAAAGAATTTAAAGAAATGGTTGAGTTGCAAAATGGAAAGAAATAAAATGTTTGAGGACTAATAATGGCAGTGAATTTTGTTGTAATGATTTTGATAAATTTTGTAAAGATTGTTGTATTCATAGATAGAAGATAACTCCATATTCTCCACAACAGAATGGAGTTGCAAAAAGAATGAATAGGAAACTAATGGAGAAGGCTAAGAGTATGTTGAGTTGTGCTAGTCTAGAACAAAGGTTTTGGGCTGAAGTTGTTGTGACTACTTGTTTCT
The DNA here is from genome assembly GCA_007258455.2 of Sequoia sempervirens. Lineage (NCBI taxonomy): Eukaryota > Viridiplantae > Streptophyta > Pinopsida > Cupressales > Cupressaceae > Sequoia > Sequoia sempervirens. The sequence goes on from VDFB02086081.1 coordinate 320,199,448, forward strand.
TGATTAACAAATCTCCTACATCAAATCTTGTTGATAAGACACCTATAGAGGCATGTTCAGGCCACAAGCCTTCATTAAGAAATTTTAGAGTTTTTGGTTTGAGGAATATGCACATGTGCCAAAGGAGAAGTGAACAAAGTTGGAGAACAAGGTTGTGAAATGTATCTTCATTTGATATAGTTGTGGTGTGAAAGGATACAAGCTTTGGGATCCTATTCCACAAAAGTTAATACATAGTAGAAGTGTTATTTTTAGATAAACTAAGCATTCTTCTATTATATTGTAGCTAGAACAAAGTATATAGGAATATGTGATTCAATTTCCTTCTACACCTAAGAAATTTGAATTGAGGCCCATGAATAGAAAAGAAGTTAAGGAGAGATCATCTAGCTCTGAATCTTTAGAAGAGGAGGAAGAACCTACAACTCAACTTGTTTGTAGGTCTACAAGGCATAGAAAACCATTTGAAAGGTATTCACCTTATAATTGGAAATGTATTTTTTCTTTGAATACTAACATGGATGAACCCAGATTGGTAGAAGATACATTGGGTATGAATGATGCAGAATCCTTGAAGATTGATATGGATGAAGAAATGACATCTTTTAAAAAGAATAATACATGGGATCTTGTACCATTTCCTAAAGGAAGAAATCCTATTAGTTGAAAATGGGCGTTTGAGAAAAATATTGGTTCAGATGGAGGTATTGAGAAGTACAAAGCAAGGGTTGTTGCAAAAGGTTACTCTCAAGTTGAAGGTGTTGTTTATGGTGCGATATTTTCTCCTATTGCAAAGATGACATCCATTATATTTTTTATTTTAATTGCTATTTATTATGATTTAGATGTTTAGAAAATGGATGTGAAAACTGCTTTCCTTCATGTTGATTTGGAGGAGGATATTTATATGAGAGAACCAGAGCACTACATGGTGAAAGGTAAAAGTAAATTGGTTTGCAAATTAAATAAATATTTGTATGGCTTAAAAAAAAGTCCTAGGATGTGGTACCAATTGATACATATGTGTTGAGTTTGATGTTTGAGTGTTTTAAATTAGATCATTATGTTTATTATAAAAATGATGGTGATTGTTTCCTATTTATTGCATTATATGTTGATGATATGTTCTTTATTGGTAGAGAGAAAGGCATGATTTTAGAACTCAAATCCCAACTTGCTGCTAAATTTAAAATTAAAGATCTTGGTACAGAAAAACACATTCTTGGGATGGAAATTAAAAGGAATAGAGTGAATAGAATGCTATGGCTTGGCCAAAGTAAGTATGCCAATTCAATTTTATAGAGATTTGATATGCATGATTGTAGACCATTGTGTGTTCCTGTTTAGGCTTGAACAATGCTATCTATTTCAAATTTTCCAAAATCCCCATCAAAGATGGAAGGCATGAGTAGAGTTCCCTACCAGAGTGTAGTTGGAAGTTTGATGTATGCTATGGTTTGTACAAGACCAATCATTATGCAAGTAGTTGGAGTTCTTTCTAGATATACATCTAATCCTAGTAGAATTCATTGGGATGTGGTTATAATATTCTTTAGATATTTGTCTGGTACCTCAAACTATTCCTTGAGTTATGATAGTAATATGACTAAAGACAAGAATTCCCTTGCTATTCATGGTTATGTGGATTCAGACTAGGTAAGTGATGTTCATAGCAGGCAATCCACTAGTGCTTATTTGTTTTATTTATTTGGTGTTGAAATTAGCTAGATGAGTAGGTGATAGGATCTAGTTGCTATGTCCACTACTGATGCAGAATATATGACTTCTCATGCTTGTAAAGAAGCCATTTGGCTTAAGAGACTATGTTTAGATATTGGAATTAAACAATGTGCAATGAAAATTTATTGTGATAGTCAAAGTGCAATATGTCTAGTCAAGAACCTGACATTTCATGCTAGGACCAAGTACATTGGTGTAGATCTTCATTTTGTTAGAGATTTGGTCAGAGATGGTAGGGTGAAGCTGTTTAATTTAGAGACTTTGATGAATGTTGTTGATTTTTTAACTAATCCTTTGAGTATAGAGAAATTCAAATGGTGTTTAGAGATTATGGGCATTTTATCCCCTAACAATTGATAGATGATGTTTTTACACCCTCTCATTACTCTTGCAAGGTGTGAAACAAGTGGGAGATTTGTTGGAAAAATGTGTCTCAACCTTGCAATTACATAATATATAGTTGATACATGAGGTACTATTGATACGTCGGCAACATGGGGTGTGGGGGTATTTCTCGTTTATTCATATTTTATTATTGTAAATCTAGACCATTCATCATTAGTTCTTTGATCCAACAGGTGATGTATTCTGAGATTCTAATAGAATTTGTGTTGCCTCTAGATCTCTAGTTGGTGATACTCTTGTGAGAAGCTTGCTCTGCAAGTATATTGTAATCTTTTTATTTCTAAATAATATATTGGGTGAATTTTGGAGTGTGCATTTTTTCTCCTGAAAGGGTTGTCCCCACATAAATCACTATGTTGTGGTATGCATGATATTTATGATTTTTTTAAAAAAATTTGTAACTAATAAAAATCTATAAAAAAGTGTATTGTCATCGTTTGAGGATTAGTGTAGGAAGTTGTTTCGTTACCTTAGCTTCCTTACAAGTGGTATCATAGCTTGATCACTTTTGGTTTCACTTGTGGGTTGTTGCATTTTTTGAACTAATCTATATTTGACTGCTAGCTTGTGCAGAAGATACTTTGTGATTGTGTTACATGAATTTTTAGATGGCAAGTTCATCAAGGAGAATAGAGGTAGATAATTTTTTTTGAAATAATTTTGAAATGTGCAAGCTAAAGAGGGAGGATCTGTTGATAGACCAAGATATGTTGGATTCTATTGATGAGAATGTTTCAATTCCTACAAATCCAACTTAGGTTGCTTCATAGGATGGTATGGACCATAAATCCAAGGATCTAATTAGATTAATATGCTTGGCATACTCTATTTTAATCAATGTCCATGAAGAGACCTTTGAAAAAAAACTATGGAAAAAGCTTGGTGAGATGTATCAAGACAAATATTTAGTGAGAAATATTTTCTTGAGGAAGAAATTATATTTCTTGAGAATGGAAGATGATGGACGAATTACATACCACCTAGAAGCATTCAATATGTTGGTGGCTTAATTGGCATCGGTTGGTGTCAAAATGGATGAGGAGGAGAAATATTAGATCTTGCTTTGTTCTTTTCTTGATTCATGGGATTATCTTGTTATGGCTATTGTAAGTACTTCTATTATATTGAAGAATAAAGATGTGGTGGGTTCTTTGATTTTTTAAGAGATGAAGAGGAAGGTATCCATCAGTGCCAAGAAGGTCCTAAATGTTCATGGAAGACCTAAAGAAAAAGGTAAGAAAAATGAGAAGTATGATGAATCCAAGTCTAAGGGAGATCCAAATATCTTGTAAAGTCCAAAGTTATTTGTTGAAACTATGATAAGTCTGTCGTAAGGATAACAAAGAAGAAAAGAAGAAGAAAAAGAAGAAATTTTATTTTGATTCTAAGTCTGAGAAGGAAGATCGTGGTGCATGCATTGTAGCTTTGGAAACTCATCCCGGTAATGATGCATGGTTAATTGAATCAAGTACATCTTTCCATATGACCTTTAATAGAGATTGGTTTTTTGAATATGAAGAATTTGATAGAGGTAAGGTTTACTTGGGTGAGATTCTTATTTAAACATTTTTGGCTATGGTAAATTCAAAGTCAGGTTTCCTGATGGTAGAATAAAAATATTAGTAGTGTGTTGCATATCCCTAGTTTAGCATGAATTTGTTATCTATGAGCAAGCTAATAGATGGAGGTGTGCATGTAGTATTTTATGATGCAGGATGCAAGATGGTTAGAGGTGCATGGTGATTGCTAGTGGTGTTAGATATGACACACTACTTAAGTTTCATGCATGCATTATTGAGTGCAATAGTGTTTCTGTGAAAAGAAAGTTTGTGGAAGAAGTGAGGGTTTCACCTTCAATAGATGATCATATATTTTGGGTACCCAAGGGTGTTTTTTCTTCTTAATCAAAGTTGCCTGTAGACAAAACTATGTTATGGCACCAGAGACTTTTCCACATTAGAGAAAAGGGTCTAAGGACCTTGAAAAATAAAAACCTTGTTGAAGGGTTGTGTAATTGTAATCTTGAATTTGATTTCTATGAGCATTGCATTTATGAAAATCAAAACAATGTCCAATTTTACTTGAAGTCATAAATCTTATGGCACATATTGGATCTTATTCATTCTAATGTGTTTGGTCATGTAGATGTTCCTTAAATTGGAAAATCTACATATTATGTTTCATTTATTGATGATTATAGTAGGACAGGGGACTACTTTCTAAAGAGTAAATCTGAAATTTTCAACCATTTTAAAGAATTGAGTTGTAAACTAGAAAGAAAATAAAATGTTTGAGGACTGATAATGGTGGTGATTTTTTCTCTAATGATTTTGATAGATACTATAAATATTGTGGTATTCATAGACAAAATACAACTCCATATTCTCCACAAGAGAATGGAGTTGCAAAAAGAATGAACAAGAAACTGATGGAGAAGACTAGGAGTATGTTGAGTGGTTTTGGTCTAGAACAAAGGTTTTGGGTTGAATTTGTTTCCATTGCTTGTTACCTGATTAATAGATATCCTACATCAACTCTTGTTGATAAGACACCTATGGAGGCATGGTTAGGCCACATGCCTTCATTAAGACATCTTAGAGTTTTTGTTTGTGAGGCACATGCACATGTGCCAAAGGAGAAGTGGAAAAAGTTGAAGAACAAGGATGTGAAATGTATCTTCATTAGATACAATTATGGTGTGAAAGGATACATGATTTGAGATCTTGTTGTACAAAAGATAATACATAGTATAAGTGTCATTTTTAGAGAAACTAATCCTTCTTTTTTTATATTGCAGCCATAACAAAGTAAACAAGAAGATGTGATTCAATTTTCTTCAACACTTGAGAAATTTGAATCGAGGCCCACAGATAGACAAAAATTTGAGGATGTTGGGAAAATGTGTCTCAACCTTGCAATTATATAATGTTTATTGTTTATAGAATGTATATATATATGTTACATTGATAGGTTTATACATTGGTAGCACATAGAAAAATGTGAGCGTGTTAACAAAAACTCCTAAATGGTAGAAATACATTAAATAATGATATATTATAAATCTAGACCATTTGTTATTAGGTTTTAGATCTATGGGAAAATATTTTGTTGGCTTATGTTGCCTTAGAATGTAAGCCTATTTTATGAGGGTGTTGTATTATAGTTGTGATAGAGTGTGATGTTTTCTAAGAGTCTAATAGCACTCATGTTATTTCTTGATCTCTAGTGGTGATACACTTGTGAGAAGCTTGATTTTCAAGTATATTGTAATCTTTATGATTTCTGAGTAATATATTGGGTGTCATTTGAAGTGTGGGGTTTTTCTCCCGAAAGGGTTTTCCCCATGTAAATCACTATCATAGTATGCATGATATTTATGTTTATTATTTTCAAGTTTTTGTAATTGTTAAAGATCTGTAAATTTGTACATTTTTCTCCTCTCAAGATTAGTGTAGGAAGTTGTTTTTCTACCTTATATTCCTTACAAGTGGCATTAGAGCCTGATCACCTTTGGTTTTAGTTGTGAGTTGTTGGGTTTTTTGAACTATTCTAGATTTGAGTGGGATCTTGTGCAAAAGACAATTTGTGATCTTTTTGCAAGAATTTTCATATGGAAAGTTCATTAGGGAGAATAGAGGTAGAGAAATTTTTAGGAAATAATTTTGAGGTGTGGAAGCTAAAGATGGAGGATTTGTTGATAGATTGAGATCCGTGGGATGTTGTTGATGAGAGTTTCAAGGCCTACAGATCCTACTCAAGTTGCTCAATATGATGTTATGGAATGTAAAGCTAAGGTTCTAATAATACTTTACTTGGTAGACTTTGTTTTAATCAATGTCTAGAGGAGACCTCTGCACAAAAATTATGGAAGAAACTTGGTGAGATGTATCAAGCCAAATATTTAGTGCACAAAATTTTCTTGAGGAAGAAATTGTTTTCCTTGAGAATGGAAGAGGGCGGATGAATCAAAAACCACCTAGAAGCATTCAATATGTTGGTGGTTCAATTGGAATAAGTTGGTGTCAAAATGGATGAGGATAAATGTAAGATCTTTCTTTGTTCTTTACTTGATTCATGGGATTCTTTTGTTATGGCTATTGGGAGTGCTTCTATTATTTTGAAGACTGAAGATGTGGTGGATTTTTTTCTTTCTAAAGAGATGAGGAGGAAGGTATCCATCACTCCCAAGGAGGCCCAAAATTTTTGTAGAAGACCTAAGGAAAAAGGAAAGAAGAATGAGAAGCATGACAAATCCAAGTCTAAAGGGAGATCTAAATCTCTTGGAAAGTCTAAAGTTATTTGCTAGAACTGTGGTAAGCCTAGAGATGCTCATAAGGAATGCAAAGAAGAAAAATAAGATATTTGATTATGATTTTGAGTCTAAGAATGAAGATGGTGACATATTCATTACAAATTTTTCAACTCGTGTAGGTAATGATGTATGGTTAATTAACTCAGGCACAACTTTTCATATGAACTTTAATAGAGAATGGTTTTCTGAATATGAAAAATTTGATGGAGGTAAGGTATACTTGGGTGATGATTCTTATTTAAATATTGTTGGTTGTGGTAAAGCTAAAATCAGGTTTCTTGATGGTAGAATAAAAAGTATTAATGGCGTGTTGCATATCCCTAGATTAGTATTAATTTTTTTATCTGTGAGAAAACTAATAGATGCAAGTGTGTAAGTAGTATTTTTTGATGTAGGATGCAAGATGGTTAGAGGTGCTATGGTGATTGTTAGAGGTGTCAGATATGGCACATTTTATAAGATTGATGCATTCACTGTTGAGTGCAATAGTACTTTTGTGAAAATAAAGTTTGTAGAAGAAGTGAGGGTTTCACCTTCTACAGATGGTCATCGATTTTAGGTACCCAAGGGTGCTCTTTCATCTGAGTCAAAGTTACCTATAGAGAAAACTATGTTATGGCACCAAAGACTTGGCCACATTGGAAAAAAGGGTCTAAGGACCTTGAAAAATAAAAACCTTGTTGAAGGTTTGTTTGATTATAATCTTGAATTCAATTTATGTGAGCATTGCATTTATGGAAAACAAAATTGTGTTCAGTTTTACTTGAGTTCTTATAAATCTTGCAGTGTATTGGATCTTATTCATTTTTATGTATTTGGTTATATAGATGTTCCTTCGATTGGAAAATCCACACATTATGTTTCATTTATTGATGATTATAGTAGAAGGGCATGGGTATATTTTCTAAAGAGTAAATTTGAAGTTGTCAGTTGATTTAAAAAATTTAGAGCAATGGTTGAGTTGTAGATTGGAATGAAAATAAAATGTTTGAAGACTAATAATGGTGGTGATTTTTTCTCTAATGATTTTGATAGATTATATTTAAATATTGTGGTATTCATAGAAAAAACATAACTCTGTATTCTCCACAATATAATGGAATTTCAAAAAGAATGAACAAGACATTGATGGAGAAGGATAGGAGTATGTTGAGTGGTCCTAGTCTAGAATAAAGGTTTTGGGCTGAAGTTGTTACCACTACTTGTTACCTAATTGACAGGTCTCCTACATCAACTCTTGTTGATAAGACACCTATAGAGGCATGGTCAAGCCATAAGCCTTCGTTAAGACATCTTAGAGTTTTTGGTTGCGAGGAATATGCACATGTTCTAAAGGAGAAGAAAAAAAAAATGGAGAATAAGGCTGTGAAATGTATCTTCATCGGATATATTTATGGTGTGAAAGGATACAAGCTTTGGGATCCTATTGTACAAAAGGTACTATATGGTAGAAGTGTGATTTTCAGAGAAACTAAGCCTTCTTCTATTACATTGCATCCATAAAAAAGTAAATAGGAAGATGAGACTCAATTTAATTCTACACCTCAAAAATTTGAATCGAGGCCCATGGATAGACAAGAAGTTGAGGAGAGCTCATCTAGCTCTAAATATTCAAAAGAGGGGGAGAACCTCCAACTCAACTTGTTTGTAGGTCTATAGGACATAGAAAATTGTCTAAATGGTATTCACTTGATGATTGGAGATGTATTTTTGCTTTTAATACTAACATGGATGAACCCAAATCTATAGATGAGGCACTAGGTATGAATGGTGTAGAATCCTAGAAGATTGTTATGGATGAAGAAATGACATCTTTGAAAAAGAATGAAACATGGGATCTTGTACCATTTCCTGAAGGAAGAAAACCTATTGGTTGCAAATGGGTGTTCAAGAAAAAGATTGGTTCAGATGGAGGTATTAAGAAGTACAAAACAAGGTTGGTTGTGAAGGGTTACTCTCAAGTTGAGGGTGTTGATTATGGTGAGATATTTTATCCTGTTGCAAAAATGACAACAATTAAAATTTTTCTTTCTATTATTGATGCTTATGATTTAGAGGTTGAGAAAATGGATGTGAAAATTACTTTCCTTCATAGTGATTTGGAGGAGGATATTTATATGACATACCTAGGCACTACGTGGTGAAAGGTAAAAGTAAGTTGGTTTGCAAATTGAAGAAGTATTTGTATGGCTTAAAACAAAGTCCTAGGATGTGGTATCCAAAATTTAATACATATGTGTTGAGTTTGGGATTTGAGTGTTCTAAATCAAATCATTTTGTTTATTATAAAACTAATGGTAATCGTTTCCTATTTATTGCATTATATGTTGATGATATGTTATTTATTGGCAAAGGGAAAGGTATGATTTTAGAACTGAAATCTCAACTTGCTGCTAAATTTGAAATGAAAGATCTTGGTGCAGCTAGAAACATTCTTGGGATGGAAATTAAAAGAGATAGAGTTAAAAAAAATCTATATATGGCTTTTCAAAAGTATGTCAATTCAATTTTATAGAGATTTAACATGCAGGACTATAGACCATTGTGTGTTCCCTTTTTAGTTGGAACAAAGTTATCTATTTCAGATTGTCCAACATCTCCATCAGATATGGATGACATGAGAAAATTTCCTTACTAGGGTGTAGTTGGAAGTTTAATGTATGCTATGGTTTGTACAAGACCGGACATTACCCAAGTAGTACCTTAGATTATTTCTTGTGTTATCATAGTAATATTACTAAAGATGATATTTCCCTTGATATTCATGGTTATGTGGATTTAGACTAGGTAGGTGATGTTGATAGAAGAAAATCCACCAGTGATTATGTGTTTACATTATTTGGTGGTGTGATTAGTTGGATGAGTAAGCGACAATCTATGGTTGCTTTATCCACTACTGAAGCAGAGTATATGGTAGCTACTCATTCTTGTAAAGAAGCCATTGGCTTAAAAGGATATGTTCAAATATTGGAATAAAACGTGTAGTGACAATTTATTGCAATAGTTAGAGTGTGATATGTCTACCTAAGAACCCGACATTTCATGCCAAGACCAAGCACATTGATGTAAAATATCATTTTGTTAGAGATATGCTCAAAGATGGAGGGGTGAAGCTAGTTAAGGTAGAGACTTTGATGAATGTTGTTGATTCTTTAACTAAGCTTGTTAGCACAAATAAGTTCAGATGGTGTTCAGAGACTATGGGCCTTTCAATCTTGCAAGTTGTTTGACAAGTGGGATATTTTTTGGGAAAATGTGTCTCAACCTTGCAATTATATAAGGTTTATTGTTGATAGGATGTATATATATATAGTAGCACAGAATGAAATGCGATCATGTTAACAAAAACTCCTTAATTGCTGACATACTTTAAATAATGATATATTGTAAATCTAGACCATTTATTATTAGGTTTTAGATCTAATGGTAGATATTTTGTTGGCCTGTCTTTCCCTTGAATGTAACCCTATTTTATGAGGGAATTGTATTACAGTTGTAGTAGAGTGTGATTTTTTATAAGATTCTAATAGTGTTCATGTTGTCTCTTGATCTCTGGAGGTAATACTCCTGTGAGAAGCTTTCTCTGCAAGTATATTGTAATCTTTGTGATTTCTAAGTAAAATATTGGGTAGCTTTTGGAGTGTGTTGTTTTTATCCCAAAAGGGTTTTCCCCATGTAAATCACTATGTCATGGTATGCATGATATTTATGTTTAATTCTTTTTAAATTTTTGTAACTATTAAAGATCTATAAATTTTTGCATTATTCTCCTCTCAAGATTAGTGTAGGAAGTTGTTCCACTACCTTATTTCATTATAGATGAGAGCTCATCTATCTATAAATCTTAAAAAGAGGATAAAGAACCTCAAACTGAGCTTGTTCATAGGTCTACAAGGCATAGAAAACCACCTTAAAGTTATTCACCTAATGATTGGAGATGTATTTTTGCTATGAATACTAACATGGATGAACTTAGATTGGTAGAAGAGGCATTAGGTATGAATTATGTAGAATCTTAGAAGATTGCTATGGATGAAGAAATGGTAGTTTTGAAAAAAAATGATACACGGGATCTTGTACCATTTCTTGAAGGAAGAAAACCTGTTGGTTGCAAATGGGTGTTCAAGAAAAAGATTGGTTTACATGGAGGTATTGAGAAGTACATACCAAGGTTGGTTGTAAAAGGTTACTCTCAAGTTGAGGGTGTTGATTATGGTCAGATATTTTCACCTGTTGCAAAGATGACATCGATTACATTTTTTCTTTCTATTGCTACTGCTTATGATTTAGAGGTTGAGAAAATGGATGTGAAAACTACTTTCCTTAATGGTAACTTGGAGGAGGATATTTGCATGACACATCCAAAGCACTACATGGTGAAAGGTAAAAGTAAATTGATTTTCAAATTGAAGAAATCTTTGTATGGCTTAAAAAAGAGTCTTAGGATGTGGTACCAAAAATTTGATACATATGTGTTGGGTTTGGGATCTAATAATTCTAACTCATATCATTGTGTTTATTATAAAACTAATGGTGATCATTTCTTGTTTATTGCACTATATGTTTATGATATCTTATTTATTAGTAGAGGGAAAGCTATGATTTCAGAACTAAAATCTCAACTTACTACTAAATTTAAAATGAAAGACCTTGGTGCAGCTAAACACATTCTTGGGATGGAAATTAAAAGAGATAGAGTAAATAGAAAGCTATAGCTTGGCCAATCTAAGTATGTCAATTCAATTTTACAAAGGTTTGATATGATGGATTATAGACCATTGTGTGTTCCTATTTCAGCTAGAACAAAGTTATCTATTTTAGATTGTACAACATCCCTATTAGAGATGGAAGACATGAGTAGAGTGCTTGACCAGAGTAAAGGTGGAATTTTTATGTATGCTATGGTTTGTACAAGACCAGACATTTCTTGAGCATTGGGAGTTATTTATAGATATATGTCTAACCCTAGTAGAGTTCCTTGGGATCCAATTAAAAGAGTCTTTAGATATTTGTGTGGTACCTTAGACTATTCCTTTTGTTATCATAGTAATATGAATGAAGATGAGATTTCCCTTAATATTCATGGTTATGTGGATTCAAACTGGGCAGGTGATGTTGATAGTAGACAATCCACCAATGCTTATGTATTTATGTTATTTGGTGGTACAATTAGTTGGATTAGTAAACAACAAGCTATAGTTGCTTTTTCCACTACTGAAGCAAAATATATGATAGCTACTCATGCTTGTAAAGACTCCATTTGGCTTAAGAGATTGTGTTTAGACATTGAAATTAAGCAAGGTGTAGTGACAATTTATTGTGATAGTCAAAGTATGATATGTCTACCTAAGAAATTGAAAATCTATTTCTGGACCAAGCACATTGATGTACAGTATCATTTTGTTAGAGATATGGTCAAAGATGGTAGGTGTTAGGAATTGTATGCAGAAAATACCAGTTAAATGAAAATATAGATTAAACAGAGGAATGAAAAACACAAAAATAATAAGAGACAATATTTAATGTGGTTCACCCAAACTTACGTCCACCAATAGAGAGTCCAATATTATTATCTAGTAAATCAAACCAATTACAACCAGTAATCCTTGCAACTCAATACCGCTGCAAATGCTACAATACAATGTCAATAGAACCCAAACCCTTAGACTTTTATCAAGACATGTAAGTTACAAAAATAGGGTTTATTTATGTAGGCCATTAGAAAAATAACACCTAACGCCTTTATAAAATAATTAAAAATTGTGAGAGGTTTTGGGGGCGCTGCCCCTTGACCCTTCCTTGTATCATGATAGGGGGTACACCAGGGGCGTTTCCCCTTGACACCATCTTGGGGGTGCTTCCCCTTGATCCCATTAAATAATTAGGGGGGAAATAACACCGATAAAAGTGGGGAAAAATTAACCTCTAAGTTTGATTAGGCTCCACATCTCAACAGTAGAACGAAGCTGGTTAAGGTAGATAATTTGATGAATGTTGTTGATTCTTTAACTAAGCTTGTGAGCACAAAGAAGTTTAGATGGCGTTTAGAGACTATGGGCCTTTCGGACCCTAACAATTAAGAGATAATTTTTTTACACCCTCTCATTTCTCTCGCAAGGTGTTCATCAAGTGGGATATTTTTTAGGAAAATGTGTCTCAACCTTGCAATTACATAATGTATAGTTGTTACATGAGGTATTGTTGATATGTTGGTGACAAGGCCGCATGAGTGGGGGGTATTTTTTCATTTAGTCATATTTTAATATTGTAAATTTGGATTTTTCATCATTGAATCTTAGATCTAATGAATGATATTTTACTAGCTTGGCTTTCCCTAGAAGGAAACCCTATTTTATGAGGGTGTTGTATTACAACTGTATAGTGATGTATTCTGAGAGTTTGATAGCGGTCATGTTTCCTTTGGATCTTGATGTAGAGGGGTGGTGAACACACTCAAATAACCTTCAATCTTATCATAACTCAACAAATAAAACACTTATTCAAAGGATATCAACTTTTGGACATCAACTCACCCTCAAAACCCTTCTAGGGTTCCAAACACAAAAAATAGGTATACATATTCAGAAACACCTCAGGACAACAAAACCTTTGAGTTTTAGACACCATTTACCAATTATCTCACTATGTAAAAATATTGCATATGTTTTCTTTGCAACATCTATGAGATTCAATTCAACACCCCCTGCCTGGGCTACTCAAATAGGCTTGATTTACAAAGGGAGCACTCTCTAGATTTTTTCAAATCCCTTGAAACTTTGGGGAAGAAACACCAATGCCAAAACAACACCAAATCCACCCTTAGTTCTTGGATTCAAGTCTTCCTAAATGTTTTTCTAAGAAACCCTTCCTTTCCAAGCACAAAACAAGGGTTTTAGTGGAAATCAATACTCCTTGGTCTATCTGACCCAACTAAGGCTTCCAACATTCTTCAAATACCTTGAACCAACTTCAAAAACCCTTTCTTAGGAAATCCAAAATTTATTTTCACAAACCACCCCTCAATACCCCTTCTTACACATGAAATTTAACTTGTTTTTGGCCTAAGGCATCACCTTTTTCTCAATACACACATTCTTAGGATGCAAAAACATAAAGAAACATAAATACAACCTAGAGAAGCCTTTACAAATAGCCATAGACCAAGATAGTAAGTGGAAGTCTTAAATTTTCATTTTATTTCTTTCAAAACCCTTAAACATAGAAAAAAATAGGGTAATAACTATAAATTACAAATATCTGGGATGACTCTTTGAGTTAAGGCCTAAAATGAACATCAAAAAATTGCAGAAACATACATGAATCTTCTGTAAGGAAAGCTAGATGCGGAAAACAACTCTCCTAAACGTCAATACCTAAGGGAAGAATGCAGAACACTTTTAATTTTTTCAATTACAGCCAAATTAAGATGCACTTGAATTAAATATCATAAACAAAGAATTAGACAAACACACATGAACACAAGATTTACGTGGGAAAACCCTTACGGGAGAAAAACCCACCACACCAAGAGAAATCACTTGTATTACAGTAATAAGAATTACATACAAGTATTAGACTTATCTTTCTAATGTCATTATACAGCAGCATTCACCATGAACAATCTTGTATAGGAACCTTCGAGTTTCAGTCTACATAGAATAGAATTCACTTACTGATCATACACCCACACAACAAATTGTCAATTCAACCACACTAATCACAATCTACAACCACCGAGTATAATCATGGAGTTCCATGTCCGTCGAGCTTCCTCTCAGTAACGACCGTAAGTGATTCTCCACCAAAGGTTCACATTCGGCTTCACCTATTGGTCCAGCACAACCCACATAGATGGTCATCACTTGGTCAAAACAATTCACATTGTAATTGCATGTCGGTGAGACACAAGAAGTGTCTCCCCAATGCCCTAAATGCTTCATATCGATGTTTCCAAGAGGTATCGTTATCGCCAAAAGTCCTATCGAGCTTTCATGTGTTACTCCGAAGCACCAAGTAGTCAGCGAGACCTATCACTTTTTCCAGGACTCTTCCCAAACCATTTGGGTTACCTCGACAGCCATCAGGTATCAACAAGACATCCAACAGTTTCTAAGACCTCTTCCGAAGAACCCTCATCATATCGAACACCAAACAATGATCGCCAAGACATTCGTCTTTCACTAAAGGTTTCACCGAGCACTTAAGTTACACCGACGACCAATGTTCGCCAAGACCTATGCTGAAGAACCCTCATCATCAGCGAGACTTACATTGTAGACTCTCCTTGACTCCTGATTGAAAGGCCTGTCAGCCAAAGATTTCCACGTAGTAAGAGGTCATACCGAAAGCTTCTTGTCACAATGATATGATCCTTCAGTGAGACAAAAGCTAGGTCACAACGACTTGTACAAAACATGATGTTCCAAACTGCTAGTCGGCCATACATAGAAGATGTCACACCGACTTGACTCCAATGGAGGTTTCAGCCTGTATTGATTCAGGCATATATTTCCAAAAATCTCCCACTTGATGAAGATCACATAGGCACCTCTAGAGTACAACACAACTTACTGAAAAACATGGGCACTAAGGCCCATCGAACTGGCACACCACCTGAACTTGTCTGTGCTCACTGGCTTTGTCAATGAATCTGCAACATTCTCCAGAGTATCAACCTTTTTTCCAAACTGACCTTTCCATCCTCCACCATATCTCGTACAAAGTGATAATGTACGTCAATATTTTTCATCCTAGCATGGGAAGTAGGGTTCTTTGCCAGACAAATTGCACTCTGACTATCACAGAAAATAGTTATTTGCCCTGCATCAAAACCAATGTTAGAACACAAACATTTCAACCAAACTGCTTCTTTACAAGCATGAGTAGCTGCCATGTCTTCAACCTCCATAGTGGACAAAGCGACTACAGCCTGTCGCTTGCTCATCCAACTCACTGCACCACCATTTAACATGAAAATGTATCCATTGGTGGACCTCCTGCTGTCAAGGTCCCCTACCCAATTAGAATATACATATCCATGAATGCTAAGAGTCCTCTGTGATTCAACCAAGTTCCCATGGTAACATAGAGCGAAATTTGAAGTGCCCTTCAAATATCTGAAGACTCTCTTTACAGCATCCCAATGTGTTCTTCCTAGATTAGCCATAAATTGACTAAGAACTCCCACTACTTGGGCAATGTATGGCCTTGTAAAGACCATTGCATACATAAGACTGCCTACTGCACTAGCATAGGGCACACTGGTCATGTCCTCCATCTCAGTAGGAGATTTTGGACAGTCTTCAATAGATAGCTTCGGTCCCTACAAAAATGGAACAACTAATTGCTTGCAATCATTCATGCAAAATCTCTCTAGAACGGTCTTGATATACTTACTCTAACTGAGCCAAAGCTTTCTATTAGCCCTATCCCTGGTTATTTCCATCCCAAGAATATACCTTGCTACACCAAGATCTTTCATTTTGAACTTAGCAGACAACTAAGACTTAAGATCATAAATCATTAGCTTGATATTGCCTATGAACAACATATCATCAACATAGAGAGAAATAATAAGTACTTGATCACTTTCAGCTTTGTAATAAACATAATGATCAGATTTTGATCTCACAAATCTCAAAGACAATACAAAAGTATCAAATTTCTGGTACCACATTCTAGGTGACTGCTTTAACCCATACAAAGATCTCTTTAATTTGCATACTAGTTTTTCTTTACCTTTTTCAACAAAGTGCTCAGGCTGGGACATATAGATTTCCTCTTCAAGATCACCATGAAGAAATGTTGTCTTCACATCCATTTGTTCAACCTCTAAGTCATATGCTGCTGCAAGTGACAAAAGAAATCTGATAGATGTTAGCTTAGCTACAGGAGAAAATATTTCCCCATAATCAATTCCCTCTACCTGGGAATAACCCTTTGCAACCAGTCTTGCCTTGTACTTTTCTACACTACCATCCAGACCAATTTTCTTTTTGAATACCCATTTATAACCAACTTTTCTGCCATCAGGCAACGGCACCAAACTCCAAGTTTCATTTTTCTCTAATGATGCCATCTCTTCGTTCATGGCTTCCAACCAAGAGTCTGAATTGGAGATTTTAATTTCCTCTTTTATAGTCCTAGGCTCATCAATGCTAGAAATCAAAGCATAGACACAAGTAGAATCAATCAATGAGAACCCATACCTATCTGGTTGTTTTCTTTCTCGGGTTGACCTCCTTAGTGGCTGAGGCTGAGGTTGTTCTTCTTCTTCCAAACTTTCAAAACTGCTCGAGCTCTCCTCAGTTTCAGGTACATTTTGAATTTCCAATTCCTCTTTCTTAGGCATAGGAGGAATTTCAACTACATCCTTATTGTTTTCTAACTTTTTCTTTGACAACAGATCCAAAGTGGAAGGTTTCAGCTCACGAAAGATTACGCTTCTGTTGTATACAAACTTCTCTGTATCAGGATTCCAAAGCTTGTATCCTTTTATGATAGCACTATAGCCAATAAAAATACATTTGACAGCCTTGTTCTCCAATTTAGATCTTTTCACATCTGGCACATGAGCATATGCCTCACAGCCAATAACTCGAATATGTCTAAGAGAGGGCTTCTTACCAGACCACACTTCCAAAGGTGTTTTCTCAACAAGAGTAGAATTTGGAGAATGACTAATTAGATAACATGCAGTAGATACAGCCTTAGCCCAGAATTTCTCCTCCAAGCCAGCACTACTGAGCATACTTCGTGCTCTCTCCATCACTGTCCTATTGAGCGTTTCTACAACTCCATTTTGTTGTAGAGTATAAGGTGTAGTTCTGTGTCTTTTGATTCCATGGTCTTTGCAATACCTCTCGAATTCATCAAAATAGAATTCACAGCCATTATCAGTCCTTAAGCATTTTATCTTTCTACCAGTCTGATTTTCAACAAGGTTCTTAAAATCCTTAAATTGACTAAACACTTCTGATTTACTTTTCAAAAAATAAACAAATGCTCTTCTTGAATAATCATCAATGAACGACACAGTATCTTGATTTAGAAAAAGAAGAAACATCCACTGGACCAAACACATCTGAATGAATATAATCAAGCAAACCAGAAGATTTATGAGGATTGGAATAAAACAAAACACGGTGTTGCTTTCCATATATACAGTGTTCACATAATTCAAATTCAAGATTACAATCTTCAAGACTCTCAACCAGGTTTTTATTCTTCAAGGTTTTTAAACTTTTCTCTCCTATGTGGCCTAATCTATGATGCTAGAGCATAGTCTTCTCTGTAGGAAGTTTTACTTCCATAGAGTTTACATAATTAGGGATATTTACCTCTTTACCTCCATGAGCATCTTTTAGTGACTTTACTGAGACACTGTTACAATGAACAACATGTGCATCCAGCTTATACATGGTACCAATTCGAGCACCTCTAGCCAACACCATAGAGCCTCTAGTCATCTTACAACCATTACCAAAGAACGAGACTTGTACTCCAATATCATTCAACTTACTGATAGACAGTAAATTTTGAGCCAGACCTAGTATGTGAATAACATCATTGATCCCCTTCACTCTTCCATCAGGGAATTTTATTCTGACTCTTCCACGGCCAAAAATCTCCAAAGTTGAATCACTCGCCAAGTATACCTTTCCACCATCGTATTATTCATACTTTGTGAACCATTCTCTATGAGAAGTCATGTGAAAAGATGTTCCAGAATCAATCAGCCAGACATCATCTGATGCCTATGTAGCCAAGGCTGCAATGAAGGCATCACCATCACTATGAGAAGAACCATTATCGGAAGAGCCCTTCTTCTTCTTTTTCTCCTCTTTACAATCCTTTCGGACATGACCCAGTTGCCCACAATTCCAGCACTTCACCTTGGACTTCTTGCCAGGAGACTGTGATCTCCCCTCTAATTTCAATTTTGATTTCTTGTCCTTCTTCTTGCCTTTCTCTTTCGTTGTTCCTCTGACAATAAGAGCTTCCTTCGCTATCTCAGAAGATTTCCTTCTCATCTCTTCTGACAGTAAATATGCAACAACATCTTCCATCTTGAAATTCGATGTTGCACTCCCAATAGCCATCACCAGATGATCCCATGAGTCTGGCAAAGAACACAACAATAGCATACAACGATCCTCTTCTTTAGTATTCACACCAACAGATGTTAATTGAGCAAGCAGCATGTTAAATGCATTCAAATGATCAGCTACAGACCCTCCTTCCTGCATTCTCAAAGAATACAGCTTCTTCCTCAGGAACAACTTATTCACCAAAGATTTCCCTTGATAAATAGACGCCTGTCTCTTCCACAAAGAAGATGCAGTCTTCTCCTCATGCACATTCAGAAGAACTGAGTATGCCAAATAGAGCCTTATCAACCCCTTAGACTTCCTATCTGCAAGGTCCCAATCTTCTTGCTTCATGCCTTGAGGCATTGTTCCAAACACAACAAGCCACAAATCACGTTCCACTAAGAGATCCTCCATTTTGAGTTTCCACAACTCAAAGTTACTGCCATTGAACTTCTCTATTTCAATCTTTCCTGATGTGCTAGCCATCTTAACCTGTAATTAGAAATTGACAAACTTCTACTAGACTCCCACTGAATAGAATTGACACAAAAAACCCAACGTACCCAGAAGGATAACACAACTGGCCAGGCTTTGATACCACTTGTAAGGAAAGCTAGATGCGGAAAACAACTCTCCTGAACGTCAATACCTTAGGGAAGAATGCATAACACTTTTAATTTTTTCAATTACAGCCAAATTAAGATGCACTTGAATTAAATATCAGAAATAGAGAATTAGACAAACACACATGAACACCAGATTTATGTGGGAAAACCCTTATGGGAGAAAACCCACCACATCAAGAGAAATCACTTGTATTACAGTAATAAGAATTACATACAAGTATCAGACTTATCTTTCTGATGTCATTATATAGCTGCATTCACCATGAACAATCTTGTACAACAACCTTCGAGTTTCAGTTTACACATAATAGAATTCACTTACTGATCATACACCCACACAGCAAACTGTCGATTCAACCACACTAATCACAATCTACAACCACTGAGTATAATCATGGAATTCCATGTCTGTCGAGCTTCCTCTCAATAATGGTCATAACTGACTGTCCACCAATGGTTCACATTCAGCTTCACCTATTGGTCCAGCACAACCCACATTGAACGACATGTTGGTGAGACACAAGAAGTGTCTCCCTGATTCCCTAAATGCTTCATATCGATGTCACCAAGAGGTATCGTTATTGCCAAAATTCCTATTGAGCTTTCATGTGTTACACTGAAGCACCAAGTAGTCGATGAGACCTATCACTTTCGCCAGGACTCTTCCTGAACCATTTGGATTACCTCGATAGCCATCGGCTATCGGCAAGACATCTGACAGTTGCTAAGACCTCTATCGAAGAAACCTCATCATACCGAACACCAAATGATGATCACCAAGACATTTTTCTTTCACCAAATATTTCACTGAGTTCTTAAGTTACACCGACGACCACCATTCACCAAGACCTATGCCGAAGAACCCTCATCATCGACGAGACTTACATCGTAGACTCTCCCTGACTCCCGATTGAAAGGCCTGTCGGCCAAAGATTTCCACGTGGTAAGAGGTCATACCAAAAGCTTCTTTTCACAGTGATATGATCCTTCGATGAGACAAAAGCTAGGTCACAGCGACTTGTACAAAACATGATGTTCCAAACTGCTAGTCGGCTAGACATAGAAGATGTCACACCGACTTGACTCCAATGGAGGTTTCAGCCCCTATTGATTGAGGCATATATTTCCAACATCTTCACAGTAGTTTTTAGATCATATAGTGACTAAGAAACCTTTCCACATAGCCACAAATTAGGATAGTAGGTGGAAGGCTTAAATTTTCATTTTATTGCTTTCAAAACCCTTAAACACAGAAAAAATAGGGTACTAACTATAAATTATAGATATCTAGGATGAATCTTTGAGTTAAGGCCTAAAATAAACTTCAAAAAATTGCAGACACATACATAAATCTTCACAGGAATTTTTAGATCATATAGTGACTGTACGGACCCGTACAAGTCAGATAAAGACTAAAAAAATAGAATTTTCTGAGAAAAAATAATGTTTATTGATTTTTCTTCTCCAAAATCTTAATCCAACCCCCTAAAACAATGGAAATCACCTTCTTAAAGGTCCTTGCACACAAAACCACCAAATAACTACCACTAACTACTTTTTGAAACCTCCTTATGACTGTTGAATGCAAAATGCATTGTTTTACTACTTTGTTAATAACCTTATTACATACTTGGCTATATTTTGCAAGATTTTGGATTTGTGGCCCAAGTGACTCAAAATCAACCTAATACAACTTGAGTGATATTACTAGACCTTATTCAACCAAACCTAAGACCTAACTCATCAAAATCCTCCAAGACTCCTAATTACAAGTATTGGGAATTTTGAACAATTTTGCCAAATTCAATATTGTTTTACAAAATAACTCCTCCAAACACCTATTTAGACTAATTTAAGCCTAAATACATCAAAGAGTGGTCTTATTCAGTGACTCATTTACTGCCCTAACATCTATATAGTCCTTTTTATCTTTCTTTGTTATTCTATCAACCTCATAAACTATAGTTTCTTCACCACATATCTACTCCTTTGGTGTCACAACAATAGGAAACATAACCAACCCTACAAGTACTCCATTACTATCATCTTTAAATTCTAAAGGCTCTTCACCAACATACTTCCTCATAACAGTCTGAGACACCTTATGATTACTTTTCATATGTCATACAAGGACTTGTTTTCTTCCATCCACCTGTAAATCACATTTGTCCTTCTTACCCACTGTCCAAACAATACTCTTGTGCCCTTCACCTGCTTCAATGACATGATTACCCTACTCCAAACTATCAACCATCTTTTTTTCACTATCCTCAAGCCTTAAAGGCTCCTTCTTACCAAAAATTACAACTCTATTTTTTCCTTTATCTCTTGAACTACCTTGTAAAGGAGTTAGTTTGAAACTCTTACCATCTTTCTTAATTGTATAGGTTTTTTCCCAACCATCATACAAGGAATTTCTATCAAATTTCCATGGCCTACCCAAGAGAAAATGGCAACAGTCCATTGGTAATATATCACATAAGACCCTATCCTTGTACTCCCCAATCTGAAAATCTATATATGCTTTCTCATTCACCACCAAAGTTTGACTATCATTTACCCATGAGACCCTATATGGTGCTACATGAGGTATTTTCTCTAGTTTCAACTTATCTACCATCTCTCTAGACACCATATTATCTTGACAACTAGAATCAATTACAACTTGACACACCTTACCTATTCTTTTGAATGTTGTTCTAGAGACACACCTTTGGCTTAGATCTTCTTTCTTTTGTCCTTGCAACAAGGTCCTTCTTACTATAAGTTCCTCTCCTACTTCTGGATCTGCAATTTTGTTTGATAAACTCACACTCTCTTCTTCATATCCTTGCACATATTGAACTCTTTTATCACCTTTTATTTCACTTCCACTTGCTACAGCACTAAACTTGTCAGGACACTTGAAAGATGGGTGTCCAAATTCATTACACCTATAACACCTACATGTGAACTAATTGTAATCTCTCCTTTCCCTAAAATTAGAGTATTCCACCTCTCCATCCTCCTCTTCCTTAGGAACTAATCAACATCTTCATGGTCTTCCTTAGGCTGCCTTGATGTTGAAGTTGTACATCTACCCCTAGAATTGCTGACACTTCCTCTTGTTGCTTTCTCTTGTCTCCTCTTCAATTTTTCTTCTGCTCTCATTGCCATTTTAAAGCATTGTTCAACTGACTTTGGTGCCAAAATGTTCATCTCATCCTGGATGTTGTACCTATTAACAATCAGATATGCACCCTTTGTCAGATTTGCAAAAAATCAAACTATCTATTGAAACATGGAAACTCTTTTCAGATGTGGGTGATCTATGTGAAAAGAGAATCTCTAGAGTGAGTTGGTTCACTAAATGATGGATTCTATTCTAAGTGACTTTCTAAGAAAAACAATAGAAGGATAAACTAGATTTAAAATTTAAGACTAAAATTCTATCACCTAAAATGATTGACCAACTTTAAGAAGATTCTGATAATAACTCATTCTCACCACCTCTTTAAAATTTGATTCTCACAATCTCACAACAAATATAATCCAAAAGTGATTTGTGCAAAGGTTTAAAATAAACACAAGGCACAACTTGAATTAGCATGCAACTCCTGCAAATCACTTAACAATAGTAATACAACAAAAGGATTCAACATATTTGAATCACAAGACACATCAAATTACTATTACAAATCATAAACAAGAACTGAGAAAGGAAAACTCTAATATTTTATTGAATGAAGGAGTGAAACTCTCAAAATATGAGCACAAAGAAGTTTACAAGCTCAAAAATGTGTAAGAGCATGAAACTAGAATCTAAACTGAGAAAACACTAAGTTTTCTTCAAGATATATCACTAAAACCCTAATTCGAGCTCAAGGAAAAAGCTCCAAGAAAGGTATCAAAAACTACCCAAGAAGTTTGCACAAAAGTGGAAAAAACACACTTTTTGCATGTACATACTAAAAAAGCTCCTAAAAAAAGATCAAATTTTCTTTAAAAGCAAATAAAACACCTTATCTCTTCATCAAGAAGTTCAAATCCGACCAAGCAAAGACCACTCATAAATTTGCTAAAAATAGTAAAGAGATAAAACAATTTATAAGATATTGCTTTATTCTTGCTTTACATGGCTTGCAGATTTAACATTCTCACAACTAGATTATTTTTTGCAATTAAATATTTTGGAAATATTTTGTAAAACAATAATAAGCTTATTTCTCTATTTACAATGTTTGATTTTCTTAAAAAATCATAAAATATGGAATAACATCCTCTAATCATAATTGATTTCTATAAAATCAATTAAAAAAAAACAAAACCAAGGCATAATAATCACCAAGGCATATGTTCAAAATAAAGTTCCTTAGTTTATATTTTGAAAATACACCCCATCCTATTGATTGATTGCTAAAAAATCAATAACAAAAACAATAAACCTAAGGCTCTATGAAAACAAGGCATATATTAAAATGCCTTAGGCATCGATGCATAAGGGAAACCTAAACACATTGGATAGCTCACCATCATATATTCGACATGGGCATTAATAAATTTTAAAAAACTAAGGAAAAAACACCCCTAAGTCGACTTAGGGTTTGAGAAACCCTAAGACAAAACCAAGAGATTCCACTTATTTCGCTTCATTTTGAGAGAAAAGAATTTGAAGAAAATGGCTCTGAGTCGCTGCCATGTATGAGCTAGGGTTTCATCTTGATGAGGGAGATTTGAGCCTCCATGCTCGTTGTTTTTTGTTGATTCGTCCATGGTTTTAAAGGTAAGCCCGTTCCAAAGCTTTATGTAGGATTTTTTAGACTCTCTACTTTTTTTTTTTAGTCATCTTGTGGCCTTAAGGCCGTAGCATGAGCATACTTCTCTGACATATTTCATGGCTCTATGTTTACTATTATTGACGCTTTCAATGGCCACCATGTGTGAGTTCATCCTAGGCATTTGGAAGCTCTTTAAGATCTTGGTCGTGGTGCATCTTTGCTCCTTTATGACGTGCATGGTAAGCTCATTGTTCCTTTGTATCCCTCTTTAAAACAAAAGCTTTAAGAAATATTAATACCCCTGCAAAGGTTGTTTTCCATTGATGAATTTGTGACCACCACACAGGCCGTGCCATGCTTAAATTCTTTCAATACATTTCATTCAAAATCTTTATAAAATTTCCATTGTTTTCTTCAAATTTGCAATTTAGACAACAACCTCACAAGGTTTTGACTTTCAAGTGGAATTTGGAACTGAAGAGCCCCTCCTCTTGGCCGCAGCCATTGATGCTCCAAGCTAACATTCTAGAAACTTATGGGCTCGGCCCTACGCCATATTCCATTTATTTTTATTTCTGGAACAAAATCCTCATATGGGTATCTATATTTTGAGGAAAATAATATGTACCTTTGATTTCTCCATAATAAAGCTCGACCCATGAGAGCATTGTACAAATTTCTATATTTTGACAATAAACCCACATGGGTATTTTGAAAACAATAAAAAATATGTATATTTTGTTTCCATTCAAAATTTGAGCTCAACCCACCATGGCATTTTGCTTACATTCCAACCTCTATGTAAAACCCCTTACATGGGTAAATGGTGTTCTGGAAGAAGACTGCATTTTGATTTGAAATTCTTTCATGGCATTTTGTATTTCAAACATAAACTGTATTTTAGTTCAAAAACCCAATGCAGGTATCTTTGAAACTTGAAAGAAATTCATTATCTCTTGCTCTCTATGTAAGAATGGTTGCTCCACTCTTATTTCCAGTCTGCTATATTTATCTTGGCCACCATGGAAGAAAACCTAGCTCGACCTTGCAATAATTTTCGTGTGTTTATAAACATAGCATTTGCATTTCAGATTTGAAAGAGGAAAATTGATTGTTTTCAAATATCTCTAGAAAAACTCATATGGCCCCTATGAGTATTTGTGATTGGCCCAAACCTTGGTTGTTTTTCTAAAAATATTTTCTATTCACAAGGTTAAAAATTTGACTAAATGCTATTATTTTTACCATTAAAATACCTATATTTCATGAAATTTTTGTACTTCACTTGGAACAGTAGGACTTAACACTCATAAAATTACAAGACATTGAGTGTCTCCTTTATTGTATTACTAAAAACCCTAGGAAAGCATATGGAACACATTTCCTTCCTAAGAGACACCATCCTACATGTAGAAATTAATTGGAAACTACAGATTATCTATCTACCCTAATCTCTTTTGCA
This sequence comes from Sequoia sempervirens, assembly GCA_007258455.2. Classification (NCBI taxonomy): domain Eukaryota; kingdom Viridiplantae; phylum Streptophyta; class Pinopsida; order Cupressales; family Cupressaceae; genus Sequoia; species Sequoia sempervirens. The sequence goes on from VDFB02086081.1 coordinate 320,224,842, forward strand.
TTATTGTGACCCCTCATTTCACTTATGTTGCTTTAGTCACCAGCTAAAAGATAAATGTCTACAACTCCATGCTTTGAGTAGATGATATCACTGCCCTTTTCTTGGCACTCTTCATGCATTTTTATGTTCCAATTTGAAAGACTGACTTATGCACTTGTTCTCTTCTCAAATGAAAATATGAAACTCATCGCATGATTCCTTTATTAAATAGTGCTCTTTTTAGTGAGGCATTATGTATGCCTATTCACTATTACCATTATGAGTATGAACACTGTTGTACTTCTCATAATATCATGAACATGATGAACCAAACAATACTCACAATAGCAAAAAAATGGGACAAAAACATTTAAACTTGCAAGTATGACATTGGGGAATCACAATTGAATTGATTAAATTTAAGTTTTTTGTTCACCTGTAGCTTTCAAAAAAGCATATTACTTTGATTGTTATGAGTGAACAGTCGGCTTAATTGCTTGACAAATGAAACTCTGCTTTACTCTTTCATGAATAGTTCTGATGAACATGATGATTGCATTCCTTTACTTAGCCCCATCTATAATACCAAAGGGGTAGCATGTCGAGCTCTACCCTTGTGGGAGCCCCTTTTTCTCCACATGCTTGGTCTTCAAAAGATAATCAACTACATGACTTTTCCTATACCCGCACAAGGAAACAAACAATGTTAGCATAAAAACAATATATGATGATGATGTTTCCCTTTTCAGTTCATGCTTCTATTCTTTCCTTTAGTTGATTATATGCATTGCAAGGATTGAAATATATCTCTGTTAGTATGGCATGTAGTATAGTTAATATCTCAAGCTCTTAATTGACACCCTTCTCGATCTTTTGTAGGTACATTCAAGAGTGGAAGCAGGACGGAGCAAGCTACGAGGTGTCAACCAAAGATCAACTCAGAAAATGATAGATATGTCCCATGTTACTTGTTTCTCTCTTTCAATTGTATATTTCCTTTCTTGTAATGAATGGAATCGGCTAAAACCACGGCTTGTGTGGATATTTAAGTTTCTTCTTTCATTTCCATTCTAGAATAGATGCATTGAAATGAAAAAATTGTACCATCATTTGTATTTTGCAATTAAATGAAAACATGTAATAAGAATAACTTGTTGAAATAAATGAAAGAAAAAGATGCTTTTTCATTTGTATACTCAGTTCTGTACTGCATTTGATTGGTAAAGTATTCAAGCAACACTTCTGAAACTCAGTTTTCTCAAAACACTTGCATAACTATCAATTGGCGAATGATAAAGATAATGCAAACAATACTTAAGCACATGCAGAAATAACTGTATTTCACTTTCAAATATAACAATATTTAATCAGCTCCACCAATTGAGTTGTAGTGAAAAATTGGTAACATTTTGGCGATTTCCTCTAAATGCTGTCCATTTAAGCATAGATCAATTGCCTTTGAAAACTCCATTGGGTGTGGAGTCAAATCTTCCCCTTCATGAAACCTAGAACTTTGAATAGCAACATTCCAAACAGCAGCAAAAAAAAGAAAAAACAATGCAAAAAGCAAACTAATAGGCCCTGATGGCCAACAGAACATGTGCAACAATGCTTAGGGAAAGGAAACTACTGAAAATAAATGTGCGTAACACACTTATTTTCAACAACTAATCTACCTATTTACAAGATAGAACTTATCTTAGGTGAAATTCTTGAGGTGGATCCCATTAACTAGGATAGACAACACCTCTCTAGTCAACTTAGAAAGTTGGAAAGCATTGTGTTCCTTGCACTTTGTGATCACATAAGGCTCGTCCCAAATTGTATCAAATTTGGAATGTCGACCAGGTCTGCTCTTATATTCATTCCACTTGAAGACTAGATCACCAATAATGAATTCTCATGGTCTTTCCATTTTATTAAAAGAGCTCTTCATTTGAGCTTGATGTATTGCAAGTTGCCTTAAAGCTTCCTTTCTAGTTTCCTCAAGCTCTATCAATTATGCAAATCTTACTTCAAGAGGTTGTTCATTCAAAAATTCCATCTCTTTAACAAAGCTCAAAGTAGGAAATTCAATGGAAACATGTAACTTAGCTTCTTCTCCATAAGCAAGTACATAAGGAGAACAACCAGTGACCCTTTTAGGAGTCACCCTATTAGCCCAAAGAGCTAACTTCAGCTTTTCATGCCATGTCCATTGATTTTCCTCAACTATCTTCTTGATTATCTTAATCAGATTCTTATTTGTAGATTCCGCCTGACCATTGCCCTGTGGATAATAATTAGAGGACATGTTCAAATGAATGTTATTCCTAACTGACCAATCAAAAATCCTTAAAACAATAAAAGCCAAACCATTGTCAGAGATTATTGAATCTGGAGTACCAAATCTTGACACTAAGTCTTGATAGAAATTAAGCACAAAAGTCTTGTTTGCTTCTTTCAAAGCAACAACTTTGGTCCACTTAGTAAAGCAATATGTTGTAGTAAGGATCCAATTATGACCCGCACTTGAAGGCAGATTGATAGGTCCAATGAAGTCTAAACCCCACTTAGAAAATAGTTGCTCCACTTGAATAGGGTGCAGCGGCAGCGCTGCAAGCCTCTGTTTTCCAGAAAATAAAGCACATTTTTCACATCTTCGGACCCAAGAAATAGAATCTTTAAGAAAATATGGCCAGTAATAACTAGTTCACATAATTTTCAAGGTTTTTGTTCTCACAGCAAAGTAGCCTCCTAAAGGCCCATCATGAAATTCTGCTAGAAGCTTATCAACTTGATCAAGTTGAATGCACCCTAACAAAACACCTTGAAAGTATCTCCTATAAAGAATGCCATCAATAATTGCAAAAGGAATAGCCTGTAATATATAATACCTCCTTTTTGCTCTTTCTAAGCCTTCAAGGCACTCACTAGTTTGTAAATAGTGCATCATTTGCTGCAACCAAGTAGGAGAAGAAACTAGAACAACAACAACATCATAATTGTTTAACACTCTGTCAACAATTTCAGCTTCTTCTAAGTTGTTGACCTCATTTCCTACAATATGTTCACATAAAACCTTGCCTCTAACGAGCTTAGTTACCTTAATATCAACATCAAATTCCATCACTTTGGTTATCCAACCAACACACTTATCATTGATATCTTTGTTAAGTAAGAAATTATTAATAGTTGAATGAGCAACCAGTATGTGAATTTTTCTATTTGACAACATATTCCTGAACTTTTTTAGGCTTCTTACAATAGCAAAAACATGCTTCTCGAAAAAAGAGTACTTCACCTCATAATCATGTAATACCTAGCTGAAAAATGCTACAGGTTGCTCCAAACCTTCATCGTTCTGGTGGCAAAGCATGACAGAAACAGTATCAACTCCAAATGCATAAAGAATGAAATATCTATTGTACTTTGGATTAATGAGGGTAGGGGTAGCTGCAAGGCCTTCTTTAATCTACTCAAAACTTCTCTTATCATCCTTGGTCAAGCTAAAAGACAAATTCTTTTTAAGCATAGAAGTGAGAGGTTGCAGCAAGGCTGCAATATTTGGTATGAACCTTCTCACAAAATTTATTCTTCCAAGAAATCTTTGCAAGCCTTTCTTGTGAGTTGGTAATGGTAATTCAAGAATTGCAGAGACTCTTTTAGAGCCTATAGAAATAACTTGCTTTGAAACAATGTTTCCAAGGAGTTTACCTTCATGTACATAAAATATACACTTCTTCAGGTTGAGAGACACTTTGAACTCTCTGCATCTTTGAAAAATATTCTCTAAATGATCAAGATGTTCGTTAGAATTTTTAGGAAAAATAGTAATGTCATCTAAATATACCAAAAAAAACTTGTTCATAAGGTCATGAAAGGACATGTCCATCACTCACTGAAAAGTTTCTCCAACATTGGATAAGCCGAAAGGAATCCTTTTGTAAGCCATTGTGCCCCACTTAGTTGTGAATGTTGTCTTGAACTGATCCTCTTGTTTTACCAGAATATGGTTGTAACCTAAGTAACCTATTGGAATATTTGCCTCAATCCATACTGACATGTAACTCCTGGAGGGAAAATTCGTTGTGACATTAATCATGTCTGGCCGACTAGCTGTTCTGAATCTTGTTGAAATGCCCTAGTCACTGTGACTTGGTTTTAGTCTTGCCGAATAGACCTATCACTATGACATGGAGACTCAGCAGGATCTCTCACTGACTATTGTTTCTCTCACCGACTATTGTTTCTCTCACTGACTATTAATCGGGGAGACTTGGGTTGTCGATATTGATTTGGCTGATATGAAATGTCTCGCCGACACCTATAGCATATGGTCATCGATGTAACCTTTTGTTTCGGTATGAGTCCCAGCGATCGATAAAGGTCTCACCGACAGGGATGTACTTGGTGCTTTCGCGGTGACTCAAAGACTTCGCTATGAAGTCTTGGCGACCGATGGAGAGCCTCGCCGATAGTCTTCAGTGTGACATATTCATCTAGTGAAAGGTCTTAGCGAAGTCAAATGTCTTGCTGACTTGGCAAGACATGGGCGCTTGGTATGTGGTTTCAGAAAAAGACATAGTCTTGTCGACTGGTGATTGCAGCGCTCGGTGTGACTTAGGACCTCGGTATGAAGTCCTGGTGAAAGCTATGAGTCTCACCGACTAGTTGGTGCTTTGGTGAAACTTGAGGAGATTTGGCGAAACCTTTTGGAAAATGGGAAGTATTGCCGATGGAAAAGTGGAAGTTGATGAGACTTGTGAGCATCAGTATGAGTCTAGCTGATGGAGGAATCTGTTGCTGATAGAAACACAATGGATGTCGATGGATTCCGTATGTCTCATGGCATTTGTTATAACGTCCTGTCGCCTATTGGGATCTATGTTGATATCGATATGAAGACTCTGTGGCATTGGGGAGACATTTTTGGTGTCTCACCGATATGCCAACAAAGTTGAATGCCCTTGGACCAGATTGACCGTCCTATGTGGAGCCTTGTGGACCAATCAGAGGAAGTAAATTTCAAATGGATGGGAGTTAGATTTTTGCAACAGTTGCAATGCTGTAGCTAAACTGCATGCAAGGAAAAATAAATGCTCAAGTGGAAACTTTCTATGATGGGGCAATGGCGGATAAGGATGCACAAAAGGTAAAAATTAGAATGTGATAAGATTTAAAGATCGATTCTGATTTGGAAATGTAGAGTGTGTGACCTTAGATTGTTGAGAGCATTTATGTAACTGGATGAACAGTGAATGAAACTACTATGAACTGATACCAAAGAGTTGCATCTCTGATTTGTATGTAATTGTTAATTACTGTAATACAAAGAGATTCAACTTGGTGTGGTGGGTTTTTTCCTAAAAGGGTTTCCCATGTAAATCTGGTGTTAATTAGTCATTGAGTATCTTCTATGTTTCTGTAAATATTTCATGTGTGTCTTAATTGGACTGTAATTATAAAATTAAAAGTATTGTATGCTTACTTCCCTATGGATTTGACATTAGGAAAGTTGCTTCCGCACCATTGTTTTCCTTACAAGTGGTATCAAAGCCTGGCCAGTTGCGTTATGCTTGTGAGTTGGGTTGGGTTTTTTGTGTCAATTCTTTTTTAGTGGGATTCTAGTAGAGATCTGATAATTTAATTATAGATTAAGATGGCGAGCACATCTGAGAAGATGGAAATAGAGAAATTCAATGGTAGCAACTTTGAGTTGTGGAAACTCAAAATGGAAGATTTGTTAGTAGATCGTGATCTATGGCTTGTTGTGTCTGGAACAATGCCTCAAGGCATGAAGCAAGAGGATTGGAATCTTGTAGATAGAAAGTATAAGGGGCTGATAAGGCTCTATTTGGATGACTCTGTTCTTCTGAATGTGCATGAAGAAAAGACTGCATCTTCCTTGTGGAAAAGACTGGCATCAATTTATCAAGGCAAGTCCTTGGTGAAAAAATTGTTCTTGAGGAAGAAGTTGTACTCTTTGAGAATGCAAGAGGGAAGATCAATTGCTGATCATTTGAATGCATTCAACATGTTGATTGCTCAATTAACATCTGTTGGTGTGAAGATTGAAGATGAAGATCACTGCATGTTGTTGTTATGTTCTTTTCCAGATTCTTGGGATCATCTGGTGATGGCTATTGGGAGTACGACATCCACTTTCAAGATGGAGATGTTGTTGCTTCTTTTTTGTTGGAAGAGATAAGAAGAAAATCTTTTGAGATGGAAAAGGAAGCTCTGGCTGTCAGAGGTAGATCAGAGGGGAAAGGCAAGAAGAAGGACAAGAAATCTAGATCGAAATCAGAAGGGAGATCAAAATCTCCTAGCAAGAAGGCCAAGGTGAAATACTAGAATTGTGGGTAACCTGGTCATGTCTGAAAGGATTGCAAGGAGGAGAAAAAGAAGAAGAAGAACTCTTCTGGAAATGATTCTTCTCAGAGTGATGCAGACGCCTTCATTACAGCTTTGGCTACACGGACATTAGATGATGTCTGGCTGATTGATTCTCGAGCATCTTTCCACGACATCTCATAGAGAATGGTTCACGAAGTACATGAAGAATACAATGGTGGAAAGGTGTATTTGGCAAGTGATTCATCTTTGGAAATTGTTGGTCGTGGAAGAGTCAGAATTCAATTCCCTGATGGAAGAGTGGAGGGAATCAATGATGTGATGCATATACCAGGTCTGGCTCAAAATCTACTTTCTATAAGTAAGCCGAATGATATTGGAGTGTAGGTCACATTCTCTGGAAATGGCTACAAGATGACTAGAGGCTCTATGGTGTTGGCTAGGGGTGCTTGAATTGGTACTCTGTACAAGCTGGATGCACAAGCCATTTAATGCAATATTTTCTCTGCGAAGTCACTTAAGGCTACTCATGGGGATAAGAAGGAAAAAATTCCTGATGGAGTAAACACCATGGAGGTTAAACTTCTAGCAGAAAAGACTATGCTCTGGCATCATAGGCTAGGCCACATTGGTGAAAAAGGTTTAAAAACTTTGAAAAATAAAAACCTAGTAGAAGGGCTTGAAGATTGTAACCTTGAGTTCAAATTTTGTGAACATTTCATATATGGAAAGCAACACTGTGTTTCATTTTATTCCAGTCCTCACAAATCTTTTGGTTTGCTTGATTATATTCATTATGATGTGTTTGGTCCAGTGAATGTTCTTTCTCTGTCTAAATCAAGATACTATGTCGTTTATTGATGATCATTCAAGAAGAACATTTGTATATTTTCTAAAAAGTAAATCAGAAGTGTTCAGTCAGTTTAAGGAATTTAAAAACCTTGTTGAAAATCAGACTAGTAGGAAAATAAAATGCTTAAGGACTGACAATGGTGGTGAGTTTTGTTCAGATGAATTCAAAAGGTGCTAAACAAATCATGGGATTAAAAGACATAAGACTACACCTTACACTCCACAGCAAAATGGAGTTGTTGAAAGGTTCAACAAGACAGTAATGGAAAGAGCACAAAGTATGTTGGGCAGTGCTAGCTTGGAGGAGAAGTTTTGGGCTGAAGCAGTCTCTACATCATGTTACTTGTTAAATCATTCTCCTAACTCTGCTCTCGTTGAGAAGACTCCTTTGGAAGCATGGTCTGGAAGGAAGCCCTCTCTGAGACATATTCGTGTCTTTGGCTGTGAGGCATATGCATATGTGTCATTTGAAAAAAGATCTAAGTTGGAAAACAAAGTTGTAAAGTGTATTTTTATTGGCTATAATGCTGGCATAAAAGGATACAAGCTTTGGAACCCTGAGACTGAGAAGGTTTTGTATAGAAGAAGCATTATCTTTCATGAGCTAAAGCTTTCTACTTTGGATTTGCAGTCAGAAAAGAAATCAGAAAATGAAAAGGGTGTAGCAGAAATTCCTCCGACACCAGATAAAGAGGAATTGAAAAATAAAAATGTACCTGATACTGAGGAGAGCTCAAGTAGTTCTAAAAGTTCTGAAGAAGATGAAGAACCACCTCAACCTCAGCCTGTGAGGAGGTCAACTCGTGAAAGAAAGAAACCTAATAGGTATGGGTTTTCTTTAATAGAGTCTACTTGTGCCTATGCTTTAATTTCTAGCACTAATGAACCTAGGACTGTGAAAGAGGCATTTAAAATGTCTGATTCAAACTCTTGGTTGGAAGCCATGAATGAAGAGATGGCATCATTAGAAAAGAATGATACCTAGAGTTTGGTGCCATTGCCTAAAGGTAGAAAAGCTGTGGGCTGCAAATGGGTATTCAAAAGGAAAATTGGTTTGGATGGCAGTGTAGAAAAATATAAAGCGAGGCTGGTTGCAAAAGGTTATTCCCAAGTAGAGGGAATTGATTAGGGAGAAATATTTTCTCCTAGAGCTAAGCTGACATCTATTAGATTTCTTTTGTCACTTGCATTAGTGTATGACTTAGAAATTGAACAAATGGATGTAAAGACATCGTTTCTTAATGGTGATCTTGAAGAAGAAATTTATATGTCCCAGCTAGAGCACTTTGTGGAAAAAGGTAACGAAAGACTAGTTTGCAAGTTAAAGAAATCTCTATATGGTTTAAAACAGTCTCCTAGAATGTGGTACCAGAAATTTGACACTTTTGTCTTATCATTGGGATTTGCAAGATCAAAATGTGATCATTGTGTATATTACAAAGCTGAAAGTGATCAAGTCCTTATTATTGCTCTCTATGTTGATGATATGTTGTTCATAGGCAATAGTAAGCTAATGATTTCTAATCTTAAGTCTCAGTTGTCTGCGAAATTTGAAATGAAAGATCTTGGTGCAGTAGGGTATATTTTGGGAATGGAAATAACCAGGGACAGGAAGAATAGAAATTTTTTGCTTAGTCAGAGTAAGTATATCAAGACTGTTCTAGAGAGATTTTGCATGACTGATTGCAAGCAGCTAGTTGTTCCAGTTTCACAAGGAATGAAGCTATCTGTTGAAGACTGTCCAAAATCTCCTACCGAGATGGAGGACATGACCAGTGTACCTTATGCTAGTGCGGTAGGCAGTCTTATGTATGCCATGGTCTGTACAAGGCCAGACATTACCCAAACAATGGGAGTTCTTAGTCTATTTATGGCTAATCCTGCAAGGACACATTGGGATGTTGTGAAGAGAGTGATTAGATATCTGAAGGGCACTTCAGACTATGCTTTGTGTTACCATGGGATCTTGGTTGAATCACAGAGGACTCTCAGTATTTGAGGTTATGTGGACTTTGATTGGGTAGGGGACATTGACAGTAGAAGATCCACCAGTGGATATGTTTTCATGATGAATGGTGGTGTAGTGAGTTGGATGAGCAAGCGGCAGGATGTAGTCGCTTTGTCCACTACAGAGGCAGAATACATGGTAGCTACACATTCCTATAAAGAAGCAATCTGGATAAAACATTTGTGTTCTAACATTGGTTTTGATGCAGGAAAAATTACTATTTACTGTGACAGTCAGGGTGCTATATGTTTGGCAAAGAATCCTACTTTCCATGCTAGGATGAAACATATAGATGTATAGTCTCACTTTGTACGAGATATGGTGGAGGATGGGAAGGTCTCTTTGGAGAAAGTGGATACTCTGGAAAATGTTGCAAATGCATTGACGAACCCTGTGAGCACAGACAAATACAGGTGGTGTGCCAGTTCGATGGGCCTCTTGGCCCATGAATTTTAGTAGTTTCATTATGCTCTAGAGTTGTCAGTAAGGTCTTCATCAAGTGGCAGATTATTGGAATATTTGCCTCAATCCATACTGACATGTAACTCCTGGAGGGAAAAGTCGTTATGACATTAATCATGTCTAGTTGACTAGCTGTTCTGAATCTTGTTGAAATGCCCTAGTCACTATGACTTGGTTTTAGTCTTTCTGAATAGACCTATCACTATGACATGGAGACTTGGTAGGATCTCTCGCTGACTGTTGTTTCTCTCACGAACTATTAATCGGGGAGACTTGGGTTGTCAGTATTGGTCTGGCCGATACGAAATGTCTCACCAACACCTATAGCATATGGTCATCAGTGTAACCTTTTGCTTCGGTATGAGTCCCAACAATCAATAAAGGTCTCGCCGATAGGGATGTTCTTGGTGCTTTCACGATGACTCAAAGACTTCAGTATGAAGTCTTGGTGACCGATGGAGAGTCTTGCTGATAGTCTTCGGTGTGACATTCATCTGGTGAAAGGTCTTAGCGAAGTCAAATGTCTTGCCAACTTGGCAAGACATGGGCGCTCAGTATGTGGTCTCGAAAAAATACACAAGTCTTGTTGACTGGTGATTGCAGTGCTCGGTGTGACTTAGGACCTCGGTATGAAGTCATGGCAAAAGCTATAAGTCTCACTGACTGGTTGGTGCTTTGGTGAAACTTGAGGAGATTCAGCGAAACCTTTTGGCGAATGGGAAGTCTTGCCAATGGAAAAGTGGAAGTCGATGAGACTTGTGAGCATTGGTATGGATCTAGCCGATGGAGGAATCTCTTGCCGATAGAAACACAATGGATGCCGATGGATTCGATATGTCTCATGGCATTCGTTATAACGTCCTGCCGATATCGATATGAAGACTTTGTGGCATCGGGGAGACACTGTTGGTGTCTCACCAATATGCCAACAAAGTTGAATGCCCTTTGACCAGATTGATCATCCTATGTGGAGCCTCGTGGACGAATCGGAGGAAGCAAATTTCAAATGGATGGCAATTAGATTTCTACAACAGTTGCAACGCTGGAGCTGAACTGCATGCAGGGAAAAATTAATGCTCAAGTGGAAACTTTCTATGATGGGGCAATGGCGGATAAGGATGCACAGAAGGTAAAAATCAGAATGTGATAAGATTGAAAGATCGATTCTGATTTGGAAATGTAGAGTGTGTGACATTAGATTGTTGAGAGCATTTTTGTAACTGGATGAACAATGAATGAAACTACTATGAACTGATACCAGAGAGTTGCATCTCTAATTTGTATGTAATTTTTAATTACTGTAATACAAAGAGATTCAACTTGGTGTGGTGGGTTTTTTCCCGAAAGGGTTTCCCACGTAAATCTAGTATTAATTAGTCATTGAGTATCTTCTCTATTTCTGTAAATTTTTCATGTGTGCCTTAATTAGACTGTAATTAGAAAATTAAAAGTACTGTACACTTACTTCCCTGTGGATTTGACGTTAGGAAAGTTGCTTCCACACCATTGCTTTCCTTACATAATCGTCTAGCAAAGAAATTTTGTTAGAACCAGAAACTACCTACATAATTTTCTCCATGGAAGGGAGTGGGTAGTGGTCTTTCAGTGATGCTTTATTTAAATCTCGAAAATTGACACACAATTTGATTTCCCCACTTTTCTTCCTAACTGGAACTAAGTTTGACACCCAAGAAGTATGCTTGATAGGAAAAATAATACCACTCTTGACTAACTTATTCAACTTAATAAGATGTTCTAATTTGGGATTAAGAGGTCTTTGTTTTTGCCTTATTGGTTTTGCATCAAGTTCTAATTCGATAGTATGTTGGGATAGTTCTGGATCAAAACCTTTCAAATCCTTGTACTCCCAAGCAAAAACATCACTAAATTTGACATAACAGAATAAATACTTGTTGTTCCTCTTTATTACATACCTTTCCCAGCTTGAGTAGCTTGTCTTTTAAGATTTCAATTGCCTCATAGTGTTCTTCTTTAATAGTCAGGTTGCACTTGATGAAGGGTACTCCCCTCACAATCTAAAACTCACAAAAACAATAGATAATGGCACAAACAAGATGCAAGAAGGAAATAAAATATTTTCTATTATCACTAAAATGAAAATGAAATTACAACATTATATTTGTCATCACATGGGCTTTCTGATTACATAAATATGTAAATCTGAAAATTGGAGCCACCATCTATTCTGCTCTTCCCCCCTTCCCTATAGTCCCCCTTTACATCCTTTATTTGGAAGGTGTAACTTCCCTAGATCTTCTAGAAAGTGTAACTACCTTAGAGTCTTCTAGAAAGTGTAACCTCCTTAGGAAGATATTTTGAAATTTTATTAATTTTGGTATTACAACTTTGCGGGGTCATAACTTTTGATCTGACTGATGGATTTTCTATTATAATACCTTTTCGAAAAGGGCTCAAGAAATCTTGTGCCAAAAAGTAGGGCCTAAAGGCCATCCACTTTCATTTTCCATGAATTTTCAGACCCATCTGAAGCCTCTAAGTGCCTCAAAATTGACCCCAAAGATTTTACTAGAATTTTTGAAAATTAAAATTTTAATCTCTCAAATGACAAATGGTTTTGAAGTGATTTATTTTCCATTGGCTTCAATTTACCATTCTGGAGGTCTGTGTAAGATTTTGTGTCCAACTATGCATAAATGCAAACTTACAAAAATAGTAACCCTACCAAACTTAGCCCTTATTGAAAAGAAACAACATTTTTCTAGGTGATGCAAGATTGCTCTTACACCCTGGATGCTCCTACATCAACACTTGTCCTTCCACACTTGGTCTTCTGAATTGAACAAAGATTCCAAGGTCACTAAACCTTTTAACAACTTGTTTTTCTTCAACCACACAATCTGGTTATCATACTACTGCTACCACTTTTGTTGGTTTCCATCTACAAACTCAGCTTCAACAATTAAAAAATTTACAATTTACTCGTTGTTGTCAAAAACCTACCAACTCACATTATTGTCAAGAACAGAAGGTCTGACCGCTATTTTTACATATTGACATGCCTCTACTTTGTGAATTTCGTTTGGAATATCAAACTGGGCTCCTATGGCAGCGAGCCTATTTGCATGCTTATTTTCATTTCTAGGAACTGAAACAATATTAAAAGCATAAAAATATTCCATTAAATCCCATACACGATGCTTATATTTCTTAAGCAAGTCATTTTTTGTAGCATTTAGATTTCTAACTTGATTTACTATTAACTTTGAATCACCATGAACTTGTAAGCATTTTATACCTCTCTTTCGAGCCCATTCTAGGCTAGGCACTAACGCTTCGTATTCAGCTATATTGTTTGAACAACTAAAAGAAAACCTGCAAGCTAAAAAATATTTATCACCCTTTGGTGAAATCAACATAGCTCCACCTCCAGTACCTATACTGCTTCTCGAACCATCGAAGTAAAGCTTCCAAAGCTTATCTTCTGCTTCTGCAGATTGTTCCTCCTCTTTGCAAAGATTAGGCATATCAAAATCAGGTTCATGAATCATATAGACTCCTAATCCTATCTCATCTATGTGCTAAAAAGGATCAAGCTCGTGATCTTTGGCTACCCTTTCATCTAGATTCATATTTTCTATAAGGGTGTTGTAGTTTGAGGTATGGTTTGTTCCTCTAGTACAGGGGTGGCGTAGAGGTTAGCGTTTATAGGATTCAGGAAATATGGTTTGATATGGTCCTTGTCTAGAGGTTCAGACTTTATAGTCACTTGTTTACCATACCTTGTTCTAAAAAATAGATGAGACCAATCAGAGGACAAAAACCTGCCCAACTTGGCTGTAAAATCCCTCAAGAGACAAATGGAAAAGTATGGTGGTAAATCAATAACATGTATATCCTGATGAATAGAAAAAATCGGGGATGCATTCAAGGTAAGTTCCAAGTTCTCAAGTGATTATACCAGCAGTTTTAACAACAAACCCATCTAACTAAACTATGTCCTTCTAGGGATTAGGCTCATAAACAAGACCTAGCTTATCGGCCAAACTCTTAGGCATAACTAAGCTACTAGCACTAGAATCAACCATACAATTGTGTACTATCTTATCACTAATAATCAGATTTAAATAAAATGGGGGAGGCTTTATCTCTTTCGTTTTCTGCTCATCTTTAATCTCTAGATCATTTTCAAGCACAACTTTAGCAACACCTTGATTAGTATCATCAAAAATAGACAACTTAGCTAAAGCATCTTCTAGCAAACCTTTCTGACATGGTATATGTAGAGCATCTAATATAGACATGTTGATAGTAGCCTTTTTGAGGTGTTCAACAATATTGAAAGAAGTGGGATTTACCTTCTGCTAGTTTTTTGTGATAGTAGCATCATTTTGCCTCTACAAAGGCTGCAAATGTGTCCTTGGCTGCTCCTTTCTAGACATTTCTTGGCCTCTTTATAGAATCTACACTTTAGGCTATGTTGTAGCATTAACATTTGATGAAGAAATGGGTTGCTTATACTTTGTAGGTTGTTCTTGTGAATTTCTAACTTGTTGCCCCAAATCCATAGCTCTCTTTTTCGATTTGGTATTGGTAAAAACAAGAGAATTTTGTTGATCTTGGCCATTCATGCCATAGAACTCAGAACTTTGCTAGTTCATCAAGGCAACTTCAAGGTTATCTTGTTGTTCTTGATTTTGATCCGCAACACTTTCTGAACTAGCATAGCTATTTTGGACCATTAAAGCCTAATTTCTCATGCCATTAGCACACGTTGATTGGTTATGGGCCTAATTACATAGATAACACCAATCTCAATCCTAGGAAATGTTATTCTATGGTACGAATTCCTTTGATGAATTGGCTACATTTGGGTTGTATAGTTGGAATAGTCTTGGGTTAAAACTCTTCCTTTGGCCTTGATAATCATTCTGAAAGGAAAACCTATTAGGTTGGTTCTGCTGATAAGGGGCTTGGTAAGGCTTGTGCTCCTGGCCAACTTGCTTTTTTATGTTCATGAGGTCATTCCCAAAAGTATTAAGTATGCTTTTAATCTCCTGAAGCTCTTGGGACTGGGCTAGAGCAATGGGTTCAGGTGTTGTAGTGTGATATCCTATTGCTGGTACAGGAGGAACATTAGCTAAAGGGGGTAAAGCAATAAGAATAAGTGGCTATATTTTAGGGAAAAGGGGCATAGGAGGCCTAGGGGCTATTTCCCCAAGTTGAATTAGATAATTTGCAGCTCTAATGGTGATGTCATAAGTGTTAGGGAGTGTATGCCCACCCATAGATTGGGTCATGACCGAAATCTTACTATTTAAGGCTTTTAAGTAAAACAAAAAAGCATGAGCTAGTAAAGGCTTTACCATTGCAAGAATTTTGTCCTAGGTTCTCTGAAATCAGTAGTTGAAATCAGCCAAGTGCTTATGCAGCGCCCTCTTAATCGTGCTCAATTGTTCCAACAAGGATGCATGATCTGATTTCTTAGCAAAATAATGGTACATGCCATTACCTAATGCATCCCATGTCATGATTGAATTGGCTGTGAGGCCTCTGAACCATTGTAATGCTTTCCCTTTGAGTGATGCAACCAATAGTCTTAACGTGACATTCTCTCGTGTGATGTTGTGAACTGAGCATAAGGTAGCCACACCACGAATATGCTCAACCGGTGTTGTGTGATCCTCCCCAGTGAAGTACGACAAGCTTTGAAGGGTTGCAATTTGGATTTCATCATGTTGAGCAATGTCTAATGGGTTGCCTCCATTAAAAGGTGCAACACTTGGTTGCAAATGGGTGTTCAATAAAAAGATTGGTTTTGATGGAGGTATTGAGAAGTACAAAGCAAGGGTTATTGTAAAAGGCTACTCTCAAGTGGAGGTTGTTGATTATGGTGAGATATTTTTTCCTATTGAAATGATGAAATCCATTAAATTTTTAATTTTTATTGCTATTTCTTATGATTTAGATGTTGAGCAAATGGATGCAAAAATTGTTTTCATTCTTGGTGACTTGGAGGAGGAGATTTATATGACACAACCAGAACACTACGTGGTGAAAGGTAAAAGTAAATTAGTTTGCAAATTAAAGAAATCTTTGTATGGATTAAAACAGAGTCCTAGGATGTGGTACCAGAAATTTGATACATATGTGTTGAGTTTGGGATTTGAGCATTCTAAATCAGATCTTTCCATTTATTATAAAACTAATGGTGATTTTTTCTTGTTTATTGCATTATATGTTGATGATATGTTATTTATTTGTAGAGGGAAAAGTATGATTTCAAAATTGAAATCTCAACTTGCTACTAAATTTGAAATGAAAAATCTTGGTGTAGCTAAACACATTATTGGGATGGAAATTAAAAGATATAGAGTGAATAGAAAGCTATGGCTTGGCCAAAGTAATTATTTCAATTCAATTTTATAGAGGTTTGATATATGCAGGATTATAGACCATTGTGAGTTCCTGTTTTAGCTAGAACAATGTTATCTATTTCAAATTGTCCAACATCCCTATTAGAGATGGGATACATGAGTAGAGTTCCTTACTAGAGTGCAGTTGGAAGTTTGATGTATGTTATTGTTTTTACAAGACTAGACATTGCCTAAGCAGTGGGAGTTCTTTCTAGATATATGTCTAATCTTGGTAGAATTCATTGAGATGCATTTAATAGAGTCTTCAGATTTTTTTTGGTACCTCAAGCTAATCCTTGTGTTATCATAGTAATATAACTGAAGATGAGGTTTCCCTTGATATTCAAGGTTATGTGGATTCAAATTGGGTAAGTGATGTTGATAGTAGATGATCCACTAGTGCTTATTTGTTTAATTTATTTGGTGGTGCAATTAGTTGGATGAGTAAGGGATAGGCTCTGGTTGATTTCTCCACTATTGATGCAAAATATATGGCAGCATCTCATGCTTGTAAAGAAGCCATTTGGCTTAAGAGACTATGTTTAGATATTGGAATTAGACAAGGTGTAGTGACAATTTATTGCAGTAGGCAAAGTGTGATATGTCTAGCCAAGAACCTGACATTTCATGCTAGGACCAAGTGCATTGATGTACATTATCATTTTGCTAGAGATATGGTCAAAGATGGTAGGTTGAAGCTGGTTAAGTTAGAGATTTTGATGAATGTTGTTGATTCTTTAACTAAGCCTATGAACATAGAGTAGTTCAAATGGTGTTTAGAGACTATGGGCCTTTTAGCCCCTAACAATTAAGAGATGATGTTTTTATGCCTCGTAGTTTCTCTTGTATGGTGTTCAACAAGTGGGAGATTTATTGAGAAAATGTGTCTCAACCTTCAATTACATAATGTACAATTGATACATGAGTCACTATCGATATGTCGACGATGTGGGGGGGGCATAGGGGGGTTTCTCATTTATTCATATTTAATTATTGTAAATCTAGATTGTTCATCATTAGCTCTTAGATCTAACAGTTGATAATTTCCTAGCTTGGCTTTCCTTAGAAGGAAACCCTATTTTATGAATGCTTTGTATTATGACTATATAGTGATGTACTCTGAGAGTTTGATAGTGACCGTTTTGCCTCTAGATCTCTAGTTGGTGATACTTCTGTGAGAAGATTTCTCTGCAAGTATATTGTAATCTTTGTGATTTCTGAATAATATATTGGGCAAATTTTGGAGTGGGGTTTTTCTTGGAAAATGGGTTTCCCCATGTAAATCACTGTGTTGTGGTATGTATGATATTTATGGTTATTTTTGTTTAAGTTTTTGTAACTGTTAAAGATCTGTAAATTTTTTTCATTATCCTCCTCTCAAGATTAGTGTAGAAGTTGTTACACTACATTAGCTTCCTTATACCCATAACATTCCAAGAAATTATTTTATAAATAATGATTAGGTAGAACTAGAGGGGTCCTCCACTTGAGGTAGCATGTCAAAGTGATTAGCAAGTACAATGGACTAATCAGCATGTCCATGTGCCTTCACAGTTGAAGTAGGAGACCTAGATTTATGTCTAGGTGACAGGGACAAAGAAACCTATCTCTTAAAGGAGAATGCAATCTTTCTCTTCCAAAATGTCTTGAAGAGTCCCTCTTCATAGAGCATTTATTAGGCTGGTTTGAAGAGAATTTTTGTTTTTGTGTAGAGGATTGATCGATTGATATATTAGAGGGTTTTGAGGGTTCCTTTCTTTTCCTAAACACTTTCCAACCATCTGTCATAACATCTTTGTAAGTAGGAGATTTATTATTCATAATTTTTCCCTTGGAAATGAAATTTTCTTGCTATTTCAATTGAGGGGTTGTCATAGACAATTTAGTTCAAGTGTGTTGTTGCAATGGCTATGTATTAGGTAAAGTTGATATATTTCTTGAATGTATCTATTTTTCCTAAGATGACAATCTCTAATTAATTTTCCTTATTATCGATAAAAAAATCAAACATTTGACTTGTTTAAACAGAGTAATGGCTGAGAAACTCAAACCCTTGTCCAACCAATTTGATATGAACTAAGGTAATTGATTGTTTAAGTCCATTTCTATGCAATCCCTTGGGTTCACCCTTAAACTTGAGAAATTATCAAAATCAATTTACATCAGAGGACTCTCCCAAGTTGTGATACAATCTCCCTTTAAAAAGTTTTGAATGTTAGGTTTAAGAATGACAACTCTATCCACATGGGATACTTGCATTTAGAAAGACCCTTAGGGTGAAAGTCCCATATTGCAACATTTCTTGAGCATGATCAACAGATTTGAATTTACAAGACACATACCCTTTCCCTAGTCCTCTCAATGCCTCTATTTCCCAACCCCTACTTTCCCAATTAATTTTATCCTATTTATTGAAGTTATTTTAAGATGGAATGTCTCTTAGGAAAAAAAAAATAACTAATTTATTTTGATAATCAACAATGATATCAACCGCATCATCATGCAGGCATTATAAAGTCTTACCCACTTCATTATCTGCTTGTCTCTGTAAATATTTGTCCCCTAAAGTATTCACTCCATCCTTCCCTTTTTTGTCTCCTTTTCCTTCCAATAAAACCAAGCTCTACCCATATTCACTTGATACAAAAGGGGCTTCCCGTTGTTGGGCGTCATCCACCATATCCACTTGGTTGCCCCCCATTTTTATTTCCTTAGCCTTCAACCGCATAGAGGCAAGGTTGTTAGTTCTACCATCGTGGGGAAAAGCTAAAGTTTCTTGAACCCCCGTCCCCTGTCCAGACAAAGGCACGACCCTCCACCAACACTGAATCCTTGTAGAGGAATGACCCAAAAGAGCAACCAAAATGGACTTTTATCAACGACTTTCATTTCTGCCACTCTGTTTTCAAATTTAATGATTTTTATGTTTATTACACCGTAAAGTGTTCATTGCAGCAGCATTTTTTCCATGTACACGGAAACTCTGACTGCCATCCTACGCTTGGTGTTATGCCATTTTTCATAGGTGAAAGACATCATGACAGGCTGTTATAGGTGATGACAAAGGCGTGTGCAAAACAGAGAGGTGTATGAAGTGGTGACCCGACAACGTGGAAGGCTTTCCTGTCCCATGAGGAGTGCAATGTGGATATGTGGTTGTGAAGGAGCAAATTGCAATGGATAGCGTGAATGTAGAGGATAATTCTTATGCTACCCAAACTGGCAAAAATCCTACCCAATAACGATATAGAAGTGTAGAGGAGAATTCAAGACTGGTCTGCATGAATCTTTTCTACATATTCACTAGATTTAATCTCAAAGCATGGAGTATCCCTTTGCATCAGTGAGCTTTTAGTAATGTTGAGGCTTTGTTATCTCTCTTTTCTCTCCATTTGCAACTAACAATTGTGGAGTATTCCTCAATTGTATACATGCCTTGGACGCGAGGTTGCTGCGGAAGTCCATAATTACTTTTGGTATGTCCATTATACCAGTATTTTTGGCTTTTAAGTATGTCTAGGGGTGGGATTTAGAAACACTTTGGACCAACTATTAAAATAAATGAACAGTGCTTCAAAAATTCAACTCTTAAGCTACGCAAAGTTGTCAACGGAGTCAATTTTCAACAAGATCTGAAGAGTTCAATGGAACGAGCAACTAGGTCAGCTAACAAATGATTTATCATTGTTGTGGTGCTCTTGTTGTGTGTGGTTGTCTGTGGCATGGGGAAAAGTGGATTTCTTTTGCAGAAATTAGCAACGAGACTCGAACGTGGAGCAACTCTGGTGTCGGATGTGGGGGGACGACAAGATTTCAGAGGGATTTACAACAAAGGCTTTTACTAATTTGGAAAATAGGGATTTAGGGATTAGCAGTTGTAACAAGACATTGGGTTTCCTTCCCTACACTATGTTTTCCCTGGGGAATTTGTTTCTACTGGCAGTGTATGGTTACCTTCTATATTTAGCAGCCAAATTTATGTCTGACGGAAGCAAGGAGCTATTGGCGGTGACGGGGCCTGTATTATTGGAGGCCTGTTCTTGTCCGTGCTTGGAGCTTTTCCAGATGCCTTACTCATTCTCAGTAAGGAATCCTCTTGTTTCCTTCCTCGTGCCTTTATGCTCAAAAGAATGCTAACCAGTCTCAAAGGAATTGGGTTCTCTACAAATTCTTGATTTTAGTGATTATATTGGTGGGAACTATAACTTGGAAATCATTGAATTCAACATAATTCTGCTTATCTTGCGTTTGCAAAAAGATAATTGATTTCTTTTTTTAGAGTTCTATGTTCTAAAGATTTTTTGGCTAGGGTAGGGCAGGGAGATTTGGGTTAAAATCCTAGGGGATTTTTCCACTACTTGGTGTTTAAAATTTAGGTATTTTGGTTATGTGGGCTTTTCATTATTCCAATGTTGTTTTAGAGACTTGATGCACCCTTCTAGAGCCTAACTTCCAGTCCCAGTCAAATTTATGACTAGAAATTTATCCAGTATTGCATTTGATAGGTTAGCAGTTCGAGACTCTAGGACCTGGAGCAAGTCTATTTCTGTGAAAAAAATTTGGCCATTGGATCATTTGGAGCTCATTGCTTTGATTATTGCGTTCTTATTAATTCATTCATGTGCAGTTCACAACCAATAATTTTAACTGGATTGGGATTAAAATTGAAATCATTTTTGCAGGACGTGCCCTAAAGCGAAGGACTGGAACGTGGGTGGCAGTGTGTTCTAGTTTTTGGCCTTGCACTGAACATCCAATGGACCATGGACTAAATGGCCACTGTCTGAAAGGACTATGTCCAGGTCGTCTGAGAGACTTGACAGGAGGCAGTGCAAGAGAAGGAAAGGCATATTGATTGAATCGGGTATTTGAACATACCCACTTATCATTCCTTGTAATCAGGTCATCTGGTGTTGCTCAAGCATTTATGATTGTTGAGGTTTGAAAATTACGGACCTAAGAGTTCATTCCAGTTTGAGTTTTGACTATTTTTCAGGTAGAAAACATAGGCAAACGGTCTTTGCAATGGGGTAAGTGGAAATGAACGTCAAAATATTTCAGAACTGATCGATAAATTTATGTTATTTAGGCATAGACATTTCCTTTGGCAAATTGTTCTAATCAGAAGTGTAAAAAAAATATCTTACGGTGTTAATTATATAGATTTTATATAAAGATAGATAAACTAGTATATATGGTCTTTGAAGTGTGAAAAACTTGGTCACTTTGTGGTTGTAAAAGTTAGTCACCTATGGATGTTTGTCTTTAGAAATATCTCTATAACAAATGCAATTTTAAGATTTGTTGAGATTTTATACTAATTGAAATATTTTAAATGGAAAAATGGGGAATTACTCGCTGGAATTAATAGAAAAATATTTGTAAAATGTGAGTTCTTATAAAGAAAAAATAAATTGGGGTATTTATTAAGATCTTGTGTGGTTATTGGTAGATATGAAATTAACCACTATCCATTAAATAAGTTATGTGGCTTTAATTGAGAATAAATATTTTGTTCAATGTGTCCTTGAAAAATCATTATAAGTAGGGTGTTCTATAATAATAATCATTCAATGTGTCCTCACTAAAGCAATAAACTAGCATATTCTATAAGGTACCTAATATTTATTGACAATGGTCTCCAAGGGACTTGTCCTTGTTAGAGAGTAGATGGGAAATTGATCATTGCCTATTATATTATTGGAAGTATCAATCAAATATTTATGAAATGTGAGTCCTTGCCAAAGGACATTTACTAAGGCACATAAAGTTAATTGTCAATAGTTGAGAGGACCTCAAGAGACCCACCCTCTTAAAGAATAGAAGGTGAAGAAACCACCACCTATTTTATAAATTGTGTAACTTTATCTAGAGACTAGATATTTAAAAAACATAAGTTTCTACCAAAACATCTTAATTCAATATTTCAAATTGTGGATGTATTTGATAGAACCCACAATCCAATTTGAAAAGGAAGGAGTTATTGTCATCTTTGTTAAGAGGTAGTAGAAGTCTATGCAAATAATTGTAGAACATGTAAGTGATCCCTATTGAAAATCAATTTTTAATATCAAATTAATTACAAAACACAAACAATAAAAATCATTTACCATTTCCTCACAGTCCTTTAAGATTCAAGCACTTTTACACAAATTCTATATAAGGTTAAATGAGATATTACTAACTGTGAAAAAATTGGTCAATTGATTATGGATTTCTATCCACACAACGAAATATTATTTGTATTATACTGGAGGGGTGTCAATGAGATTCTAAGAATATTTCTAATATCATTTTCAAATATGGTGTACTTGAACTAATTACTTTTTCCCTTTCCTCTAATGGTTTATGATGATGCATCAAATTTTCCAATCAAATAATCATGATCTCTAGAGGCAGGGTTGGATTGTGGGAACCAAGTATTTATGTATAATCACCTAAATTTTGGTACCTTGTAGAATAACCACAATAACAAATAGAGCACTAAAAGAAACATTGAAAATATTTAAAACCCCTCTTAAGTGGATCCTAATGATTTCATCCTAGATTAGCCATAAACTGGCTAAAGACTCTTGCTATTTTGGTGATATATGGTATAGTATAGACCATAACATACATTAAAATCTCAATTATAGTGGCATAAGAAAAGGAAATCCATATACCCCATATCCACAGGTTTCATAAGATATTGGTCATCTGAAAGATTAGTTCCCACTAAGATAGGAACATTCAATGGTCTACTATCTATCATGTTGAAATGGAGTAGTAAAAAGTTTTCTTACTTTAGTCCAACCAAATATTTTTATTCCATTTATCTCTTTTTATCTCTATACGCAAGATTAACTTGGTAACACCCAACTCCATATGAACTCATGGTACAATCTAAGACTTCAAATCATAAATCATATCCCTACTATTACTAAAAATAACATCATCTACATGCAATGTGATTAAAAGACCCATCCAATTTATAATAAACATAATGGCATGTTTTTGATCTTAGAAATTCCATTCCCAACATGAGTAAATTGAATTATTGGTGCCACATTGTAAGAGATTGTTTAAACCATATAAATATATTTTTGATTTATAAATCAAAAAGTCCTTGCTAGTAATAACATAATACTCTAACTATGTCAAGTATATTTATTTATTAAAATCACCATGTGGGAATGCTACCTACACATCCATCTGCTCTATCTCTAAATCAAAATATATTACTATAGATAATAAGAAATTGATAGATGCTAATTTATCAACTAGGGAAAAAATACCACAACCCTCTCAACTTGGGAATATCCTTTTGTAACCAATCTTGTCTAGTACTTTTCAATATTGACATGTAAATTGATGTTTTTCTTGAACACACATGTAATTCCAATAGGCTTTCTTCCTTCTAACAATGGTATCAACTCCCATGTGCCATTCCTCCTCAAAAAAAGCATCTCTTCATCCATAACCACTCTCAAAGGATCCAAATCACTCATATTTCTAGTATTAGTAACCAAAGAAACAATAAATCTCAAATCAAGAGGAATATACCTATCTATTATCTCCATGAACTGGAACTTTTCAATATTTGATATGGAGTTTCTACCTCCTATTACAAAATATTAGAAATACCTAAGCTTTCCTTATTTTATGCATTTCATGAACTTCTAGTTAAATATTATTGATCTTTAATGTTAGTTAAACCACATCTTTCTTCTCAATCTCTTTTCTCTATAATACTATGGAAGAAGGTTTAATATATATAAGAGTAACACATTTACTATACAAAAAACTCTTATTCACAGAGTCACAAAGATTTTTCCTTTTTACATTAACACCATGTACCTAATGAAAATACATTTCATGATTTTTTTCTCCAAATTTTACTACTTCTCCTTAGCTACATGTGTATATTCCTCACAACCAAAAACTCTAAGATATTATACTGAGAAATCTTTTCCCATCCATGCATGCATATGATTTTTATGAATAAAATTTGGTGTAGGAGACATGTTTATTAGGTAATGAGCTATAGTAACCAGTTCGACCCAAAAAAACTATCCAGGTTGCCTCCAATAATAATATTCCTAGATCTCTCCATTAATATCTTATTGTAGACATCCAAATTTGACCACTCCCATATGGTCAAATCCATCTCCTTTATTCGTCTATTTCATCGATATTAATTAAATGATTTATTTAATTAATATTTCCCTTTTCCATAAGGTTTCTAAAGTATTTAACTTAATAATTAAATACTTTACTTTTTATCCTTTCCTCTCTAAATTAAGTAAATATATCAATTTATTTAATTTAGTCATTTAGCCTTTTTGAATTTAAATCAATTTATAATTCTAGCTTTTCTCTCTCCTTGTCACATCCTCCATAACCCTCTTTTAATAATAACCCTCTTTTAATATGGATTAGTTTAATTAATCCATGATTAGGATGTGCACACCTTTAATCAAGATTAACGTCACATCATCCATATTTGGCCACTAGTCTATAATCCTTCATTAATCTTCTTAATCACCTATTTGTACAACCTTAATCTAATCACATGCCATTTTTGGTATGTCCTCCAAGTCAACCTTTCATAAGTCCTTTCTTTTTTGAGTCTTGACCTCTTCCCCATGTGAATTAAAAATTCACATTTATTCTTTCAATGCATTTCTCTTCCCCATGTAGGTTGTTGGGAAATTCTAAACTCCCTTATAGGTCACATCAATCACATGGGCCAAAGACCTCCTTTATGAGGACCTTGTCTTATCCACAAGATACTGCCAATCATATGAATTTGAAATTCACATTTTTTCTCCCAACCACTTTTCCCTTCCAGTCATGTGAATTTAAAATTCACATTTATTCCTTGAACAACTTCTCTCATCCCCATAATGACAAGAGAGGACTTTCTAAAATTCTTCACTTGTCACCATCCTTCCCACATGGAGAAAATAATTTCCTTTTTGAGAAAATATTCCCCTAATCTCAAGGTACTTGCAAGTACCTCCACCTCACATGTCCTCTTTCCACATCACTTGTCCTTGTGACACCTCCCTTTCCACATGGCAAGAGGTGAGGGATTTGTTGGAAGGGCATTCACTCTGAGAGGTGGGGGGTGAATCAGAGTGATACAAATTTTAACTCTTAAAGCACAAATTAAACTTTTTAACCTTTAACACAATATGACGGATTTTGTTTGAATCTTAACTCAATGCAACTTTTTTTGTGCAAGTGAAACTTGAACCTTGACTTCACATTTAACACTTATTAAAAGCACTATATGATATGTTCAATTGAACTTTATGAACAATCTTTCCATGCTTTTCAAAATAGAACTTAAAGAATTCACAAAATATAACTTTGAAAACATTCACATGAGTACAAAATGTAATTTTCAATTTTCTCTATGAAAGACTTTTTGCATCAAATTTACACACATAAAATTTGCATGACCAACTTGAACATTTTAAAGTATCAGAGCATTGACTAACATCAATATGAAATAGAATGAGAAAGATAAATGATAACACATAACATAGATTTCCTGAGTGGAAAAACCCTCATGGGGTATAAAAAACCACTCACTTAAAATTCCTTTTCATTAATCAAAGAGCACCAACTCTATAACAAGTTTTTGAAGCACCAATTTCATAGGAGCACCAACTCCACCTAAAATTTTAAGCACTAACTTCAGTAGGAGCACCAACTTTGTAACAAAGTTTCTCAAACACCATGTAAACTGTAAGGACCTTACAATTGCACTATTTTTGCAATCATAAAATCTCTACAAAATAAAATGATATTCAATAATTCCAATTACACAATGTACTAATTGCAACAGTACAAGAAATAATTACTCTCACTCAAATCTAAATATGATTCTCTGTTTTAGAAAAACCAGAGACAATGCACAATAAAACCCTCTTTTTATCACTTTTTCAAAACTTCAAATATAACTCTATAAAAACCCTTCAACAACACTCTGTGCTCTTCTCCAAACCAACAAATAGAATAATGTTTTCAAGCCATACATTTATACAATGTAGAGTGTTTGCAAAAAACTTTAAAAATGCTTGAGTTTAGGTTTACAAAAATGTAACTGAAAAATAAAGTTTAAACAAACTATCAATTATTTCCATAGTCGTTTCCTTAATATTTGTTTCAAAAACAAATTCAAAGAATAAGATTCAAAATATTTTCAAACAACCAAAAGATTTCCTTTTTCACTTCGAAGAAACAAGAAGAATGTTCAGATATTACCTTTGTTATGGCGTTTCAAACTGGAAACAAAATCCCATATAATCCTCTATTACCTCCACTTCCAGCTCAAGCGAAGACTAACATACTTCTTGCCACCCTTCAAAGACAATCATAACTAAAAACTAGATCAAAAAACCACCATGATATTGCTCATCCTGTAATTGCAATTTCATCATGGTAGTGTTAGGGTTTTGTGTCTTCAGAGAAAACTAAAACAACATAATGAACACCCTATCAAACTTTCAAACCAATGACTTTAGAGTGTCTTATTCACATTTGATAACATTTGAAGTCCGAGACTCTTAACAAACATCATAATCACTTGAAGTCCACTATCAAAGAACATTATTAACCAAAAATCAATAATGGTTGTCGACCAAAAACTTGATAACAAATGTTACTACCATGTGACTTTGGTAAAGTCAATTTCCTTGTAAATACACTGAGATGAATACAAATAATAGCATGGTAAGCATGATAAATGTGGTTGATAAGCAAGGTGAAGCTCAAAAATAAGATCACCGATAGCCATTTAAATGGATTTCATTTTAAACACTAACAAAAAGTCGATGTGTGTAAACATTATGTAATATGGTATGCTTGGCTAGAATTTGAAGAATATTTAAAAATGTAAATCATCATAGAGAAAATGTTAAAGTATTTCCTTTGTGAAGGATACTCAAGGAATCATGCACCAAACCTATAAAAACCATTATATATTCCCATATCTATGAATTCCAAAGAACAATTATACTGCCAATGACATAGGCTCAAACACATTTTACAGATAACCACATGTCACTGAACCAACAACCGGATATAAGCATGAACAAATATGAGTCCTTATCAAAGTAAGAACAATGCCATATTATATCAAAGAAGAACCAATGAAATAGGTAAATTGAAATGATATCACCTAAAACAACCCTCAACCCTTCATCTATATATACCTTAACAATGCTTATGTAATCACTGAAGTCAACCATGCTAAACAACTTGTATGAAATAATAACTCCACTGAACAAATATACATCCTCTACACATGAATCCAACAATCAATACCACAAAACAAAATTGAAGATAAACCATCAAATCACTGTCCATATAGTAATCATTGAATATTCTAATGTCAAATTGTGAAATGCCAAGGCACCAACCTAGGGCAGTTTTGACATCAAGGAAAAATGTCATAGAAGAAGCCAACAGGGTTGTGAGTCCTCAACTCACCATAGCCCTTCATCTTGCCCATGTTGGATAAATCCTATCCATTCATTTCTCTAGAGACTTTTCCCTTAAAATGGAAGATTTTCTCTCATTCATTCATAACACACATTTAAGCAATCTAGCATTCTACTCTCAAGCCCAAGCATTTTGCCTTCAACCTCCATTGTTGCATTCATTAAGCTTTCATTGCATCCATTCCATTGCATGTATCAAAATACTCGAATAGCTCATTGCATTCATCATCTAATCTAGATTACTTTGCATATCATTTCATCATATTTTCCATCAAGGAGCACACAATCAAGCTACATCAAAGGGCCAACCCAAAAGATCAACTTGGATAAGGTATATTTGTTGTTTATCTTTTTTTTTATTCAAGTTCAACTTAGGCTAATCTTGAGGTGGTGTTGTGTGTTTTCTCCTTTGCATTTTTGTTGTTTTGTACTTTTTAGGTTTAGAAATCATGTTGCACACATTTTTGGCACACCCGGTGGGACCCACAAACGGGTCTATTGCTTTTGCGTTTGTTGTTGTTTGAATTTTTGTAGGTTTAGGTTACATAGAGGAAACTTCGCAACTGATAGGGGTGACCTTGCTCTTAATAGGGGTCAACTTACCCTGATAGGGGTGACCTTGCCCTCAACAGAGGTGATTCTGACCTTGCAGAATCACCCATCTATGAAATAGGGGAAAATCTTCCCTCTATTTTTTGAACAGGCGACACTGCTTCCTACAAATAGGTGACCTTTCCCTAGAACAAATTATCTTTCCCTTAATAGGGGTGACCTTTCCCTCAATAGGGGTGACCCTGCCCTCAACAGGGGAAATTCTACCCTAGACAGAGGCGACTGTGAGGTAAAAACAGTGATTTAAATTTCATTTCCAAAGTTTTTTTCTTGTCATTTCTTTAGTATTGACCTCCTAAATTTTCTTGTCTTTGAATGTTCCTATTTTTACTAACATCTATGCAGCTATTTCATGCTTGTCAAAGACCAGAGGTTAAAACTTCTAACGTATTTGTTGTAGGATGAACGAGCCAAGTTTCTTAGTTAGCTTGTTTGTTTTTTTGTTTTCATACTAGTTAGGCACATAGATTTAATTAGGGGGAGTCAATATACTTGTGTGGTGTGTTTGTAAAGTGAGATATTGACATATCCAATCCCCTTACACCATTTGGAGATCTTGGGTGAAGAGAAATCATAACTCAATTAGTCCTTTGTGTTACCTAGGAGGCACTAAATCATTCAAGCTTTCCCCTTGTACTTCATGTGAGGCTGGGGACTAGCCGAAGAAATTTAGTGTCTTCTTTTAGTGGGACTTGATTGGACATTTCATCTCCCCAAGGGACGATCCCAACCATGTGTACTAACAGGGTATATAAAGGGGGGAGAGCCAAAGTTGTACCCCAATCCAGTCACGTCGTGTCTAGTGAAGTGTCAAGGCTAAGGTGATACCTAGATAAGACGTGAAGAGTTGGTCCAAGTTTCCAATATCTCGTTGGGGCTTCTGACTCATGCCTGGGATGGGTTTGTGTCCATGGTTGTGCCTCACATACCATGCGTATATCAAGGAATCTCTAGTTTACCTTGTTCAGCCTAGTTAGAGGACCATGTTGGCCATACCCATCTTACTAATCTTAGGATTGTGCTATTTGAATTGTATTTTTTGTGTGAAACAAGTGCATGTCTATTTAGTTGATTCACCCTTTTCCTTTTCTTTGTTGTTTGTTGTGTTTTTTGTCATTTTCCATAGCTATTTTTATCTAAGTTAAGTCCAAGTCTACTGACAGGGGTGACCTTGCCGACCTTTCCCTCAACAAGGGTGATTCTACCTCTAACAGGGGCAACCCTTCCTTCTATCTAAGTCATTTCATTGTGTGTTCCTATCAAAATTTCCCATCCTTCACTGAATAGGCAACCTTTCCCTCAACATGGGTGATTCTTCACCTAAGATAGGCGACCCTGACCTCTAGAAGGGTGATTTTTCCCTCTGTCTAAGTCATTTTGTCAGTCAAAGAACCCATCACATTCACCTGCTTTAGCAAGAGGGGTGATTCTTCCTCTAAGTTGGGTGACCTTGCCCCCAAGTTGGGCGATCTTGCCCCAAGTTGGGTGACCTTTCCCCCAAGTTAGGGAACCTTGCACTTTAGTTGGGTGATTTTGTACTCTGAACAACCAATCTTGTCATCTATTTACCCATTCTGAGCATTTGTTTCCCCATTTCAAGCATTTGTTTACCCCATTCTGAGCATCTATTTTCCTGTCTTGAGCATCTATTTCCCCATTTTGAGCATTCATTCTCCTATTTCGAGCATCTGTTTCCCCGTTCCGGGCATCTGTTTCCCCATTTCGAGCATCCATTTCCCCACTCTGAGTGTTTGTTTCCCAATTCTGAAGGTTTTTTTTCCTATTTTGATAGTTCGTTTGCCTGTTCTGAAGGTTCATTCTCTCGTTTGGATAGTCGGTTTGACCCTTTTCTGATTTAGACAAGTCTAAAAGCTGAGTTGGGCAACCTTGACCTTAAGTTGGGCGACCATAACCCTAAGTTGGATGACCTTGACCTTAAGTTGGGAAACCTTGACCTTGAGTTAGGCGACCTTGCCTCCAAGTTGGGCAACCTTGGCCCCAAGTTGAGAAACCTTCCACCCTAGTTGGGCGACCTTGCCCCTAAATAGGAAAATTTTCCCAAAACCATACCTTCATCTGTCTTCCTGTCATCGACACTTCCATTCATCAACACTTTTCGAAAGTCATTGTTTCATCAACCAAATAAAAAAGGTACATCTTAGAAAATCATTAGATTCCATATCCATCATCAAATCATCCATCCCAATCACCTAGGCTTCATTTTAGGGGTTTTCATTTTTATGCAGAAATTTTTGAAGGCCATAACTTTTGACTTAGGTGTCTGTTTGGGCTGAAATTTTATGGGTGGTTGCAATATGAGGTGGCATGTAGATTCCTAATGGACTCTTAGTTAGTTGGCCCCCATTTTAGCACATTTTCAGGGCTTGAAACTTTCATCTTGACCCTTAAAATCACAATTTAGTGTTTTTTTCTATTTTTTGAAAAATCATTATCATTAATAAATCGAAGTGCATGTCTCAAATTTGGGATGTTAGTTGGAAATTCATCCTTACCAAATCTGGAAAAATCTAATTGTCAGTACCTTATGTCATCTAGTTAAACCCCTGAACTTGGTTTAAAATCAATCCCATTACATCCTCCAATCATCCTAATCTAAGCTTCAATCCAATCTAAATTTGAGCTTTAATCTAATCCCAATCTAATCTTAACCTAAATCCTGATTTGAGCTTTAGTCCATTGCGATCCAGGATCTTCAAATTCATCCTATTTATCCTTTCATCAACTTTTCTTTCCTTCTAATCATCTATTCCCATACCTTCAATCCATATCCATCCCATCTGACATCATGAATCCTTATCCTTCACCAATGCAACCAAAAATAGTAGTCAAGGGGAATCATAATTACATTGACGATGATAATGAGAGCCTTGTTGATCAAGAGGTATATGACATAGATCCCCTTGATTCTATCATTTCTAGTAAGCTTTCCCCAACCACTTTCCAAACTCCATTCACTCATCCAAACTATCCCATTATGCCTTCATCCATGCCTAATAACGGTCCTTATGCTACCTCTAACAAAGGATATCCATTATCTTCCCTGTCTGCATATTCATAATGCCCTTCATCCACATCATTTTCTTATCCAACACCCACATCCTCTTATCCCAATCTATCATCCCAATCTACCCATCCTAATCTAACATCCCAATACTCCTATTACAATTCCCCATCCATGTCCCCCTATCCTAATCCTACATCCACACCTTTTTATATTAATCCTACACCCCCATTAGCCTATCCTAATCCAAAATCCACATCTTCCTATCTTAATCCACCATCCACACCCTCATATCCTAATCCACCCCCCCAATCTTCCAATCATACTGTATTATCCCAATACCTCTACTGCAATCCACTGGACCCACATCCTCTTGTCCTAATACACCACCCATATCCTCTTGTACTAATCCACCATCCATTTCCTCCTATCCTAATCCATGATCCCAATCTTCCCATATTAATCCACCATCCCAATATTCCTATCTTAACTCCCCATCTACTTCCTCCATCATCAATCCACCATCCACATCTTTCTATTCTAATATGCTATCACAATATTCTTACCTTAACCTCCATCCAATTCTAATCCTCCAAATACTCTTAGTCTTCCATCCAATCTTGTTCCTCAATCTAATCCTAGTCCACCAATCCATAATCCTTCATCCACTCCTACCATACCATCTAGGCCTAGAGTATGCACAATTCTCACTCCAAAGGTCCTCCAAGGACTCATGACAAAGAATACATCCCCAACTCTACATCTTGAAGTCATGAAACCATGCAGCCCCACTCCCACAAGTATAGTAACCAATGATGAGGCCCTTCTCCATCCCACACCTATCATTACTCTTACCACCACTAGCACCGCTCAAACTGTTGAAACCATCACACCCCCTAAATCCATTGAACCCCCATCTCCTACTTTGAGAGCTGCCAAACCCATTGAAGATAACCAAACCCAATCACCATCTTCTACTCCTAGATCCACCCAACCTATCCATGACACTCAAATCCAATCCACTCCTCCCACTCCTAATATCACCAAAATCCATTCCAATGAACTTCATGAATCCTCCATCCTTCCATCTCCCCCACTTGGAGAGTCCCTCCAACACTCCCTCATCATGTCATCTGCACAAGATGATTCATGCCAAGAGCTTGATCCAAAGCATACCATATCCCCTCCTCCACATTAAGATCCTACCATCTCGTCTAGTACACCTCAAGAACAAAATCCCCCATCTTTCCATCGCATGATCCCCTTGACACTCAAGATCCAATCACTCCATCGCATGAGCCCTTATCACCCACTACCACAAATCCAAATCCTATCATATCATCTAATCCCCCTCCCAATCCCTTACCACTCACTCCTGCTGATCAAGATGCTGCTATCCCAACATCTCCATCCCATGATCCTCCATCATCGTCTAACCCTACTATCCCCACACCACTTTTATATTCCCTTGGCACTTTCACATTCATCCATGGCGGCTTCCTTGTAGAAGAGGAACCAAGTATATATGCCACCCATCCTCCTCCATCTAATAATGGACTCACATCAAGTTTCCAAAATAAGAAGCATCCTACCATAGAGGGAATGCTCAAGATCATGAATTATCAAGGAAAAGGTTTAGGCCTTCATGAGAAAGGTATTTTAGAGCCCATCCATGTCAAAGAAAATATTTGTACATAAGCTCTTGGATATATCTCTCATGACTCGTAATCCAAAAATGTTGGTACAACTTCTATCTATCCTCAACGAGCCTCCTCCAAAATTATAATAAGCTTTTTCTATCACTCCACCAAACCATTTTCCACCACCCCCTGTATCTTACCACCTCAAAACAACCATCCATATTCCTCCTTCATCTTTTGAATCTATTTTGGGTCCTTATGTTCCCCCATCCACCATCTCCCATCCTTCCTCTACTCCATCTATTTTGGGTCCTTGTGTCCTTCCATCTACTGTCACACATCCTCCAGATATTAATCCCATTTTGGCCCCTTATATCGAAAAATCACCTCCATCTCATCCCATCCATCCATCACCTATCCATGTCACCCATCATAAACATCCCCCTCTCATGCTCCCCAATTAGGAACAAAAAATAAATGTACCTACACATCCTCCATCCACATATCATCCCCAAAATCCTACCTCCATTACTCCATCCATGTTTCCTCTACATCATCCATCTCCTTGCACCCATCCCATTGCTATTAAAAGAACTTTGGATGCTTAAGTAAAAATGCATATATCTAAATATCCTCATGAATCTAAAGCCCCTCATGTCTCCTTCAAAAGACATGTTGAGAAAAGAAAAATTCCAATCCACAATCAAATCCAAAATCCAAATCAAACCCATAGGCCACAAAGGCCCACCAAAGCAAAAATAAAAACCATGTGGATCCCAAAGAAAACATATGCAATACCTTCAAATGAATACATTGTAACAACATCCAAAGTTGCTAAGCCAAAAGATAATCATACACCCCTTCCATCTCCTAAATCTATTTTGGGTCCTTATGTCCCAAAATTCACTACCCCAACTCCTCCATTATCCCCACATCATCCATCCACTAATCCTCCTATCCTTTCACATCCATCACCATATGTGCCAATGTTGGTCCTGAAAACATCTCCCCATTACATGCCTACCCCATCATTCCATCCATAGACTTTCCAACATCACATCCATCATCCTACATATCTTCCTCATCCAATCCCTTTAATCCATTCTCTTGCATAATCCATTTATCCTAATAATGTTATACCAACATCCAATAGTCATTTCACACATGGGATTTTAGTACCTCATATGGAACTTGATGCTTGAGTCCTTCATCCATCTCCTTATCACATATCTTCTAAATCCACTTATCCACATCCTTATCCTTATCCATCTCCATCTGTATACTATCCAAAAAATCCAAAAAAATCAAAAAAGTTAAAAAATCCAAAAAAAGTCAAAAAAAAGCCAAAAAAATAAATCAAAAAAGTCAAAAAAAATTTAAAAAAAAAAGTCAAAAAATCCAAAAACAGTCAAAACAAAGGTAAAGAGAAATAATTCGTCCAATGGTGAAAACTTGGCAAACAAGTGCCTTGGATAAGTACCACAATGAAAACCTAACAAATAGGTGTCATGTGTAAATTCCCCATCCAGCTTACTTCCACACTTGGGGGAAATAGTGTCTCCTTCATCCATCTCCTCCATCCCACCTGTCATACGCATCTTTCCTGTCATATCCCATTTATCCCAATCCCTCCATCCTCCTTGTGATGTTGATATAAACAGAGGAAAACATATATACATGCTTTGGAAACCTCTTGGAATATATTCCCCTCATCCATACACTATCATATTCCTTATCCTCTACATCTACCTTTTTCATCCATGCATCCTATCCACATCTATATTCCTTCCTTGTCCACTCGTCATGCTACCATCAATCTCCCTTCTTATCTAGGCATCTTATCTATATCCATCTCATTCCCTTATCTTACCATCCACTCATCTCCCATCCCTCCTGCCTCGTCACACATGACATATCTAAAGTAGGGGCATCTATCTTCCTTTTTGATATAGTCCTTAGAGATATCATTCATCCATCATGTCATCCCCTCCATCTTCCAAATCCTTACCTTTCCATCTATCCATCCAGTAACCTATTCCTCATCCAAATCCTTATCCCTCTATACATCCATGACAACAACCCTTTCATCTCCCCATCCTTATCTTCCTATACATCATAACAATGCCTTCCATTTCCCCATCCTTATCTTCCTATCCATCATACCATCCTTTTCATCTCCCCATCCTTATCTTCCTATTTGTCTATCATAGCATCCCTTCCATCTCCCCATCCTTATCTTCCTATCCATCAAAAAAATCTCTTTCATCTCTCCATCATTATCTTCCCATCCATCTAAACAATCCCTTCCATCTTCCCATCCTTATCTTCCCATCCAAACAATCCCTTTCATCTCTCCATACTTATCTTCCTATTTATCCAAACAATCCCTTCCATCTCCCCATCATTATCTTCCATCTAAATAATCCCTTTTGTCTCCCCATCCTTATCTTCATATCCATCATACAATCCCTTCCATATCCCCGTCCTTATCTTCCTATCCATCTATCATAGCTCCCTTCCATCCTCCATCCTTATCTTCCTATCCATTCATCTCTATCCTCATCCCCTCTCATAATCCCATGTCATTGGTATCTGACTATAGGCTTCCCCCATGTGATCCAATGCCATCTATCTCACTATCATCAATCCACCTCTTTCACACATCTCTCCACTCTCCTATCACTTCCCATCACTCATCTCTCCATCATTTCATCCTCGCTTCGTCCAATCACCATCATCCTATCTTATCCATCAAGTTAGTCTTATCTCATCATATCATCTCCATCATTTTATCCACTTATCTTGGTCATCTCATCATCCTTTATCCATGGTCGGTTGTCATCTTTTTTCTTGAACTACGTTTCCCCTGCACTTTCATGTAGGCAAGGTCGATCATTTGATCTACCCCTGAGGCTTTTGGTCTGTCCAGTCTTGTCTTCCATCATTGGTTTCGATTGTCCTCTTTTCGCTTTTATCCATGGTTTTTTATCAAACTACGAGGGCTCTATGCTTTCATGTAGACAAGGCTAATATTTGATCAACCCTCGAGCCCCTATGTCTTTAGAGTGTGTTAGTCTTGTGTCTTGTCTCTCATGTCTTGTGTCATGTCATCAAGGTATGTCCTTATCTAGCTGGTTCTTAACAAACCAAATCCACTTGTATCATGAGGTTCAATTAGTTTAGTATCCATCTTTGGTCTCAATAGGATGCATCTTTCCTAACATACCTCATCAATCCCATCCATCCTCTCGATCCTATGCCAAAAGACATTTGAAATTGATTGTGATCTTTTGATACTTTTCACTTTTGTTTATCATTTGAGCTTCCTATCTCATGGGCAAGGTCGTTGATGTCACAACTTGCATCATTTAATCAATTATTTATTGAACCGTGTGTTTCTCAGAGCTATATGTAATAAGGATGGTTGTCATAGATTTTTGGGGGGTTTTTCACTGTAAACAGTGACTTCAAGTATTGATTTGTCTCCTTTAGGAGCTTTTAGGAGCTCTCAGAAGCTGAACTATAGTGACTACTTTCTAAGGTTTAATTCTATCTTATTTTCTAAATTAATTTTTTTTTGACTTATTTTTTACTTTATTGAACTTGATTTAGACTTCTTGGAGAAGACTAACAATCACATTAATTCTTAATTAAAATATGAAATCCAAATTAATTCTATTTGCTTCAAAAGAAATCTATATTTAATTGCTAAAAATTAAATGCTATTCTAAGAACAAAACTGAATTGTGAGGAAATGACAATTATTCTAGAAAACATAAATATTAATTTCCATGAACATATTTCCAACAAACTCCAATTTCATCTTTCCACAAGTTCCCATCATTTCTTCTAATTAAACTCAAAATTAATTACCAAACTTAATTCTTACAAACAATATCCAAATCTAATTAACTTAATAAACCTTACAACGAATCTAAAGAAATAATCTAACCATGATGATCTTAAACTTAAAAGCGATTCAAGTAGAATTAACTATTCAGATTTAACATTTACTAAACTAAAAATGTAGTGCCCCTCCATTTTCACTATAGATGTGCATAAAGTTTGGCTTTGAAACTTGGAGACGAAGGTAAAATAATAGATACATTTAAAGGTATGTGTTAATAATGTTAAGCAATTGATGTTGTATATTATGAATTTATGGACATATTGATGTGATGAGAGTGTTTTGATTACCTTTATGGTTTTCACTTAATTCTAAAATATTATTATTGTGTTGACATGTTATTATGATTTTGATTATGATTATGTTTATTGTTATAAAGATATACTGACTTGTGTTCAAACTTTGTGGTTGCAATATGAGACATGAGTTTCGGTTAGTGCTTTGGTGAGTATGATGTATATTGTCATATTATTATTATGCAAATATTTACTTGGATAGTTAAGTGATGCAGTAGTATGTTTGTTAGGATAAGTGAAAAGGATGGAATCATACCATTGGGCATATGAAAAACATACGAACATAAGATACGATTGCTATAGTTTCTTTCTTAGTGCTTCGGCTATTATGCACATGTGTTCTAATTTGTATGTTGAGTTCAAATAGGTACTAAGCTACATCTCCACCTGAATTAGCAGGTCTGAGCATGCCTTTAATCCTAATGGTGGTTGAGGAGATAACATCCAAGCCCAAGTTATAACCTAACCTTAGCCATTGTCCCTAATTAGGGACAATTGATTCAGTGTGTGACCACCTTTTCGGATTGTCATGGAACAATGTCCGATCTTTTTTACCTTATGGTTGGAGTGTTGCATTTATGTGAATGTTTCTTGTGGGATATGTGATTGTTTGATTTTGTTGTTTTGTCTTGGTTTTAGATTTCAACCTGTTGGTATTAAACCCTATAGTTAGTTGGGTTGTTATAATTGTGATTAATGTTATTTATGTTTTAATGTGAATATTTCTTTCATGTGGAGTTATTTCACAATTTATGTCTAGCTTTGGTTTATGGACTATTTGAGTGAAATTAGATATTGGGTCAATCATGTTAATTGTTATTAATGTATTCAAGTGTGATAATATTATTTATAAGTGATATATGTATTTATGTTAATAAATCATAATATTTTTATGCACATCTTAATATATTATTATTTTGAAGAATTGATTATTTATTTTTTGTTTATTATCATCAAGTATTCTGTTTATTGATTATTTAGTATTTGGTTATTATTTATTGAATAATGATTGTTTTACTTTTGTTTGAATATAATTTGTCTTATTAGCATTATTGATTTATTTTATTAAAATCATCACTTAATTTATGTTTTATGAAGTCTTTATGTGGTTTTAATGGCTCAAAATATTTCCTAGGTGATAGTTTTATGGGTTATAGATATTTTTATTTCCTTAAATCTCATTTTTAAAGTCTTAAACCTACTCTAATTACCCCATTATGAAAAGTGACGAAAATTGAAGTTAAAAGAGTCAATGCATGGGCAAAAAAAAAAGGGAGTCAATGCATGGGAAGTGATTTTCTTTATTTGGAGGAGATAGGGTTTTCTCTTGGGCAGGGATGAGTTATTTGGTTATGGAGTTCATTTTGATTTGGGGGTTTTGAAGTTCATGTTTGGATGGAAGATTTTTCATTCTTTTTGGGTGGAGTTTTTTCCATGCTTGAAAAGAGGAAGAACCAATGAGAAAACTGTTGCAACTTGGGGGTTTTGAAAGTTAAAGTTTTTAGAGCTCGACATCAAATTTCTATCATTGCCAAGTGATGGATCCAAGTTGGATTTTGAAATATTTTGTTTAATTTTATTTTTGTGGGTAGGAATAATTTGATTAATTTCTTTTCTCTTTAATTTTTAAAAATAAATATTGGATAGTTTTATTTCTATGTGTGAATGAAACATTTATTTATTCTACAATAAAAATCAATACATATTTGTTGTTCTTGTTATTTACCAGTAAAAGGGTCTAATTGTATTGCAAATAAATCTATTTTTTATGAACTCGGTTAGTGAGATTTTTAAAGGGTTTTTTCATCTCATTATCGTTTAAATTTTTTTCAAAAATCTCAGAAACTCATCGTAATTTGTGAGATATGGTTGAAATACGGGACTGCTATCAAGTTGTTCCTTTATAACTACAAATATCTTTATTTCTCCCTATAAAAAGTCAATGGAAGATTGAGATTTTATATTTATAAGGGTTTGAAAGGGCTTAAATTAATTTTAAGATTTTTTTTAATATTTTATTTTGGATAAGATTTGGTTGTTGAGTTACTCATTTTGTCATTTGACTGTAATCGAGTATTGCCGAAAAGAGGGTTTTATGAAAGTCATCTGTTGTTTTGCGTTTTATAAAATTATTATTCATTTTTAGTCAGTTTCTTTCACGTTGCTGAGTATTCGATGATTAAATTTGAAATGGGTATTTTACAGATTTTGATTTTGAGTTGATATGACTATTTTATGGTTGTTTTATTGTTGACAGATTTGACTATTATCAAGTGAAAATTAGTTCAACTTTAAAAGTTGTATTAGAGGGTATAACTCTATTTTTTGATCTGTATTGTGTTGTACCATTTTTATTTAATTGTGTTTACTTTTTGCATGTTATAAATCCCTTCATATTTGTGAAATCTTGTGTTGATGTTTCTGCATGTGTAAAAATTATTGGTACCAAGGTTGTGCATTGTTGGTCTTGGCTATAAACTGCTAAGTTAAATTTGGTTATCATGTTATAATATTATGAAAATAATGTGATATGCATCATGGTGGTGTTGTGGTATAATGCTAATTTTTTTTGGGGTTTTCTATATGTTGTGTTATGTGATTGAGTCTTTAGAAGTACCTGGAAGCGTTTGTGGAAGTCATTGTAATTTTTGGTTAATTCTTATTTTGATAGTCTCTATTGGATGGCTAGTGTCAACCACTTGTTGTTGCTTTGTTTACTTATATGTGGGGCCTAATGTTATCTCCTAGCACAGAGAGAGTAGGTCTCAGGGTTCCACGTGCTAGGGTGGTATTTCCAAACTATCCATTAGGGTTTATGTGGTGCAATTCATGCGCAATATGGAGAGTTTTTCCTTTCACATCATTCTATAGTTAAATTTATGTGCAGGCGATATTTCCATAAAAATTGTATTCAATATATATTATATATATATATTCCTTTTAGATGAATATATCTTGTACATTGTAGCATTTTTGTAATGAAAATGTAAATAGATTGAAGTAGTTTCGAAGACATATTTATTGTTGTTTATTATGTAATAAAAATGTTAGCATAAGAATATTGTATTTATGATACATATAAACTTAATTTAGAAGTAGATGTGATATGTATTTATGCATCTCTTTTATGGTGTTGATTAGATATATGTTCGTATGAACATAGTGTTAAACAAGGTTTAAATATAATTAAGTTATGTTACCATATGTAATTTGTTGTATGAAATATAATTTACATTCAAAATATTAATTGTATGTGTTTTAGTGTATCAAATGTATTTATATAGGCTTAATTAGTGTAGGTGTATCATAATAGCGACGTTAGAGGACCATGGTGGATACGTGTGTAAATGGGTTATGATTAATGTTAATTTAAAGTTATAATATGATTATGATATGATGTTAATATAATGATGTTATTCATATTAATTTGTTGAGTTGCATTAGTTAGTGTCACTTTAATTTCAAAAAAAAAATTATTGGTATGATGTATGTCTTTTGTGTTTTTCCACTGAGTCCCTTAACGAGGCATTACACTTGGTATCAGAGCCAGTGTTGCAACACTAGAATCTCTGGTTAATGTTATTGTCCATGTTTAGTTATAGTAACTTTCCCTGTGCATATGTTATTGAATGTCTAATGTGTGGCTAGAAGGTAATAGGAACCATTGTGTTAGATACCATGTTTTAATCTATATATCTAGTTGAGATGTTAAACAATGGATTAGATGTTTTGTGTATTCTCTTGTTGGGTGTGATTTTTTTTGGATGCTTGCAACTATTAATTTTTCTTGTGTGACCTTGTTTCATTTCTATGACTTTCAGTTTCTTAAAAGTGCAAGTTTAGTTTTGAAATGCATGAATGAGTTTACATTAATTAGTTAACAAGTTGGCATGTAGATTACCTTTGTTTGACTAAATGTGCATTATGATAAGATATTATTTGGCGTAGTTAGGTTACTTATGTGGTTTTATGCAAGTGCCTAAAAATGTATGTTATGTAATTAAAAGGGAAGTTCTAGCCTAAGTATGTCATATGTTTGTGTGTTTTTCTATGGTTTGTAAGAGTATTTACACCCTTATGTTAAGTGCATTTTCATAATGTTAAAAATATACTGCATGTAAAAGGGTTGTTAGAACAGACTAAAGAAAAGTATGATGGTAGTTTATAAATGAATTATTATTGATTTTTTGTGATTGCTATAATACATGCTGAGTGAGGTAATGAAATCTTGATCTTGTGTTTGGTTATGTTTAAAAATGGAAAACTTGTCTGATGGTGGTAGTTAAGATTTTGGGTAGAAAGTGAGACTTAATTTTCCTTTGTATAGATGTTTGTTTGGAAAAGTTGTATTTGCAAGTTACTTGCACTGAATTAAATTATTTTGTTTCCTCTTTCTCTTAACCCACATATAGTTAATAAAGAGAATTAGTCTTAAACCATATTATAATAGAAAATCATTTAAGCCTGAAACTTGTATGCTAAACCTTGATTGTGAATAAAAAAAATTATGTTTAAAATTGCTTGAGTGACGGATCTTATGTTCTTAATTTGCACTCCTTACTTTTTGATTTATGCATAGGAAAAAATAGAATTATGAATGAGATTGAGTGTAGTTGCTAGGTATTTAATAAATGCATTTAAAAGTAAATTCATATAATTAATTTTTGCTCTACGTTGTGATATGCTTTTATTGGAATTGACTACTTTTGTAGAATAAATAAGATGCTAGTGCATATAACTAAATTTCTATTTTGAAAAATTATGATGACTGTATTGGTATTTGGACACCTTTCTTATTGTGTAGTTGAAACCTATAATGCAATGTCTCTCCTTTCTTACTTTTGTATAAATAGAAAAGATTTATCCATTGAATGTCTTGCATGTCGAATTATTATGAGGGGGTAACATGTGAAGTAATTAAGCTTAGGTATGGGATATGATGTTTGAGTAAGAATAATCACTATGTAAATATTTAGTGTTACTTTTACTAATCTGGAATAAAGTTTGAAAGAATGTGGGACTATGTTTTAGAAACAAATATGTGAATTTTTTTTTATTCTGTGAAAATTTGAATAACTTATGATGAAGTAAGAGTTGTTTGTGTTTAAGAAAGACCTACATGAAGTAGTAAGAGTAAAGTAGAGGATCATCATTATTCTTTTGTGAATATAGAACTTATGTATAATTTGTTGAATTTTTTATGCATGAATGTTGATGTGAAAATATTAATGATTATTCGATGCATTTAGAAATTCATGAGGCCTATGTAAAATTCTTATTGAATGGAAGAAAAGTTAGTGTATATATGCATATGTTATGAGGATAAAATGTTATATCGAATGAATAAAAGTGAATGTGAATTTGTTAAGTGGAGTTGTTAAGTGATCACAATAATTTTAACATTGACATGTTAATATCATGTGATATATGGAAAAAGAGTAGAGTGAAAGAAAAGCTGATAAAAAATTATTGACATATGTAATGATATGAATCACATGGATTATTAAGGTAAATGTGCTCATGAAATTGTGTATGTAATTGTACCCCTGTGTAAATGTGAGAAACTAGTAACTATGTATTGGTTGAGTGTTGTGAATACCCCGTACTTGCTTTGTGTGCCCATAGAATGGTGATACTGTGTACCCGTTCATAAGTGTTATGTTGTATTTGTTGGTGTGGGATTAACCATACCATTATGTGTGCTTGTATGTTTGTTACCTGATTGAGGGCCAACCCACATGTGGTTGAAATTTATATATGAGTAGCCAAAAGATAGTTTTTCATATTCTTTTCTTTTGGTTCTCTAGTTCCTCAATCTGTGAAGGAGTAGTAGTAGCCACAAAGTTCCTTGGGCGGAGTGTGCAGCGTATGCATAATGCGATGCAAAGCAGTCTTAGCTCAACCAATCCCGAGGCAACGTACTCACTACTTCCCCTTATGATGGATTAAGGTACTTGATCCATATGTGTAAGCCTAATCCCCACAATTTTGAGTATAGTAGCATTGGTTTGTTAGTATTTGTCTGGCTGTCCATAGGGACGTTGAGCTGACATCTGCAAGTCAACCTCATCCATATGAGAGGTGA
Source organism: Sequoia sempervirens (assembly GCA_007258455.2). Lineage (NCBI taxonomy): Eukaryota > Viridiplantae > Streptophyta > Pinopsida > Cupressales > Cupressaceae > Sequoia > Sequoia sempervirens. The sequence goes on from VDFB02086081.1 coordinate 320,267,928, forward strand.
AGCTCGAGTAGCCCCCATATTGATATACTCATATATGCATTATGTATACTATATTTGCACATGTTCTGACATGATGCAATGGATACGATGCCACACCCTTCTGATGTTTTGACATAGTGTTGGTGATGATGCTGTGTTGCTAATGGTAGTGAGTTGGGCTCAAGGACACGATGCCACGTGCATAAACACATGAAGGTGCACTATGAGATTGTGTTATGATATCCTAATTTTGTGATGAGCATAATGGGGCCTCACACACTTGTAGAGGGATACTCATGTTTGCTTACAACAGTGTTTGGGTTGGTTAGCATATGGGTAAGTCCTAGCCATGTATACCTCTGGTGATGGTGAGTACCTGTGTGTGCCTTCTCCATGAGGTATTGCTATGCGAGGTGTGTCTAGCGTGTGCCTACTTCCGCGGAGCCATGGACACATTTCCATGCGACATATGACCAGTGTGTGCCTTCTCCTGCTAGTGTATGACCATGTTGCACTAAGATGCGATGCGGGATGGAGGCCGAGGTGCACATCCCATGCGAATAGCTAAGGAGTGCATGGCCCACTTGGCTAGTCCATGCCATGTGACGACGCGATGCAGAGTGTAGCCAAGGAGTACACTCTGAGTTATGTGGATGGAATATTCATTCCGCACCACATAAGGGCTACTGTTATAGCCATACGTTGTTCCCTCCTTCCTCGTTTGGTGGCTAGTATTTAGTCACGCAGTGTTGTACAGTGTAATTTCAAAGATTGTGGATTTTCTTGATTTTCTGTTGATTGTGAAGGTCGACACCTTGTTTATATTTGATTGTAATGGTTTAGCCACACCTTGTGATCTTATTTGCTCGTAGCCCTCGTGGTTACATGAAATTTAGTGTTGAAATTGTGCACATTTATTTCTTTATTGTTGAAATTGAATTTTTATTTGCTCTTCTTTATGACTTTGGTGGCTAAACTAATTTATCCTTATTCTTTTGATGTCGGCCATGTGTTGTATTGTGATTCTTCTCTAAGGATGTATGAGGTGAATTTTGTGAGTGTATACGAGGAAGCAAATGCAGGGAACTTTGAGGATGGGGGTATGTGAAGCTGTTACACAGCTAGGACCCACTACCTACCTATGTGTGATGACTATCTCTTGGAGGCTAACCACCTTATACAACAAGAGGTAGGTCATGGTGGTCTTGTTTAGATGGTCTCACCATGTGTGTGGCCTAACACCATCAAACCATTGAGTATGAGGTATGGATCTTGTGAGATGGATTTTGGCTCTTGGCTCTTGGCTCATGGATTATCTATCATGAATTAGTATGATGCTTTCCAGTGTCCAGATGGACCCTTATGTAGCCTTGTATTGTGCACTTCCTAGTGATGTGATTGTGTATGTATGTATTAGATGTATATTTCTTATATTTTGTTGATTATTGATGTAAAGAAGGAATAACTATGTTATCTTAAATGTGAATGTATTGTGAATTTGTGGTATTAAATGGAGTGGATGTTATTGAAATCATAAATTGTAATTTAAAATATGTTATGAAATATGAAATGATGTGTAATTTTTAATATCAAGAAATCATTTGATGTGTCTTTCTTGTATGCGGTTATGGAGAATTTTGTATTGAGAATAGAAAAAATAGAACTAATTGGAGTATCTATTATATTTGTTGGTGTAAAAACAAGTATCATATCATAAGAGAGGTATGGATTTCTAAGTAAAAGGTAGTTAAAAAAATATTGCTTTCAAATGTGTAGTCATATAGTGATTTTAATCAAAATGATTTAGAAAAAGAGGATGTACATCAAATATAGAGTAGAAATTTTTTGGTACTAATGTGTTATGTTTCCACCCTAGTTTGTGACTTCCAGGAGTAAGTCAAGTTTTAAGGGGGAGAATATAGTGCCCCTCCATTCTCACTATAGACATGTAGGAAGTTTGTCTTTAAAACTTCGAGATGAAGGTAAAATAATAGAGACATTTAAAGGTATGTGTTAATAATGTTAAGCAATTGATGTTGTATATTATGAATTTATGGACATATTGATGTGATGAGAGTGCTTTGATTACCTTTAGAGTTTTCACTTAATTCTAAAATATTATTATTGTGTTGACATGTTATTATGATTTTGATTATGATTATGTTTATTGTCATAAAGATTTATTGACTTGTGTTCAAACTTTGTGGTTGCAATATGAGACATGAGCTTCGGTTAGTGCTTTGGTGACTATGATGTATATTATCATGTTATTATTATTATGCAAAAATTTACTTGGATAGTTAAGTGATGCAGTAGTATGTTTTGTTAGGATAAGTGGAAAGGGTGGCATCGTACCATTGGGCGTATGAAAGACATACGAACATGAGATACAATTGCTAGAGTTTCTTTCCTAGTGCTTCGGCTATTATGCACATGTGTTCTAATTTGTATGTTGAGTGAATAGGTACTAAGCTACGTCTCCACCTGAATTAGCAGGTCTGAGCATGCCTTTAATCTCAATGGTGGTTGAGGAGATAACATCTAGGCCCAAGTTATAACCTAACCCTAGCCATTATCCCCAATTAGGGACAATTGATTCAGTGTGTGACCACCTTTTTTGGATTATCATGGGACAATGTCCGATCTCTTTTACCTTATGGTTGGAGTGTTGCATTTATGTAAATGTTTCTTGTGGAATATCTGATTATTTGATTTTGTTGTTTTGTCTTAGTTTTAGATCTCAACCTATTGTTATTAAACCCTGTGGTTAGTTGGGTTGTTATGATTGTGATTAATGTTATTTATGTTTTGATATGAATATTTCTTTCATGTGGAATTATTTCACAGTTTATGTCTAGCTTTGGTTTATGGAATATTTGAGTGAAATTAGATATTGGGTCAATCATGTTAATTGTTATTAATGTGTTCAAGTGTGATATAATATTATTCATAAGTGATATATGTATTTATGTTAATAATTCATAATATTTTTATGCACATCTTAATATATTATTATTTTGAAGAATTGATTATTTAATTTTTGTTTATTATCATCAAGTATTTTGTTTATTGATTATTTAATATTTGGTTATTATTTATTGAATAATGATTGTTTTACTTTTGTTTGAATATAATTTGTCTTATTAGCATTATTGATTTATTTTATTAAAATGGTCACTTAATTTATGTTTTATAAAGTCTTTATGTGGTTTTAATGGCTCAAAAAATTTCCTAGGTGATAGCCTTATGGGTTATAAATATTTTTATTTCCTTAAATCTCATTTTTAAAGTCTTAAACCTACTCTAATTACCCCACTATGAAAAGTGACGAAAATTGAAGTTAAAAGAGCCAATGCATGGGCAAAAAAAAGAGTCAATGCATGGGAAGTGATTTTCTTTATTTGGAGGAGATAGGGTTTTCTCTCAGGTAGGGAGGAGTTATTTGGTTATGGAGTTCATTTTGATTTAGGGGTTCTAAAGTTCATGTTTGGATGGGAGATTCTTCATTCTTTTTTGGGGGGGGGGGGTGGAGTTTTTCCATGCTTGCAAAGAGGAAGAAGCAATGAGAAAATTAGTGCAACTTGGGGGTTTTAAAAGTTAAAGTTTTTGGAGCTCAACATCAAATTTCTATCATTGCCAAGCGATGGATCTAGGTTGGATTTTGAGATATTTTATTTAATTTTATTTTTGTAGGTAGGAATAATTTGATTGATTTCTTTTCTCTTTAATTTTTAAAAATAAATATTTGATAGTTTTATTTCTGTGTGTGAATGAAACATTTATTTATTCTACAATAAAAATCAATACATATTTGTTGTTCTTGTTCTTTACCAGTAAAAGGGTCTGATTGCGTTGCTCATAAATCTATTTTTTACGAACTGGGTTGGTGAGATTTTAAAGGATTCTTGTCATCTCGTTGTTGTTTAAATTTTGCCCAAAAATCTCAAAAATCTATATCGTAGTTTGTGAGATATGGTTGAAACACAAGACTGTTGTCAAGTTGTTCCTCTATGACTACAAATATCTTTATTTCTCCCTGTAAATAGTCAATGGAAGATTGAGATTTTAGATTTATAAGGGTTTGAAAGGGCTTAAATTAATTTTAAGATTTTTTTTAATATTTTATTTTGGATAAGATCTGGTTGTTAAGTTACTCATTTTGTCATTTGACTGTAATCAAGTATTTCCGAAAAGAGAGTTTTATAGAAATCATCTGTTATTTTGCATTTTATAAAATTATTATTCATTTTTAGTCATTTTTTTTCCATGCTACTAAGTAGTCAACGACTAAATCTAAAATGGGTATTTTATAGATTTTGATTTTGAATTGATATGACTATTTTATGGTTGTTTTATTATTAACAGATTTGACTATTGTCAAGTGAAAATTAGTTCAGTTTTAAAAGTTGTATTAGAGGGTATAACTATATTTTTTGATGTGTATTGTGTTGTACCATTTTTATTTAATTGTGTTTACTTTTTGTATGTTATAAATCCTTTCATATTCTTGAGATCTTGTGTTGATGCTTTCGCATGTGTAAAGATTACTTGTACCAAGGTTGTGCATTGTTGGTCTTGGCTATGAACTGCTAAGTTAAAATTGGTTATCATGTTATAATATTATGAAAATAATGTAATATGCATTATGGTGGTGTTGTGGTATAATGCTAAATTTTTTTGGGGTTTTCTATATGTTGTGTTATGTGATTGAGTCTTTAGAAGTACCTGGAAGCCTTTGTGGAAGTCATTGTAATTTTTGGTTGATTCTTATTTTGATAGTCTCTATTGGATGGCTAGTGTTAACTGCTTGTTGTTGCTTTGTTTACTTGTATGTGGGGCCTAATGTTATCTCTTAGCACAGAGAGAGTGGGTCTCAGGGTTCCACGTGGTAGGGTGGTATTTTCGAACCATCCATTGGGGTTTAGGTGGTGCAATTCATGCGTAACATGGAGAGTTTTTCCTTTCACTTCATTCTATAGTTAAATTTATGTGCAGGTGATATTTCTATAAAAATTGTATTCAATATATTATATATATATATATATATTCCTTTTAGATGAATATATCTTGTACGTTGTAGCATTTTTGTAATGAAAATATAAATAGATTGAAGTAGTTTCGAAAACATATTTATTGTTGTTTATTATGTAATAAAAATGTTAGCATAAGAATGTTGTATTTATGATACATATAAACTTAATTTAGAAGTAGATGTGATATGTCTTTATGCACCTCTTTTATGGTGTTGATTAGATATATGTTCGTATGAACATAGTGTTAAACAAGGTTTAAATATAATTAAGTTATGTTACCATATGTAATTTGTTATATGAAATATAATTTATATTCAAAATATTAACTGTATGTGTTTTAGTGTATCAAATGTATTTATATAGGCTTAATTAGTGTAGGTGTATCATAGTAGTGACGTTAAGGGACCATGGTGGATAGGTGTGTAAATGGGTTATGATTAATGTTACTTTTAAGTCATAATGTGATTATGATATGATGTTAATGTAATGATGTTAGTCATATTAATTTGTTGAGTTGCATTAGTTAGTGTCACTTTAGTTTCAAAAAAAATATATTAGCATAATGTTGTATGTCTTTTGTGTTTTTTCACCGGGTCCCTTAGCGAGGCGTTACAGAAAATGATTAAATAATTTAACATTCCAGAATTAACATCTAACACTTCTGATTTAACAGAAATGAATAAAAAATAACATAACTCAGTAAAATACCAACACAAGATTGATCCGTAAGGTTGAGCAGGCCCTGCTCTTCCTTAGGTAAGATCCCTTAACACGGTGATTTAATTAACTTCTTTTATTCCAATTGATCAAAGAGGGACGTAGAATAAAGTATTTCCATTGAATTACATAATTCTAATTGAAATTATCTAACTTCTAATTAAAACATAAACATGGATATTTATAACTATATCCTTATTAGATTCCTAACATGGCATTAACTGCCAAGACTTAAGGCGACCGAACTAAAGGATAAAACAAAACTAAAGTAGAGTTGAAATAGGACTAAAGCAAGACATAGAGAAATATGCTAGATTGGCATTGAAAGTAGAAGTTCCATAACTGACTACAAAGAAGCCAATTTGGACTTAAGTGATTCATTATCCAATTGCACCCATCTATGGCATGATTATTTCCTTTGATTAAATAGAGAGTTTAACCACATCATCAGTCTTTAAAATACCCTATTCAAAACCCTTAAGAAAAGGATAACAATTATGGTAGTAAAAGATCAATGCAACATAATTATCTCATTAACATCATCATAAAGTAACACATTTAACATAAACCATTACTTTCAAATACATTCACTAATTTAGCTAAACATAAGGTAAAGTAAGTAAATATGTTAATCTATAATCTATTTCTAGTTATGTCAATTAACAAAAAAAAAAGTCTTTTAAACATAAAATGATTTAAATGAAAGCATTTTGATTCTCTCATCACTATCATCACTTTTCAAGGCTACTACGATCTATTATATCATGGTGTGTTTTGACTGGTTAACATAGGGGCATATCTTGATCCTTTTTTGTTGTTATCTACTTGGTTGTCCCACATAGTACCCACCAAGATCCCCAAGCTCTTGTGTTACACTAGGGAATCCTTTTGTGCTTGTGGATATCCCAATTCCTAGCCCGACCAAGGTCTTCGTAACTTTGGGATGTTGGGATATCCTTCTTGTTTTTTGTGTTTGTTTTATGCATTAGATGCTAATTCACTTTGGTTTACATACCCTGACACCTAGTGTCTTATGCTATAGCAAAAAGTAGTGCTCCAAAAATGGCAAGTCACATTAGGATTGCATTTCATATTCATGCTCATTGCATTCCATATTTTCCTCCATCAGTTTCATTCTTTTCATCCATCTCACATCTCAATCCAATCTGCATCCATTCAATCTAGAATAAATCATCTAATCACATCCTTGGTCTTGTTCCTAGCCTTGCTACAAGCCTTGCTCCAATCATCATCATCATCATCATCATATTCAGGATGTATCCTTCCCTATCCTTTCATGTTGTTTTGGGATGTATCCTTCCCTCATTGACAACACTTTCATTATCATCATCAAGATGTATCCTTCCCTATCCTCATGTTGTTTCAGGATATATCATTCTCTCATTGACAGCACTCCATCCATCATCAACCCATTTTGGCTTGTAGCTTGACTAGGGCAACATCACCTTTGTCTTTAAATCCATTTGTGTTTCCCAATCTCCTATCTTTTATCATCATCTCTTATTCATCACTTTGCATCATATTCCTCATATACCCTTTTACCGTCTCATCCGTTTCGAGATCACACCCATGTTCTTTTGAACTCACATGTCCTCTCGAGGGGGCATCCTCAATCCCTAACCTTCATCTTCACTCCCATCATCCTTCTTCCTAGTCACTTCTTTGATGACTGGGGCATCTTTCCCAATCTAATCATCTTCTTCCTATTGCTATTTTTTAATCTTCTTTGAAATGATGCTACTTTGTAGCACCATATCAAAGAGGGGCAAAATGTAGACATTCAAATTTGACCACTCACATATGGTCAAATCCATCTCCTTCATTCATTTATTTTATTAATATTAATTAAATAATTAAATACTTTACCTTTTATCCTTTCCTCTGTAAATTAAATAAATATATCAATTTATTTAATTTAATCATTTAGCCTTTTCGAATTTAAATCAATTTTAAATTCTTTCTTTTCTCTCTCCTTGTCACATCCTCTATAACTCTTTTCTAATCTAGATTAGTTTAATTAATCAATGATTAAGATGTGCACACCCTTAGTTAGGATTGATGTCACATTATCCATATTTGGCCACTTGTCTCTAATCCTTCATTAATCTTCTTAATCACTTGTTTGCACAACCTTAATCTAATCACATGCCATTTCTGGTATGTCTTGTAAGTCAAATTTTCATTAGTGATTTCTATTTTGAGCTTTGACCTCTTCTCCATGTGAATTAAAAATTCATATTTATTCGTTCAATGTATTTCTTTTCCACATGTAGGTTGTTGGGAAATTCTAAATTCCTTTATAGCTCACATCAGTCACATGGGACAAAGACCTCCTTTATGAGGACCTTGTCTTATCCATAAGGTACTTCCAATCATGTGAATTTAAATTCACATTTATTCTCCCAATCACTTTTCCCTTTTAATCATGTGAATTTAAATTCACATTTATTCCCCCAACAACTTCTCTCATCCCCATGATGATAAGAGAGGACTTTCTAAAATTCCTCACTTGTCACCATCCTTTCCACATGAGGACAAGAATTTATCTTTTGAGGAAATATTCCCCTAATTCCAAGGTACTTTCAAGTACTTCCACCTCACATGTCCTCTTTCCACATCACTTGTCCTTGTGACACCTCCCTTTCCACATGGAAAGAGGTGAGGGATTGTGATTCCTCAACTCACCATAGCCCTTCATCTTTTCCATGTTGGCTAAATCCTAGCCATTCATTTCTCTAGAGACTCTTCCCTTAAAATGGAAGATTTTATTTCATTCATTCATAACACACATTCAAGCAATCTAGAATTCTACTCTCAAGCTCAAGAATTTTGCATTCAACCTCCATTGTTGCATTCATTAAGCTTTCATTGCATCCATTCCATTACATGTATCAAAATACCCAAATAGCTCATTGCATTCATCATCTAATCTAGATTACTTTGCATATCATTTCATCATATTTTCCATAAAGGAGCACACAATCAAGGTACATCAAAGGGCCAACCAAAAATATCAACTTGGGTAAGGTATATTTTTTGTTTATCTTTTCTTCTATTCAAGTTCAACTTAGGATAATCTTGAGGCGGTGTTGTGTGTTTTCTCCTTTGCATTTCTTTCTGTTTTGCATCTCATAGGGTAGTAAAACACACTTCACACACTTATAAATAGTCCCATCAATCAATCACTACACAAGTTGAATTTTATCAAAAAATAATAAATGAGTAGTGATTGGATGATAAGAGGATTTATATGTTTCTATCAGTCATTCAATTGTAACTATGAGTGTGTTTATTAGTTTAATCATTCTACTATTTGGAAAAAAAAAGTTCATTATGATAAAGACATATTTTAATTTACTTATAATATATTATTTGTTAATGAACCTTTATCTAGGTTTCATAAATATGATAAATATTTTCTTTGACATATTTTCATTTCCTTCCAATGTATTATTGATTAATGAACCCCTAAATAAGATGCTAGAGCAAAAAATAAAAATAAGTAAAATAACCTAGTTCACTATGTGTAAAATGTTACATTCATAATATATGCAAAGTTAGAATTTTAATCAAGGTGAAACTTGAAGCAATGAGAACTAAGATTTTTTTTGCAAATATGAAATATGTTTTCAAGATTACCAATATTGTGTTATGTGATTAGAAATTCTATTAATGAAAGCAAACCAATAATACCACAAGTTAAGAATCACAAGTGACACAAGATATATGTGGAGAAACCCATGCAGGAAAAGACTCCACACCTAAAGAGATGCAATGCTTGTATTAATATTCAAATGAAATTCATCAATACAACACTCCTCTCTTAATTTGTATAGCACTTTGTTACTCTATAAAATTACAAATAATTTTATGAAACCACCATCTCAATGCTCTAATGTATAGAAGTTTATGGGAGAGAATACTACTTGTGGTATCCTAAAACAATAAGTAAAACCACCTAAAAAACCCACACCCTCTTAGTGGACAACCCATAAATATGGTGAAAATTATTAAATGGTCACATGGCCTTCACGTGAGTGCCTAACCCATAGCCAATCAAAATTGGTCATGTCTAAGTTCTCCATTACTCTCTGATGGCTTAGACAACTCATACCCAAAACATGCAAACTTGTGTGGCTAAACCAAGATAAAACACACAACATACAAATGAACATGCAGTATCATGCACTTTTGGGTGGTCCTAACCCAGAAAGTGGATTCCAAAAAGGAATATTCTCCCAAGATTCTTTGTAACCATCGCTATAGTGGGTCCACATCTATGAATGCAATTATAATTTATCATAGGAAAATAAATAATAAATAATTTTTCCTCTTATGTTGTTTGGGACACTTTTCAAAGAATGTGGAGACATATAATATCAACTTAGGATAGCAATTATAATATTACCTATCCTAAAATTCTCCCACTTGACATTATACATTTCAATTACATCTTTGAGATACATAATAGAATATAATCAAGTATAGTGATCAAGGCACATACCCTTCCTACACCAACAAAACTTATTCATGGTCATTGGCTTCATGAGAGAATCTACAACATTATCCAAAGTTTCAACCTCCTCAATCAAGACTTACCATTCTCAACCATTTCTTACTCAAAGTGATACTGAACATCAACATGATTCATACGAGCATGATACATAGGAGTTTTGGCCAAGCATATGACACTCTAACTATCACATTCTATCACATTCAATCCTCACTACATTGAAATCAAAACCAATATTGTTACTAAGTCTTGTTGGATGTTGTGGTTATGTTGTTGATATGTGGTTGTCATTGATGTCAACACTATTAGCTTTGATGTATTGTAGGTTGTATATGTCGAGGATATTGAGAAAATTGTTAAAGAAAGAGTTGCAGGTTGATAGTGGAATAGTGAAGATCATGAAGGTGTCTTTCTCAGTATGTTAATGATCAGTCATTGTGGACTAAATATTTTATTGCTAAGTGTATCTAGTTTATCCACATAAAGTTTTAGAGGTCCGCATGAAGATTTAATCATGTTATGAATAGTTGTGTTCTGACAATTTTTTTGTGGCTTTAGCTAGTGTTCTTGATTGAATTTGATGTGATTCTAGTAATTTCAGTTGCTGCAGATGCTTCTCTGATGATTCTTGATGGTTTTGGATGTTTCTATATCATGCTTTATCTTTGTTGCATGTCCGCATTGATTGGTGTGCTTGTGGTAGATGATTTTTTTCTTGTGTGTTCAGGTTTTTATGTTCTTGGCCGACATGGTGGTTGTAACATATTGTGGATCCTTGGAGATTAAAATTCGAGTATTTTGCATGATCGAGGATATTGTTTTAAGTCTTCATTATGTTGTGGCCAATGGTGTTTGATTCACATGGAAAATTTACTTGTAAATTTGGGTCAAGATTGTGTATATGTTTTACATTTTATTTTGGCTGACAAAGTTGTTGATGTAATTCCATGTTGTGGAGGTTATTGGCCTCCTACAATGATCTCATAACTAATCCTTTACAACCTTGATTTAGAGACTGGGCATCTAACCTAAATAGCCATTCAATCATCATGAAGGTGCATTTAACTTGTCAACCCAGGGATGTGAACTTGAAATGGGTCAACACTGTGTGTGCACTAGGGGCTCAAGTAGTCATTGCATTTTATAGCTAAGAAACATAATACTGAAAGTAAATTGCTCAAAATGAAATAAAGCAAATGCTAAATATCAACCAACAACTATACTTATGTTGAAATGTGTGCAATAATAAAGATCTAGGTGACAAACAGGAAAACTACTTTGTCTGCATTGGTTGCAGGAACAAACACAGAATGAACTTCTAGTTGTTGTAGGAATAGTCAATGTCATATTTCTAACTAAGTATCAAACAAAAAGTACTACTAAACTAATGCTAAACTAAGAAGACGGATTACTCAACAAGTGGGCCCCCTTGGATAAGTATCCTCTAAACTAACAAGAACTTAGATACTCAAACTCAAAACTTTATTTTATTCACTATAAATCATGCATAAAAGAGTAATGTATCTATATCACTGAAAATGAGAGTGAGAGTACAATGTCAAATCGTGCAACCTCCTGAAGAAGGAGCATCAAAATATTATTTATACTATAGCTAAAAAAGGTAGTCAACTCCATGACTAGGAGGATGCCATTTAGGGAAAATAGGGGAAAGTGGAGCGACAACAATTACACATGAATGGAATCCGGCCAGACATGCAAGTCAAGCACATATCCAACATAGTAGTAACTCCTATGCATGCTTGATCATTAAGGTCCACTACAAGGCAGTTATGTTCAATTGCATGAAGAATCTTTGCTGTCAACTTCCTTTGACTTGGAGCGACTTCTCAGCTGGATGTGGACGTTATGGTGCATGCCCAGTTGGTGGTGTCTTCCATAACTTGGTGTATTAAGTTTGCAGGCCAAGGTTAGTATGCATAATAACTACACATCAATAACCACTCTAAGAAACATTCATTAATTACATGCAAAATCAATATAGATGACCCATGTATTATGTCAAATATCATTAAAGCTTGTAGAGATAGGGTAATTTCAAATGTAAATAGTCTGAGGGAAACATTATGCCAATACCAACACTTAAACATTAAATTCCATGACATCTATGAGAAAATAAACTATAGATTCTACCCAAAACTAGACCAAAAACTAGGCTCATCACTCCCCCCAACCTACTATTTTTCCAGTCCTCCAGCAGGGTAAGAGTTATTATTCTGCTTGGTCAAAGCTCTAAAATTTGTAACTAAGAGTTGTCCAACATAAATGGCTATAGTGTGTGAGTCAGGATCCTAATAGAATCATCCCAATCTGTCAAACCTGTCCCATCTTTTCCTTTTTGCAACAATATCACTCTAGTAGAATCTAAAATTTGGCATGGGCCACATGAACATTGGTAGATAAAAATTCAGGGGAAACCATTGTCATCCCTAAGTTCTCCCAATCTGAATATGTCTCTCAATTCTTTTTAATGCTACAACATAATTATGGATGGAATGAGGCTCAGCTTGTTTCAGCTCATCAGTCAAACTATTCCATCTCTGGGATAAACATCTCCTCATGGTTTCCTATTTTGCTACTATTTTTACCTCATACTTAGTGTAAACTACCTCAATCCAAGGCATAATCCTATTTCCATAACTTGGTCTAAGCAACATTTTATTCCATTCTCTATAAATATCCCTTGGGTTACTTGATTCAACTCTAACAGGCAGAGGGATATCAGACTCCAATTGTTTATAAGAACCATGTTGTTGTCCCAAACTAATCTCATTTTGTACCCAAGACATCAATGCTCTCAATTGAACATCTCCAACATACAACAGTGGGTTCCAATCATGGTCTTTTGTGACAGCATAATTATGCAAATAAAATTCACATAGAAAATTCTTCAATTCAAGGGAGGCAATCCTATAAGCATTGAAAAATTCCATAGGGGTATCAACATAAGCATTCAAACCTGAGGAAAATCTTGACATATTAAAAGAGAGATTCTTCTCTTTTAGGAGCAAAGCATACAACCTCGTGTGTTCTTTACATTCCAAAATCCTTGGTGCCAAAGCTACCATATCATCTACCCTTTGCTTCAAGGTAGCAATTTCTACATCTTTTTCCTCTATTTCTTCATCCTTCTTTTGAATTTCTTCCTTCAACTTCCATTTTTCTTTGTTCCATTCTTCCTCCCTTCTTTGTATCTCTTTCCATAGATTCAAAATTGTTGCATGTACTATAAAACTAGGAGGATTATGAATACCTACTAGTCCTTTTGTTGATGGTTTCTTCTCATATGATACTATTTGCATGGACTCAAGTTCACTAGTTATCTCCAGCTGTAAGGGTGTTGTTTCTTCTTCCTTTTACTGCAAGGACTCTTGTTCTTGTAGGAACTCCTGCTCCAGTTCTAGCTATTGCTACAAGAATTCATGTTGCAGGACCTCTTGCTCATGCTGTAGGAAGTCCTGATTTTCCTCCAATTCTTCTGCATTGCTAGAAAGATCAGCCAGTGTTAGGTTTGATGCTCTCCTAAATATGTCTTCTTATTTTTCAACATGCTCCAGCTCCATTGGAACTTCAAGGTCCTCATGTGAGGTCTCACTAGGTTTAGAGCTTTCCTACAGGGGCGTACCAATCACAACCTCGGCTGGTCTTGATTTTCTGGGAGGTCTTTCATGCTTCCCTTTGGCTGTAGGATGAATAGTATTAGCCTTCCTCTTTTTCAAACTTTGAACTTTCATTTCTATAGGTTGTGTTTTAGACCTTCCTTTTCTCATTTCTACCTCTCTCTATTGTGGCCTAGTTTTCATGAGGGTTTCAAGTGGAACTTCATCATTAGAATCTGAGGAAGAGCTTTCTTTATCTAATTGCTCTATTTTAGAAGAACTAATTTCAATGGTTTCCTCTGCTACAAGAGGATTCATGTTAGAGCCAACACCAGAGGTTGAAGCACTAGGAATGGCTTCAGTTGTGCTTACTCTCTTGCTAGATCTATAGGATTGAGGTATAGCCCTAGGTGGAAAATGTTCAACATCGACAAACTCCTCCTAGCAATAATCTTGATCCACCTTAATAAAATCTTCCCAATTCATTCTAGAAACATCACACAAAGATTTTTCAATTAGAAATTTAATCAAGCAATGGTGGGAAATATAATTATCCATACCTTTTTGGGTCTCGACCGCCATGATTGAGAGGAGATTGTATAGGACATTGGGCACACTCATCTTCCTCCCATGCCTCATGTGGTTCAAAAGCTTGAAATGGACATAATGCAAATTTTATTGGTGACCCTCACAAGTAATGTATTTGATGACACACACAACTATCTTCTTCCACGACTTGGGCAGAGACATTATTTTTGTGCTCTACTTGTCTATGGTCAATGGAGGGTTGTTTGGCTCTACTAATTCATCCTTGGCTAACTTGACGTCTCTGGAAATAGGGTAATTTTCACCATCAGCAAGTAACCCTATTTCACATAAGTGAAAGTCTTTATTATGAAAATTACGTACCTTAATTAGGCTAAAGGAGGGACACTAGGTCCACCACCTTTAGCTACAAGAAGCTCTGAGTGCTGGGTGAATTGTTGCAGGAACTCTTCTTTAGAAGCTAGCTTATGATATAATTTGAGGCGATGACCATTGACAAGTAATTTGAACCTAACAAGGTCAATGGTGGTAAGCTAAACAACTCCATTGGGAAATACCTCAACAACTTTGAATGGTCCTAGCCACCTTGTCTCAAATTTTCCTACATTGTCCTGGTATCTTGAATCATAGAGAAAGGCCCAATCTCCTAGTTTGAACTTCTTTTCCTTGATAAATCTATCATGCCACTTGATTCTTTAATTCTACACTACTTTTGTATGTTGTAGGGATTCTCTCCTTATTTCATCCGAAGCATTTAGCTACATGATTCTTTTTCTCTGTGCTTTAGAAATGTTCATCCCTAAATCCACTCCAGTTCACAGAGTTTTATGTTCAAATTCAATTGGCATCATAGCTTTCTTTCCATACAATTCAAATGGGGTGAAGCCTATAGTTGTTTTCCATATTGTCCTATAGGCCCAAATAGCTTCGGGTAATCTATTTTCCCTATCCTTCCTATGGATAGCTACTGTTTTAGTCATAATGGCTTCAATTTCTCTATTTGTCACCTCAAATTGGTCATTAGCCTAGGGTGATAAGGAGTATACTTTTTGTGCATGATATTGTACTCATTTACCAGTGTTGAAACAAGAGTTGATGTGAATTGTGGCCCTTGATCAGTCACTATCTCTCTTGGAACTCCATATCTTGTGAAATATGCTCATAAAGAAATTCTACAACCTTGTTATCCCTTGTATACTTCATGGCCTTAACTTCTACCCATTTTGTTACATAATTAGTGCATACAAATATATAAGAATTACTATTTGATGGAGGGTCAATTGGTCCAACAAAATCTAATCCCCAATTATCAAAGGGAGTGATTACTATCTGAGGGAATAGTGGCATCTCATCAGATCTAGTTGGTCTGCCCATTCTTTGACATCTATCACATTTTCTAGTATACCTTCCTGCATCCTTGTGGAATGTTGGCCAGTAGTACCCTGTGTTCAAGATCTTCATTGCTATCCCTTTGGTTGCAAAGTGTCCTCCACATGGTTCATTATGACATACATGTAAAATTTCATATGTCTCATCTTGTCTCACACATCTTCTCATGACATGCTCAAGTCCAGTATAAAACAAACATCCAACAATCCAAAAGAAAGGAAAATATTTTTTAATGAGTTCCCTTTTCTCTTTTGGGGAGAAGTGATAAGTAACTCTACCTATAACCAAGTAATTGGCTATGTCAGCATACTAGGGTATTTGTACATTGAGAGAGAATAGATGCTCATCAAGAAAAGAGTCATCTATGGGCTAATTGACTTCAGATGTAGTTAGCCTTGAAAGAAAATATGCAGCAATATTAGCTTTCCTTGGCTTATCTACAATGGTTATAATGAACTCCTGCATCAACAATAACCATCTTTCCAATCTACCTGTGATTAAGGGTTTATTCATGAGATATCTAATGGCTACATGATCAATGTGCACAAATATTTGGTATCCCATTATGTAATGTCTGGATTTGTTCAGTGCATAGAGTATTATCAACATCTCTTTCTCTATCACTGTATAATTGAATCCAACTCCTTGAAAATTTTTGCTAACAAAGTAAATAGCATTTTCAACAGCTCCCTCTTTCTATCCTAAGAATACTCCTATGGCATAATCTGATGCATCAATGTGAATGTTGAAAGGAATCTCCCAATTAGGTCCCTTAAGTACAAGAGCATTTGTCAAAGTTGCTTTCAAGGAAAAAAATGCCTTGTCACAAGCTTCAGTCCACTAAAATTCAACATCTTTAGTGAGAATGGTATATAATGGTGTTGCTACCTTGTTGAAATCTTTGATAAATCACCTATACTATCCTACATGACCCAAGAAACTCCTAACATCCTTCTATTTTGCAGGTGTAGGAAAATTTGTGATTACCTCAATTTTTGCAAGATCTACTTGAATTCCCTTGTGGGAGATGTAGTGGCCAAGAACTACAACATCTTGCATCATCATGAAGCATTTTTCACTATTTAAGGACAATTTTTTATCCTCAAATATTTGTAGGACTCTCTTGAGATTCTCTAATGCTTGATCAAAATCAACACCATAAGTGGTTAAGTCATCCATATAAATCTACATGCAATCATGAGAAATGTCTGAAAATATACTAATGACTACCCTCTGGAAAGTTGCAGGTGCATTGCACAATCCAAATGGGATTACTAGATAGGCATAGGTCCCCCATGGATAGGTAAATGTGGTCTTCTCTTGGTCTTCTGGTGCAATTTGAATTTGGTTGTAGCCATTGAATCCATCTAGAAAAGAGAAGTATTTCTTTCTTGCAAGTGTGTTTAAAACTTGATCAATGAAGGGTAAAGGAAAGTGATCTTTCTTAGTGGCAACACTAATTTATCTATATTTAACAAAAACTCACCACTTCCCTCCTTTCTTGGGCACAATCACTAATGGAGACACCCACTAACTATCTGAAATGGGGTAAATAAATCCTGCATCTAGCATTTTTTGTAGTTCTCCTTTCACAATTTCTCTTAGTGCAAGGTTAATCCTTCTTTGTGTCTTACTGGAGTGCAATCATCTCTAATATAAATTATGTGGGTACAAATTTTAGGATTCAATCCCTTCATATTGTGATAATCCCATGAAAATGCATGATGATGGGCCCTTAATAGATTTTTCCAACAATAGTTGATGCTCTTCATTCAATTTACTATTAATATTCAAATATTTTCCTTTTGACACCTATACTCGTGTAGTTAACTCTACCATGGTTGCTTCATTAACACATGGTACCTTTAGTTCATACCACAGCAATGTATGGAACATGCCTATTATTGTAGGAAGTCTATCTATAGGAACAACGTCTGAAGGAAGAGTGGTTGTAGGAAGAACATCTGCAAGAAAAATATCTACAAGAATAGTGGCTACAGGAAGAACAAACAAAAGTGTCTTGACTGAAGTAGAAGATGAGGCTTCCTCCACTCCATAATTGTTCTGAATGATGTTATTCAACACTTCATCCTCATCTTGGAGCTGCATGAAAGAGATTTTTTCTATCATCATAAGCTTCACCACATAATTGACTTCCTCGGCCTCTTCACCAACTTGTGGCCATACAAAATCTTCTTCATCATGAGATGGTTGAGCAGGTGGATAAGGAACAAAAATTTTAGTACTCCTTCCATTTGAAATGGTCATGTCACCTAGCTGACATCCAATGTAGGCATCTACAATTTCCAACCAAGGCCTTCCAAGAATGATGGGATACCCACCTAGTGTAGCCTTAGGAGAAAGAATCGTAAAATCTGCTAGATATTCCTAGGAGTCTAGAACTACCACAAGATCCTCCACTACACCATTAGGCTTAACAGTAGAGCTATCAGCAAGCTGTAGGACAATAGGAGTAGATCTCATACTTGCAATATTTAGTTGTTGTAGGATGTCTTTGGTCATTACATTAATTGTTGCCCCTAAATCAATTAGAGCATTCTTCACTTGAATCCTGTTTATGACAACTACTACTACATGACTATCTGGGTCATTATACTTGGGAATAGTCACTTTTCCCAACATGATATCAGCTAGTTGGCCTGCCACGTAAACTGTAGTTGGATCTTTCTTCTTCCTTCTTGGCTTCTTAAAACAAGCTTCCTTAATAGTTGTGTCATAGATTGGAACATCTTTTATGGCCTAAAATAGGGATATCTTAACACATATATGCTTTACTTGATTGAGAGTGTCAAAAGTAGTGTCCTCTTTTTCTTCTTTCTTCTTGGAAACTTCCAGTCTTTGAGGAAATGGTGGTTCTTACTTGGTCTACTTGGCTTGGGCTAGTTGAGGATTTTTAGGTGCATTTGGTTGAATAGGATCATTCTGAGGCTCCTCCTCCTCTTCCAAAGGAAGCTCAATAATGATGGGCTTGGAAGGGGATGGTAGTTTGGTTCCTGAACACGAATGGATATCACTTACACTCACAACACATGCAGGGAATTCATTCGAATCAACATAATATGTGGGTTGTTGTTGTGGTTTGTTATTAGGATTGGGTGTGGGCTTAGTTGGTCATTGAGTTGGTTTAGGTGCATTATAACTTGGATTAGTAGGTGGAGGCATTATAGTAGGTTGTTGGGGCTGAGAAGGTGGTTGCATGTAACTAGTGTTCTGAGTAGGCCATTGTTGTCCTCCTCTCCATTGATTTGTTTGCTACCAATTTCGTGGAGGTGGTTGTCAATGCCCTTGAAATTGTTGTCAATTCCCCTAAGGTTGCTTCCATTGAGGTGGAGGACTTTGATGGCTAGGCCAAGCATATGGAGGGTTACTCCAAGGTTGTGGTGGATATCCTCCATAATTGGGTGGATATGGGGGCTATCATTGCTTAACAGATGAATAAGAGTTAAAATATGATCCAACATAGGATAGCAGATCTGGTGGCATATCTTGTCTTAGATCCCAAGTCTTCATCTATGCAGCATAGTAGACTTGGTCTTCTTCAATCTAAATTGGATTGAACTCAGATGGAATCCACTTGCTTTCTAGGTTAGCTAACATCTTACATCTAAAATCCTTCTTCTTTTGTCTGCGGTGGGGACAATACTCTGTCAACATCATCTCTACCTCATCTTGCTTCCTTTTGGCCTATAGTGTATCTAGTTGAGTAGCTAGATTGTTGATAATTTCTTTCTTGAAATCTTCTAGCAAATGAGTGATCTCCATTCTTGAAACTCCACTGGTAGTTGACTTACCCATGGAAGATTGATAAGCTTTCCCTTTCTTTGAAGCTAACCTAAAGTAATTCTGGCATATTTTCCTAATATCCTCCCAAGGAACTTGGGAGATATCTCATCCTGCCATGAGGTCCAAAGCATCAGTACAACTATCATTGATTCCTCTCAGGAAAAGCAACTAGTTGAGTAGCTAGATTGTTGATAATTTCTTGCTTGAAATCTTCCAGCAAATGAGTGATCTCCATTCTTGAAACTCCACTGGTAGTTGACTTACCCATGGAAGATTGATAAGCTTTCCCTTTCTTTGAAGCTAACCTAGAGTAATTTTGGCATATTTTCCTGATATCCTCCCAAGGAACTTGGGAGATATCTCATCCTGCCATGAGGTCCAAAGCATCAGTACAACTATCATTGATTCCTCTCAGGAAAAGCAACTTTTGTGAATCCTCATTAAGTGCATGGTGTGGAGATTTTTTCAAGCAAAACAAAAACCTTGCAATGTAATCTTCTAAGCTCTCATCTTCCTTTTGTTGCATCCTAAAAATTTCTCCTCCTCTCATGTCACTACCCCTATAGTATTCCTTGTATTTCTCAAGGAAATTTTTCTTCATGTCTTCCCAAGTTTCCACAGTATCTCTACCTAGGCTCATGAACCATCTTAATGCAGGCTCTTTCAAAGTGTTGGGAAATAACTTAAGCCTATGGACATTAGTAGTATAATCATAACTCCTATAGACTATGTCAAACTCAAATAAGAAGGTATCAGGACTTTCTATCACAAGTCCATAAAACTTGAGGAGTGCTGAGGAAGGAATGTTCTTGATGTTGTCAACTTCATTTTGATGAGTAATGGGGAAAGGAAAAGCTAGTTGATTTTGTCTGTTCCTATTTGCATCACCCATGCTTGTTTGATGTGGTTCAAAGACATAGGGGTTCTCAAGATGATTTTGATCTTCTGAGGAGAATTCAGAGCTGGTCAGGTCAAGATATGTGTATGCAAAGGGGTGTGGATCTTCTTCTTCTTTTGGGAGATTATGGTACTCAACTAGATGGAATGGATGAGTATTTTTAGGAAGAAATCTCCCATAAGCATCCCTTTTCCTTCTTCTATCCATGTAGTATCACTCACTATCAGTCAGCTCGCACCAAAAATTGGTAAAGAATTAGGGGAGTCATTACTTCCTAGATGAGGATATGCTAAGAACAACTTTCAAAAACATTGCAGCAAAAACTACCAATGACTCCAAAAACTTCCTAGCTTGACACCATCCTCAACAATGGTGCCAAAAATGTTGGACTCCTACAATGATCTCATAACTAAGCCTTTACAACCTTGATTTAGAGACTGGACATCTAACTTGAATAGTCATTCAATCATCACGAATGTGTATTTAACTTGTCAACCCACGGATGTGAACTTGAAATGGATTAGCACTGTATGTGCACTAGGGGATCAAGTAGTCATTGCATTCTATAGCTAAGAAAAACAATGTTAAAAGTAAATTGCTCAAAAGGAAATAAATAAAATGTTGAATATCAATCAATAACTATACTTATGCTGAAATGTGTGTAGGAATAAATATTTGGGCGACAAACATGAAAACTACTCTATCTGCTTTGGTTGTAGGAACAGACACAAAATGGACTTCTAGTGGCTGTAGGAACAGTCAATGCCAGATTTTTAACTAAGTATCAAACAACAAGTAAAACTAAACTAATTCTAAACTAAGAAGATGGATTACTCACCAAGTGGGCCCCCTTGGATAAGTATCCTCTAAACTAACAATAACTCAGATGCTTAAACTTAGAACTTTATTTTATTCACTGTAAATTATGCATACA
Organism: Sequoia sempervirens; assembly: GCA_007258455.2. Classification (NCBI taxonomy): domain Eukaryota; kingdom Viridiplantae; phylum Streptophyta; class Pinopsida; order Cupressales; family Cupressaceae; genus Sequoia; species Sequoia sempervirens. Next base: position 320,289,379 of record VDFB02086081.1, read on the forward strand.
AAGAGTAATGTATTTGTATCACTGAAAATGAGAGTGAGAGTACAATGTCAAATTGTTCAACCTCTTGAAGAAGGAGCATCAAATTATTATTTATACAACTAAACAAGGCAGTCAACTCCGTGATTAGGAGGATGCCATTTAGGGAAAACATGGGAAAGTGGAGTGACAACAGTTATGCATGCATGGAATCTAATCAGACATGCAAGTCAAGCATAGATCTAGCACTGTAGTAACACACATGCATGCTCGATTATGAAGGTCCACTACAAGGTGGTTACGTTCAGTTGCATGAAGAATCTTTACTGTTAGTTTCCTTTGACTTGGAATGACTTCTTAGTTGGACGTTATGGTGCATGCCCAGCTGGCGGCGTCTTCCATAACTTAGTGTATTAAGTTTGCAGGCCAAGGTTAGTATGCATAATAACTGCACATCAATAACCAATCTAAGAAACATTCATTAATTGCATGCAAAATCAATATAGATGACCCACGTATTATGTCAAATAAAATTAAAGCTTGCAGAGATAGGGTAATGTCAAATGTCAATGGTTTGAGGGAAACATTATGCCAATACCAACAATTAAGCATTAAATTCCATGACATCTATGAGAAAATAGACTATAGATTCTGCCCAAAACTAGACCAAAAACTAGGCTCATCAGATAAATAAGAGTGGTTGTTTATGCGAAGTTATGGAGCAAAGAAGTGCTAGAGAAAGAGAAAGTGTGTGAATAATGATATAATCATTCGATTGCATAGCAGAGTGAGAAGGAGTTTGAGCAAAGTGTGAAGGAGTGTTTTTGTGCTTAACCAGAACTATAATCAGGCTTTTGAAGAAGTTATTTTCTCATTTCATACCATGCAAATCTAATTTGAATTATTGTAAGATAGTGTGTCTTCTTTGGGCAGTGAACCCTCTTGTATTTGAGCAGTGTGTCTAAATGCATGTGTATTCCCATTATTCTCTATTATACTTTTAACAGGGTATAATATTATGGACTGACATATGGTTTTTCCCCTAATAGGGTTTCCACATAAAAAATCTTGGTGTTCTTTGTGTTTATGATGTGCTGATTGTTTGTGGTTTATTGTTCATTCATCAGATCTAAGATTAAGTTAAGTTAAGTTTGAAAATTTTAAATATTTTGTGACAACTGATTCACCCCCCCTCTCAGTTGTCTATCCTTGTTTTTCCAACAAGTCTCTGTAACCAAACTACCTCCTTAGAGGCATATATAGTAGCCATATACTTTGCTTTGATAGTGGATAATGCAACTATAGGTTGTATTTTACTCATCCAACTCACTACACCTCCAAACTATTGGGATTAAGGTGTCTCAACCTTAATGGGTCACAGGATTAGTTAATTAATAATTTTCCCCTAAGTTGTTGATTTTATTTATTAAATGAAAAGATATATGTTTCCAAATTGTTAAGTCACTTTGTGGGACCCAACAGAGAGTTGACATCCCACATGCAAGGTGCAAATGACACGAATGTGACACTTGTCACATGGGTTCTCATTGGGATGAATCAAACATTCAAACCTCTAAAAATTTTCCATGTTGACATGTGGCATTCTAATTTGGAAGCAAACTTTGGCAAGGTCCACTTGTTTGCATGTGTATCTCTTTAGAAAAGTAGAAGCAAGGAAAGGTGACACTTGTCACCTAACTACTCATTTGAGCATTGAGTATTGTGAAAACCTCTAGGATGAACTGCATGATTCCATGTAACATTTTTTTGACTTGTTGAATAAAGCTTGGAAGGGAATGTTGCTAAATGGAGACTGAGTTGTCACTAGGAGTGACTAGGATTCATGGTTGAGTTCTAAATTGGCAGTTGACTTGATTTTCTCTATGGGACATATAGCATGTGAGGTTACTTAATTTTTTGGAGTTGCAAGCCTTCTATGTGCTTATATGTTGTTTCATGTGGTTGTATGTTGTTGCATGTTTTGGTGGTTGCTAACTGGGTCACTAAGGACTCATGTATGTTGTCGATTTTAGTTTGAATGTATTTAGATATTGTGAGATTGATACATGGTAATGTTGGATTCCCATGTATGATAAGGATATATATTGGTGCCCTAGTGAATTCTTTTTAGTGTGTGATTATAATAGATCAGTATGTCGTTATGCTGCTAGATTCACTCTAGAATCTTGTATCACAGTGAATCAACACTTGCAAGAGCATAAACTTTGAGAGTTGTATTGTAATATATTTTTATAGTAATTGAATTGATCTATGCTTTGGTGTGTGGGTTTTTTCCGAAAAGGGTTTTCGCACATAAATTCTCTGTCTTGTTGTTTATTACTTAAATCTGAAAATAACTTAATGAATGTGCAATCTTAAATGAAACTATAAAATTTTAATTACTTGAAACAAGTTTTGCAACACTCTTCTAATTTATTTCCATTAGGGAAGCATTTCTACACTCAACTTTCCTTGTTGGGTTTGAAGGGGTTTTTTTGGGTAGATATAAATTCAATGGGAGTTTTGCAAAGTAAGCTTTGCTAATATTGTTGCAGGTTTAAGATGGCAAGCACACCTAGAAGAATAGAGACGGAGAAATTTAGTGGTAATAATTTTGAGTTGTGGAAACTCAAAAATGGAGGATATGCACATAGAGAGAGATCTATGGGTTGTAATATCTAATACAAAACCAACAACAACCTCATAAGAGAATTGAAAAATAATGGATTGAAAAGCCAAGGGTCTGATAAGACTCTGTTTGGCTGATTTTGTGCTCTTGAATGTCCATGAGGAGAAGGATGAAAACAAGTTTTGGAAGAAGCTTGGTGATATTTATCAGGGGAAATCCTTGGTGAATAACCTATTCCCGAGAAAGAATTTGTATTCTCTAAGAATGAAGGAAGGAGGATCAGTTGTCAATCACATGAATGCATTCAATATGCATGTTACTCAATTGGGTTTTGTTGGTGTGAAAATTTATGGCAAGGTCCATTGCATGCTTTTGTTATGTTCTTTACTAGACTCATGGGATCACCTAGTGATGGCTATTGGAAGCACAAAAACCACTTTCAATATGGAAGATGTGGTTTCTTTGCTATTATCTAAAGAGATGTGAAGGAAAAAAATTGAGATGGTCAAGGAGGCCTTGTCTATTCACAATAGAGCGAGGGAGAAAGGAAAGAAAAAGGATAATAAGTATAAGTCCAAATATTAAGGGAGATATAAGTATCTTGGTAAAAATTCCAAGGCTAAATGTTGGAATTGTGGTAAATTTGGTAATTTCTAGAAAGATTGCAAAGAGTAGAAAAATAAGAAAAATGATAAATCCTCTTATTCTAAATCCTCATATGAAGTTGCAGATGCATTTTTTGCAGCCTTGGCAACATATGCATTGTAAGATGTATGGTTTATAGAATCAGGTGCCTCTTTCCACATGACCTCTCATAGAGGTTGGTTCTCAAAGTATGAAGAGTATGATGGTGGGAATGTGTACCTGGGTGATGAATCTCACCTAAATATTGTTAGTTGTGGAAGAGTCAAGATCTGATTCCCTGATGGTAGAGTGAAGAAGATTGATGGTGTTTTACATATTCTTGGTTTGGCACAAAACCTACTTTCAATAAGTAAGTTCAGTGATATGGGAGTGCAAGTTGTTTTTTGAGTGGTGGATGCAAGATGACTTAAGGTTCTATGGTGCTTGCAAAGGGTGTTTGGATTATCACCTTGTATAAGATGGATGCATGTATGATTCAGTGCAATATTAATTTTGTGAAGTCTAAGAAAAGGGATTTGGATTCTTCATCCTCACCATCATATCAAGTAGAGAAGAAGCTTGTGGTGTCTACATTTGATGGTTGTGCTTTCTAAGTACCTAATGATTCCAATTCTTTGGATACGAAGCTCCCAACTGAGAAGGCAATGTTGTGGCACCAAAGGCTTGGCCATATTGGTTAGAAGGGTCTTAGAGCCCTACAAAATAAGAGCCTTGTTGAAGGCCTTGATGATTTTAATCTATTTATATATAATAGAATATAGCTAGAATTTCCATTTTAGTGACAATGTAATTGATTTTGGTGGCTTGGATATTTTTGTTGATGTACTAGATAACATACTCCAATAATCCTTACTTTTTACCTAGCCTAACCCCTATAATAATACTAGAGGCATCAGTATGGGTACAAAAGGGATTGTCTAATTGGTTCCTTGTAACACAAGGTTTATCGTCAAGGAGTTCTTAATATTTTAGAAGAATTCTTAGAAAGTAGTTTTCTATTTAAAGTCAACATCCTTAGAGAAAGACAAAGGACTAGCTATTTTGCTAAAGTCCTTGATAAATCTTTGATAGTACCCTACATGACCAATAAAACTCACCATCTCCCTTTACTTCTAGGGTATGGGTACATTTTTTATGAATTTAGTTTTGTTGGGATCTACCTGAATGCCTTTTGTATGAAACATAGTGACCTAAAAGCACACCCTCATTTTTCATTATGTAGTATTTATCATTGCTAAGGGATAGGCTATGTTCATGGAATCTCTATAACATTTTTTCAAGATTATTTAGTGATTCATAATGAGTATTTTCATAGGCTATGAAGTCATCCATAAACTTGTAAGAAAAGCTAGTTGTGGAAACAACTCTCCTAAACATCAAAACCTCAGGGAAGAATGCAAATACACTTTTAATTTTTTCAATTGCAGTTCAATTAAGATGCACTTGAATTAAATATCAGAAACAGAGAATTAGACAAACACACATGAACACCAGATTTACGTGGGAAAACCCTTATGGGAGAAAAACTCAACACACCAAGAGAAATCACTTTGTATTATAGTAATAGAGATTACATACAAATGCCAGACTTATCTTTCTAGTGTCATTATACATCAGCATTCACCATGAACAATCTTGTACAAGAACCTTCGAGTTTTAGTCTACACATAATAGAATTCATTTATTGATCATACACCCACATGACAATCCATCGACTCAACCCACCAATCACAATCTGCAACCACAGAGTATAATCATGTTGTTCCATGTCCGTCGAGCTTCCTCACAGAACCATCACAATGAACAATCTTCCAATTGTTCAGATTCGGCTTCTCCTATTGGTCCACGAGACTCCACATAAGACGGTCAAATGGTCAACAGAGCTCACATTGTATCGGCATGTCGGTGAGACACAAGAAGTGTCTCCCCGATGCAATAAATGCTTCATATCGATGTTGCCAAGAGTCACTGTTATTGCCAAGACGTCCTATCGAGCTTTCATGTGTTACACCGAAGCACCAAGCAGTCAGCGAGACCTATCGCTTTCGCCAGGAGATCATAGCGAGTCACCAAAGGTTATACCGAAGTCACATATTATACCGAGCTCCAAAGAATAGTCGGCAAGACTTAACACCCTTGCCAAGAGTTCTTATCGAACACATATTTGTTACACCAATGACCCCCATTCGCCAATACCTATGCCGAAGAACCCTCATCATTGACGAGACTTACATCATTCACTGGGACTTCTTCCCAAAATATTTGGGTTACCCCAATAGCCATCGGCCATCAGCAAGACATCCATCAGTCACTAAGAGATCTCCTCGAGATCCTTTGTGTTACACCGAAGACTCCCGAGTGTGTCCCTGTCAGCAAGACTTTCAACTATCGCTAAGACCTCACACCAAGATCTTTATGTTATGGCGAAGACATCATATGTATTCATGTCAGTGAGACATTCTCCATTCGCTGAGACATCTTCCCAGATCATTAGAGTTACCCTAAAGACCTCAAAGCAAATGATGTCAGTGAGACTTTGGCTATTCGCTGAGACTTCTCACGGAACCGACATAGGTTATCCTGAAGCCCGTGGTCATCATGAGTCTCCCTGATTCATGATTGAATGGGTTGTGGGACAAAGAACTCCACGCAATAAGAGGTCATAGTGAATACACTATGTCACAGCGAAGGCTCCAAAGAATAAGTGTTCGGCAAGACTTCTGCAAGGTCACAGCGACCTGTTCAAAATAGAATGTATCAAAGTTGATAGTTAGCCAGACATGATAAATGTCATACCGACTTTTCTCTAGTAGAGGTTACAACCTGTGATGATTGAGGCACATTTTTCCAACAATCTCCCACTTGACAAAGATCACACAGGCACCTCCAGAGCACAACAAAATTTACAAAAAATCATTTGTTCTAAGGCCCATTGAATTTGCACACCACCTGAACTTGTCTGTGATCACTGGCTTTGTTAATGCATTTGCAGCATTCTCCAGAGTATCAACCTTTTCCAAACTAACATTTCCATCCTCCACCATATCTCATACAAAGTGTATTGTGCGTCTATATGTTTCGTCCTGACATGGAAAGTAGCATTCTTTGCCTAACAAATTGCACTCTGTCTGTCACATAAAATAGTTATTTTCCCTACATCAAAACCAATGTTAGAACACAAACATTTCAACCAAACTACTTCTTTACAAGAATGAGTAGCTGCCATGTATTTAGCCTCCATAGTGGACAAAGCGACTATAGCCTGCCGCTTACTCATCCAACTCACTGCACCACCATTCAACATGAAAATGTATCCACTGGTGGACCTCTTGCTGTCAATGTCCCCTACCCAATCAGAATCTACATATCCATGAATGGTGAGATTCCTATATGATTCAACCAAGTTCCCATGGTAACACAGAGAGAAATCTGAAGTGCCCTTCAAATATTTGAAGACTCTCTTTACATCATCCCAATGTATTCTTCTTGGATTAGCCATAAACTGACTAAGTACTCCCACTGCTTGGGAAATGTCTAGCCTTGTATAGACCATTGCATACATAAGACTACCTATTGCACTAGCATAGGGCACCCTGGTCATGTCCTCCAACTCAGTAGGAGATTTTGGATAGTCTTCAACAGATAGCTCTGTTCCCTGCAAGACTGGAACCACTAGCTGTTTGCAATCATTCATACAAAATCTCTCAAGAAAAGTCCTAATAACTTACTCTGACCGAGCCAAAGCTTTCTATTCTTCCTGTCCCTGGTTATCTCCATCCCTAGAATATACCTTGCTACACCAAGATCTTTCATTTCAAACTTAGCAAACAACTAAGACTTAAGATCATAAATCATTAGCTTACTATTCCTATGAACAACATATCATCAACATAGAGAGCAATAACAAGTACTTGATCACTTTCAACTTTATAATAAACATAGTGATTAGATTTTGATCTCACAAATCCCAAAGACAATACAAAAGTATCAAATTTTTGGTACCACATTCTAGGTGACTGCTTTAACCCATACATAGACTTCTTTAATTTGCATACTAGATTTTCTTTACCTTTTTCAACAAAGTGCTCAGGCTGGGACATATAGATTTCTTCTTCAAGATCACCATGAAGAAATGTTGTCTTCACATCCATCTATTCAACCTCTAAGTCATATGCTACTGCAAGTGACAAAATAAATCTGATAGATGTCAGCTTTGCTATAGAAGAAAATATCCTCCCATAATCAATTCCCTCTACTTGGGAATAACCCTTTGCAACCATTCTTGCCTTGTAATTTTCTACACTGCCATCCAGACCAATCTTCTTTTTGAATACCCATTTGCAGCCAACAAATTTTTTGCTTTTAGGCAAGGGCACCAAACTCCAAGTTTCATTTTTCTCTAATGACGCCATTTCTTCATTCATGGCCTCCAACCAAGAGTTTGAATTAGACATTTTAAATGCCTCCTTTACAGTCCTAGGATCATCAGTGCTAGAAATAAAAGCATAGGCACAAGTAGAATCAATCAATGAGAACCCATACCTATCAAGTTGTTTTCTTTCACGGGTTGACCTCCTCACTGGTTGAGGCTGAGGTTCTTCTTCTTCAGAACTTTCAGAACTGCTTGAGCTCTCCTCAGTTTTAGGTACATTTTGAATTTTCAATTCTTCTTTGTCTAGTGTAGGAGGAATTATAGTTACATCCTTATTGTTTTCTAACTTTGTCTCTAACTACAGATCCAAAGTGGAAGGTTTCAGCTCACAAAAGATTACACTTTTGCTGTATACAACCTTCTTTGTTTTAGGATCCCAAAGCTTGTATCCTTTTATGACAGCACTATAGCCAATAAAAATACATTTGACAACCTTGTTCTCTAGTTTAGATCTTTTCACATCCGGCACATGAGCATATTCCTCACAGCCAAAAAACACAAATATGTCTTAAAGAGGGCTCCTTACCAAACCATGCTTCCAAAGGTGTTTTCTCAACAAGAGAAGAATTTGGAGAATGATTTATTAGGTAACATGCAGTAGATACAACCTCAGCCCAAAACTTCTCCTCCAAGCTAGCACTACTGAGCATACTTTGTGCTCTCTCCATCATTGTCCTATTGAACCTTTCTGCAACTCCATTTTTGCTATGGATTATAAGGTGTAGTCTTATGTCTTTTAATCCCATGGTCTTTATAGTATCTTTCAAATTTATCAAAACAAAATTCACCGCCATTATTAGTCCTTAAGCATTTTATTTTTCTTCTAGTCTGATTTTCAACAAGGTTCTTAAATTCCTTAAATCGACTGAACACTTTTGATTTACTTTTCAAAAAATAAACAAATGCTCTTCTTGAATAATCATCAACGAATGACACATAGTATCTTGATTTAGACAAAGAAGGAACATCCACTGGACCAAACACATCTGAATGAATATAATCTAGCAAGCTAGAAGATTTATGAGGACTGGAATAAAAAGAAACATGGTGTTGCTTTCCATATATACAGTGTTCACATAATTCAAATTCAAGATTACAATCTTCAAGCCCCTCAACCAGGTTTTTGTTCTTCAAGGTTTTTAAACCTTTCTCTCCTATGTGGCCTAGCCTATGATGCCAGAGCATAGTCTTCTCTGTAGGAAGTTTTACTTCCATAGAGTTTACATAATTAAGGATATTTCCCTCTTTACCTCCATGAGCAACTTTTAGTGACTTTACAGAGACACTGTTACATTGAACAGCATGTGCATCCAGCTTGTACAGGATACCAATTCGAGGACCTCTAGCCAGCACCATAGAGCCTCTAGTCATCTTGTAGCCATTTCCATAGAATGATACTTGTACTCATATATCATTCAGCTTACTGATAGATAGTAGATTTCAAGCCAGACCTAGTATGTGCATAACATCATTGATCCCTTTCACTCTTCCATCAGGGAATTGAATTCTGACTCTTCCATGACCAACAATTTCTAGAGTTGAATCACTTGCTAAGTACACCTTTCCACCATCATATTCTTCATACTTTGTGAACCACTCTTTATGAGATGTCATGTGGAAAGATGCTCCATAATCAATCAACCAGACATCATCTGATGTTTGTGTAGCCAAGGCTGCAATGAAGGCATTGCCATCACTATGAGAAGAACTATTATTGGAAGATCCCTTCTTCTTCTTTTTCTCCTCTTTAAAATCCTTTCGGACATGACCAGGTTGCCCACAGTTCCAACACTTCACCTTGGACTTCTTGCCAGGAGACTTTGATATCCCCTCTGATTTCGATTTGGACTTCTTGTCCTTCTTCTTTCCTTTCTCTTTTGACCTTCCTCTGACAACAAGAGCCTCCTTCGCCATCTCAGAAGATTTTCTTCTCATTTCTTCTGATAACAAAGAACCAACAATATCTTCCATCTTGAAACTGGATGTTGTACTCCCAATAGCCATCACTAGATGATCCCATGAGTCTGGCAAAGAACACAATAGTAGCATACAATGATCCTCTTCTTCAGTCTTCACACCAATAGATGTTAATTAAGCAAGCAACATGTTAAATGCATTCAAATGATGAGCTACAGACCCTCCTTCTGGCATTCTCAAAGAGTATAGTGTCTTCCTCAAGAATAGTTTATTCACCAAAGATTTCCCTTGATAAATAGATGCTAGTCTCTTCCACAAGGAAGATGCAGTCTTCTCCTCATACACATTTAGAAGAATAGAGTCTACCAAACAGAGCCTTATCAGACCCTTAGAATTTCTATCTGTAAGGTCCCAATCCTCTTGCTTCATGCCTGTAGGTCTAGTTCTAGACACTGCAAGCCACAGATCATGATCCACTAAGAGATCCTCCATTTTGAGTTTCCACAACTCAAAGTTATTGCCACTGAACTTCTCTATTTCAATCTTTCCTAATGTGCTAGCCATCTCAATCCGTAATTAGAAATTAACAAACTTCTATAAGATTCCCACTAAATAGAATTGACACAAAAGACCGAATGTACCCACAAGGATAACACAACTAGCTAGGCTCTAATACCACTTGTAAGGAAAGCTAGATGCTAAAGCAACTCTCCTAAACATCAAAACCTTAGGGAAGAATGCAGATACACTTTTAATTTTTTCAATTACAGTTCAATTAAGATGCACTTGAATTAAATATCGAAACAGAGAATTAGACAAACACACATGAACACCAGATTTACGTGGGAAAACCCTTACGGGAGAAAAACCCACCACACCAAGAGAAATCACTTTGTATTACAATAATACAGATTACATACAAATGCCAGACTTATCTTTCTGGTGTCATTATACAACTGCATTCACCATGAACAATCTTATACAAGAACCTTCGAGTTTCAATCTACACATAATGGAATTCATTTACTGATCATACACCCACACGGCAATTTGTCGATTCAACCCACCGATCACAATCTGCAACCACAGAGTATAATCATGTTGTTCCATGTCCGTCGAGCTTCCTCACAGAATTGCCACAATGAACAATCTTCCAACTGTTCAAATTCAGCTTCTCCTATTAGTCCACGAGACTCCACATAGGATAGTCAAACGGTCAATAGAGCTCACATTGTATCGACATTTGGTGAGACACAAGAAATGTCTCCCCGATGCCCTAAATGCTTCATATTGATGTCACCAAGAGTCACCATTATCGCCAAGACGTCCTATCAAGCTTTCATGTGTTACACTAAAGCACCAAGTAGTCGGCGAGACCTATCGCTTTCACCAGGAGATCATAGCAAGTCCCCAAAGGTTATACCGAAGTCACATATTATACCGAGCTCCAAAGAATAGTTGGCAAGACTTAACACCTTCGCCGAGAGTTCTTATCGAACACATATTTGTTACATCGATGACCACCATTCACCAAGACCTATGCCGAAGAACCCTCATCATTAGTGAGACTTACATTATTTGCCGAGATTTCTTCTCGAACCATTTGGGTTACCCCGATAGCCATTGGCTATTAGCAAGACATCCATTAGTCGCTAAGAGATCTCCCTGAGATCCTTTGTGTTACACCAAAGACTCCCGAGTGTGTCCCCATTGGCAAGACTTTCAACTATCACTAAGACCTCACATCAGGATCTTTATGTTATGGTGAAGACATCATATGTAAACCTGTCGGCGAGACATTCTCCATTCGTTGAGATGTCTTCCCAGATCATTAGAGTTACCCCAAAGACCTCAAAGAAAATGTTGTCGCCGAGACTTTGGCTATTTGCTGAGAATTCTCACTAAACTGACATAGGTTATCCTGAAGCCCGTGGTCGTCATGAGTCTCCCTGATTCACAATTGAATGGCCTATCGGCCAAAGAACTCCACGCGATAAGAGGTCATAGTGAATACACTATGTCACAGCGAAGGCTCCAAAGAATAAGCGGTTGGCAAGACTTCTGCAAGGTCACAGCGACCTGTTCAAAACATAATGTATCAAAGCTGCTAGTAAGCTAGACATGATAAATGTCATACTGACTTTGCTCCAGTAGAGGTTATAGACTGTGATGATTGAGGCACATTTTTCCAACAAAACTAAATGGAAGGATTGAATAGGCATAGGTGCTACATGGATGGGTAAAATTCATTTTTTAGGCATTTTAGTGCTATCCTAATCTATTTATAGTTGCTAAACCCATCTAGAAAGGATAAATATTGCTTTCCTACTAAGGAATCTAGGAATTGATCAATAAAGGAAAGAGATAAATGGTCCTTCATTATTACATTCATCTCTTTGTAATATGCATAGACATGCCACTTGCCTCTTTCCAGGGACTATCACCAAGGGAGAGACTCATTGACTATCTAATATTTTATTTTTCTTTGAAATAGCATTATTTTAATTCCATTTCAAAGAGGAGTAAAATGTCAAAATATAGAATTTGCACTTTGTCAATTCTCATTATTTCTTCTACAATTGATCATTTATATTTGATCAATTATCCCCATTTCAACTTATATATTAATCAAATTATAATTGTATTCTTTAATTAATATTCCCCACCAATTATATTATATTATTCTTCATTTAAATTTTTTTCTCGTTCATCTCCAAAGTTTATCCCTTGATAAATATTATTTGATAATTACTTACCTAGCCCATATACCCTTTCCTCCAAAACTTATTTAATTGGCATTTTATCTAATTTCAATAACCCACCCTTAATATTAAATTACCCCCTAATTATCTCCTTGATCATTTGCATGTTGGGTAATCAATCATTAACTTGAGATTTGACCAACCTAAACTTCCATGAGATCCACTTCCCATATCAAGTAATTGAAAGTGGTACTCAAAGGTATGTGTTGTAATTTTGTGTTGTCATTATTGTCAATAGACCTTTGTTGCTGCATTGATGTCAAACTATGGAGATGCTTTAATTGGTTGCATTATGTTTCCATTAGTAGTATCACTGATGTCAACCTCTAGTGTTGCTTTGATGAGAATATGTTTGTAGATGTTCAACCTCTTGTGTGGTTGAGTTGTTGAGAAGGTGTTCTAGATGTTGATTTTGTACTTTTGGTGCTTGGTTTCCAAGTGCTTTTGAGAAAATTTGAATAGAGGAAATAGTGTGGTGAAGTGTGCTCAGTGTGGCAGAGTGGTGTTCAATGTTTATCTCCACATTTCTTCATGGATAAAGATCTTCCTATGTGGTTTGGATATTTTGATTAGAGGTGTTATATCCAGAGTTTCTTTGTATAGATCATTGTACAGAGAAAGTTGTGTTCACAAATGTGTGAATTGTGAAAGTAGTGTTGTCTAGGAGAAATGGTTTTTCTCTACACTTCTCTGTAATTTGTTTTCTAGTCTTATACATTTGGAAGTGTGCTTATATTTCTAATATCTATATTCAATATAAGTTGTTTTTGTTTTGGTGCTCTGCAAGGTTGGATTTAGGTTTTGCAGTGTGTGGAAGGTTAACTGGTTGTGCAAAATGAATATGTTCTTCTAGTGTATGATGTTGTGAAGGATTTTTTAGATTTCAAGGTTTTGATGGAATATTTCAAATTGTATTAAAGTGATGTGTGTGGTTAGTGAGTCATATTTGGATCAAAGGAAGCATGTACTTAATTGTTTAATGGTGTTAACTATTGGGAATAGGATTCCATTTAATTGCAATCCTAAGCATATTTCATGTATCTCCTAAGTCCTTGGAAAGTGTTCACCAACTCTAGGATTAGAAAGAGATTAAATTCAAATGAAATGAACATGTAAATTGACATTTTTAATTATTCCTAAATGTTAGGAACATGTGGGGATGCCCAAGAAGAGCTCCTACAAAATAGGAGCACATGGGGTGCCCACATGGAAGGTGGGACCCACCTTGCTTCAGTTAATTGTTTGGAGGATTGATAACTCTTATGTAATGCATGTTTTGTTCCTACAAAATAGGGATTGATATTTACATGAGTGGTGGCACTATCAGTTCAATATTAGTTCAGTTTAGTTTAGTTTAGTTTAGTTTAGTTTAGTTATCTTCAATTGCATGTAGTTAGTTTGAGTTGCATGCTAGTTGACTTGAATTGCATGTAGTTGACTTGAGTTGCATGGCTAATGAATTCAGTTGTATGATAGATAATAGGTTGATACTTTCAGTTAAGTGGGGATGATCAATCATGCATAATGTTTGCATGAATTGGTGCAGAGATATGTTTCAGTTAACTAAGATTGACTTGGGTCCACCTTGGGTAGCCAAGTTGGCATCTTTTAGTTAACACCTTTTGCATGAGAAGGTATTTACAAGGCTCAGTTAAGTGGGCCCATTCTTGGGTGCCAACTTTGAGGTGATGCTTGCAAGATATTTTCTTGACCAACGTTCAGTTAAGTGTTCAGTTTGGGGCACCTAAATTGAGGTGACTTTGGTTTTGACTTCATGTTACATTGTAGAACTCTACTTGCCCAATTTAGGCATAGATTTTTGTGAGGATCTTTATGCTCTTTTAATTGAAAACTCTTTGTATTTTACAATGCTCATAATTGTTTATTTATTGCAACAAGTGTATGAGAGTTCTATGAGAGAGAGTTTGTTGTAGGATAGCAGGTTGAGCTTGTGCATGTGTGAGTGTTTGAAGCATGGAATGGGATGTGTGGATTCACTCTCGGTCACATGGAACGCATGGATAATTGCAGCAATTCAATGAGAGTTTATTGCATGTTGGGAAGAAGGATTGTTGAAGGAAAGGAAGCATATAAATCAAGGATTGATAAAACATTATTTTAATCTTGTTCTAAGGTTAAATGATACAAGCTCTATTGATTCTGGTGGTGGAGTTTTTTCCTGAAAGGGTTTCTCCACTTATATGTTGTGTCAATTCTATCTTCTTGTCTCATTCTTCTACAATCTTCTGTCTCTTTCTACAATTGGTAAAATTGGTCTAAATAGATTAATCATACACAAATAATTGTGACAAATAACACTTAATTAAATCTATAGTCTCATAGGTTTACAAGTTTTAAGCTACAATTTTACCTTCAATTTTCAACATTTGGTATCAGGGGTAATGGTTGGTTAGGGTTTGGTACCCATTTCTCTTAAAATTTTGAAGGTTTTTGGTTGTAAAGGGAGATTTTACTATTGAGTAATTCTAGTTTTGTAAAAAAAAGTGTGTTTTATCTTATTGGTTTAGAGATTATGGTTTTCTTGACCTTTTGGGAGCTATGTCATTTACCGCAGATTCTTTGATTGTGTCAAGGCCATGGATGATCTTCATTTAGGAGATGGTTATCACAATGTCATGGATAGCTTGGTTACATGATTCAGTGGGAGTTTTTTGACAATGATGGTTTGATGTTTATCTTGTTGTCATGTATAGCTCAGTATCATAGTTCAGTGGGAGCTTTGGTAGGATATGGTTATCTTCATGTGATTTGAAGAGGTTTTAACATCTTTTTTAATGGAGGACCTTTAGATTCTTTGGTAAAGGTGTTATTGTTCTTCCTTTGGAGAGGATGTAGTTCTTTTTGGTTTTTAGTATTAATCATTTTCTTGTAGCTTCATGATTATGTAGGTTGCATTTGAAATTAGCATGGATTGATTGGTGGGTGCTCATGGATACTAGAGAGACTTGGGTTATGCTAGATATTTCTTATGTTAAGAGATATGTGTTGGAATGGTTACTTGTTATAAAATTTCTTCAACAATAAAGACTGAGGAGCCTACACCTGGAAATGGATGAGTCCATCATAGACCTAATAAGAAGGTTGTCTTTATTGAAAGCCTATATTGCTTGGTGTTGTATGCACATGACAATCTTGTATCCCACTCTTGGTCTATTTAGCAGGTAAAATGATCTAAGAGGTGTTTCCCACTTGATTATTAGATGCATTATTTATATGTATTGTTTCTTCTCTTATGCATTAGTCTTGAAAGTTGAGTTATGAGGGATTGTTGAGAAGTAGATGCATGATTTTATGCATTTCCATTGTTCTCCTTGCAATCTTGAACTTGATTTAGTTTTGAGGATTTGGGTAGGAGAAGTATGGGAGATACTTAGTAGCGTTGGGAATATTCCCTTTTGTTGTGGGAATGTTTGGCTAAGTTTGATCTACTTTCTGTGAGAGGTTTACATCTAAGTTCTGCCATGTTTCATTAAAGGTTGAATGGTTAGATGTTGATATCCTTTCAATTTGGGAGTGTTGAAGGAGATCTTACTTTACACAGTTTGGCACATGTTAGTGTGGTATAAGAACATGGTTTGATTTGCAGGTTCTCTCTTTGTAGGAATATTGTCTTCTTCTTGAAGGTTCTTATGTTATGAGAGATGTATTTTGCATATCATTGTATGCTTCTTTGACACTATGATAGAGGATTTAGCCACATCCTCTATGTGAAGTGCTATAGGATGACTTGTTAATGTTGTGATCTTGTTTTCAGATTTAACATTACCTATGTAGTGGGAGTTATAGAAGGTATATGTGTTCTATATGAGAGGGGAAACTCTCTTGGACTGGTTACACTTTACTACAGTGAGTTACTTTAGAGGTTTTTTATCGCATGTCTATGTGTGTTATTACCTTGGAGTATTATTTTGCAAGATGGTGGATATACAAGGACTTTTTTGCAGATTTGGGTTGTTATGTTGATAGCATGAAGTTATACCTATGACATTTTGGTTATAAATACTTGGGAAAGGTATTGATTTTAATTGCAAGCAAATTAGACTTGAATGTGATAGTCAGAGTACTATTTGTTCAGCCAAAAATCCTATGTATCATGCTCATACTGAGCATGTTGATGTTCAGTATCACTTTGTGCAAGAAATGATTGAGACTAGGAAGGTATTGATTGAGAAAGTTGACACTTTGATTAATGCTACAAATTATCTTATGAAACCAATTCCTACAGATAAGTTCTCTTGGTGTAGGAAGGCCATTGGCCTTGAGTCCTGTACTTGATTTATAATAATGATTCCTTGTTTAGAATAATTGCAATGTATAATGTCAAGTGGGAGAATGTTGGGAATAGAATGCCATTTAATTGTAATCCTAAACATATTTCATGTATCTCCTAAGTCCTTAGAAAGTGTTCCCCAACACTAGGATTAGAAAGAGATTAAATTCAAATGAAATGAACATGTAAATTGACATTTGTAATTATTCCTAAATGATAGGAACATGTGGGGACGTCCAAGAAGAGATCCTACAAAATAGGAGCACATGGGGTGCCCACATGGAAGGTGGGACCCACCTTGCTTCAGTTAACTATTTGGAGGATTGATAAATCTTATGTAATGCATGTTTTGTTCCTACAAAATAGGGATTGATATTTACATGAGTGGTGGCACTATCAGTTCCATATTAGTTTAGTTTAGTTTAGTTTAGTTATCTTCAGTTGCATGTAGTTAGTTTGATTTGCATGCTAGTTGACTTGAGTTGCATGACTAATGACTTTAGTTGCATGACAGATAACAGGTGGACACTTTCAATTAAGTGGGGATGATCAATCATGCATAATGTTTGCATGAATTGGTGGAGAGATATGTTTCATTTTTCCTAAGATTGACTTGGGTCCACCTTGGGCACCCAAGTTGGCATCTTTTAGTTAACACCTTTTGCATGAGAAGATATTTAGAAGGCTCAGTTAAGTGGACCCATTCTTGGGCACCAACTTTGAGGGGATGCTTGTAAGATATTTTCTTGACCAATGTTTAGTTAAGTGTTCAATTTGGGGCACCTAAATTGAGGAGACTTTGGTTTTGACTCCATGTTACATTGTGGAACTCTACTTGCCCAATCTAGGCGTAGATTTTTGAGATAATCTTTATGCTCTTTTAATTGACAACTCTTTGTATTTTACAATACTCATAATTGTCTATTTATTACAGCAAGTGTATGAGAGTTATATGAGAGAGAGTTTGTTGTAGGATATCAGGTTGAGCTTGTGAATGTGTGAGGATTTGAAGCATGGCATGGGATGTGTGGATTCATGCTTGGTCACATGGAATGCATGGATAATTGCAGCAAGTCAATGAGAGTTTTTTGCAAGTTGTGAAGAAGGATTGTTGAAGGAAAGGAAGCTTATCAATCAAGAATTGATATAGTATTATTTTAATCTTGTTCTAAGGTTAAATAATACAAGCACTATTGATTCTAGTGGAGTTTTTTCTTGAAAGGGTTTCTCCACATATATGTCGTGTCACTTCTATCTTCTTGTCTCATTCTTCTACAATCTTTTGTCTCTTTCTATAATTGGTAAAATTGATCTAAACAGATTAATCATACACAAATAATTGTGATAAAGAACACTTAATTAAATCTATAGTCTCATAGGTTTACAAGTTTTAAACTACAATTTTATGCTCAATTTTCAACATTAACACAGATTCAACCAATCTTGGGTGTTAACACTAATTATGGATATGCTTTGATGTTCAAGTGAAATAGTGGTATGGTATGTTCATGTGGATTTAGGTCCAACTTAATGTGTGAAGTGTTTTTCCTTAATTCCTCTCCACCTCGAGAATATTTTAGTGCCAACATAATTTGAATTTGCACGTTTGAGGTGCATGGCCAACCTTGTAAATTGTTTTCAAAGTTGAGGATGGTATATATGAGTGATGTGTGTAATGTGAAGTGCAAAAGTTTGAAATGTAGTGTGAGCTTTAATGCCTAATAATATTGGAAGAAATTAGAAGAAGGTGTCTACATTCTACAAAGGGAGTGTGAATATTCTAGTGAAGCAGTGGTGGAGCTTTTCTATTACTCTGAGATGGATTTCTCATTGTAACAATCTTCTTTCTTCTTCTTTCTAATTTGGTAGTGAGCCCTTCATTTCTCTTTGGGCAGTGATCCCTCTGACAGTGACTTTATATTGTGAGTTAATCCTCATCATGGTTTTCCTCTCTTGGGTTTTCCATGTAAATCTAGTGTTCTCATGTGTTTAGATGTTTTTGCATTATTGTTTCTCATGTTTACATTCTTTTAATGCAAGATAAGTGGTGCAGGAGCACCTACACCTCATCCTCCATATTTGATCATTTGATAGTAATTAGGGAGGTCAATAGGTTGGTATGGTAATTTTTAGCATGTTTTTTTTTAATAAGGTCACTCAAGGACATTAAGTATGTCTTAGGAAGAGTCTTTGAGTTTAGTGATCATGAAGTGGAGAATTCAATCTTGAACTAAGATTTGTTTTGTAGCCTTTGAAGGAAAGTTTTTGAATTGACATATAAATGTGCAAGGTTGTAGTTTTTTCAATGTAACAAGGCTATTTCCAAGCCTTTGGTATGGTTTTAGGGGGTCATAATGTGCAAATACTTCAATATATTTGTAAATGTATTAAATTGTGTAAAAGGTTGAATTATGATTTCCAACTATCATAGGTGGTTCAAATTTTAGTTGTAAGGTGGTTGGTCATTGGTTGGGCCTAAAGAAGCCTTTAAATGGCATGAATAAATCAAATGTAATTTTGGTTTGGAGTTTTGTGAAGAAATACTATTGAATTCTCAGTGTTAGCAACAAATTTCCTGTGTTTTTTTACTTTTCCAGACCTGTATGGTAACATATAGTAATTGTATTGTGCAAAAATTCTTTGAATAATGTAATGGCATGTGTATTCTATGTTTTTCATTAGGTCTGAAGGTTTAAAAAATATTTTGAATAATTTTTTATTCAATTTCCTGTGACAGGCTGCAATACCCTATTTTGAGGGTTTGTGATAAAAATTATGTTCTAAAGGGCCCTTACACCAACTGTGCCTACTGTAACTCATGTAAGGGGCCCTATGGATTCTGATTAGGTGGTAGGATGCATGATTATAGTTATGGGGGAGAAATAAAGGAGTTAAGCCTGTTGTTCCTGTGAGTTTTGTGTAGAAAATGCATGTAAATGAGGGGTTTTAGCCTAGGGTTTGGTAGAATCTATATGGGAGATCATGTAATTTGAAAATTTGAGAATATATAGGGCTATTGGACAATGTTCGAGTTTTTTTTGAGGTATAGGAGGATGTGGAAGTGTCACATTCAATAAACCCTCATGAATAGTGCATAAAATAAGGGTTTTTAGGTTTGATATGAAATTTTCCATACCAAGGGAATATAATTGTGGTTTTGGAGGTTTGAGAACATAAGAAATGATTCCACAAGGTTTCATGGGCTGGTGATAATTTTAAAGACATGTTGCTTTGTAATTTAGGCCTAATTAGCCTAATTAGGTTAGCCTAAAGGGGTGATTTTGGGGAATTGGTCCAAAATACTTGCATCATATTTTGACATAGGTGTTATAACTCTGAAATGGGTGTCTAAAACCATCATTTTTTTGTGTAGTGTTTTGGAGAACATTTGAGTTAATGGCCAAAAACTGAGTTTGCACTACTACTAGGATTCAAGGGGTGAAGGTGTGAAATCATGATTCTGTTGGTTGTCGGACTTTGAGAGTTGTTTAGATTTCTCAAATAAGTGATTTTAATATTTTTAGATGCCTCTTAAAGGAAAGTTGTCAGATTGATTATGTTTGAGCCTCCCTGATCTGCATCAAAGTGGTATTAGAGCTTCAAGGAAAGGATCCCTTATTGGAATTTTGTTTGGATTTTGTAGGTTTTGAATAAAGTTGATTGGAGAAGATGCCTCCTAAGAATGTTGGTGCTGCTAGGAAGTTGCAAGATCTGAATGAGAAGCATGCTAAGCTTCTAGAATCTCACAATGTAGTGTTGGAAAGGCTTGTAGCTTTGGAGACAAAGAAAAGGAGAGATATGGAAGATGGGAGTGTAACAAAAGAAGATGAAAAATACTATGAATATGTTGATGAATACCTAGACCCTGAGGATGAAATGATGGTAAAGCTTCTCAAGACAGTAAAAGGTGGTACTCATAAGGTAAAAGTTGATCTTCCTATTTATGATGGTAATATTAATGAAGAGGAATTACTTGATTGGATAGCTTCTATGGATAACTATTTTGAAAGTGAGGATGTTCCAGAAGAATGAATGGTGAAGGTTGCAAAAACAAGGCTAAAAGGAAATGCTCTTATTTGGTGGAATTATGAATAAGCAGAGAGGAGAAAACAAGGAAAATCAAGAATCACTTCTTGGGACAAGATGATGCAGAAGTTGAAGGGTAAGTTTCTTCCAAAGGATCACGAGGTTTAGTTGTATTAAAAATTGCAAGGTTTGAAACAAAAAGAACTAGATGTTAAAGCCTACACTAATGAATTTTTCAAATTAAGTATAAGATCTAGGAAGGATGAGGAAGAGGCTAAAAAGGTGGCTAGATATCTAGGTGGTTTGAGATTTAATATACAAGATGAACTTGTTGTTGCTAATCCAAAAATTGTTAAAGAATGTTTCCAGTTGGAAATCAAGGTGGAGGAGAAACTAAAAAGGAGACAAGAGAAGGTAGTAAGAGGTAGAGGTGGTACTTCTAGGGGCAGAGGAACCTTTTCAACACAAAGCAAACCCAAAGAAGGTCAAGAAGATGTTGGGAAAGGCAAAGACCAAGGGGTTGAGTTTAGAGGTGGATGGAGAGGTGGAAGAGAAAATCATAGAGGAAGAGATTCAAATGAATTTGCAGGAAAATTCTATAGATGTGGTGAGTTTGGTCACCATACCTTTAAATTTCCTAACAAATTTAGTGTTGTTGCAAGTGGATGTGAAAGAAAAAGGTGATAAAAGAGCTCAGTTTGTGCAAGGGGATGAAGAAGAGAGTGTTAGTTCATCAAGTAGACCTGCAGATCCAGAGGTAGGAGAAGCACTCATGATAATAAGGAACTTGTTGCAAGTGTCAAAAGAAGAATATTTGAGCCAAAGAAGAATCCTATTCAGAACCTCATGCAAATGCAAAGGTAAAGTGTGTCAAGTTGTAATTGATTTTGGTTCTCAAGATAGCATGGTGTCTAGGGAGGTGCTAGATAACTTGAGTTTAGAAAAGATACCTCATGTAGGACCCTACAAGGTTTCTTGGGTGAATGATAATCAAAACTTAGTGGTGAATGAGAAAGCCTATGTGGATTTCTAGATTGGGGAGTACAAGGATAGAGTCTTATGTGATATATTTCCAATGGATTGTTGCCATTTGCTCTTGGGGAGGCCATGGAAATTTGATAGGAAGTCTATGTATGATGGATGAGAGAAAACCTAAACCATTTGGAAGGATGAACAAAGTTTTAAACTAACTCCTTTGTAGGGAAAAGACATGGACAAAGGAAAAACCAAGGTGGTGATCTTTGGAAAAAAGGAGCCTATAAAGCTTGAAGATAATAAGAATAACTTGTTTTCTATTTTGGAGTAGAGTTATGGTGTTGAGACAACAAGAAAGACACCTCCAAATGGTGCTAGGGTAGTGGAAACTAATGGTATTGTACCTATTGAGAAGATGAGTCAGAGGTCTAATAAGGATGAAGTTCACTTGGGAAAGCAAAATGATGTGAAGCCCACGGAGAAAGTTGATACAATGGTGAGAAGAGAGTTGGGGTGAATTGGAGCAAGAATGTGTTAGTAGGGATAGTGATATGTCCTTTAGTGTAAAGTACACTTGTAACTATGAAGATTTTGCAGATACAAAGGTGCAAAGATCTGACAATATAGTCGGTACAATGCATTGTAATCATAAGAAAATGATGGTAGGTGTTGATAAAATAAGTGTCTGATAATAGAGGCAAAGAGACAAAGTGTATAGATATTTGAACACAATAATGGACATGGAGGTAAGATAAAAGGAAAGGTAGATCAAAATGACACTAAAATTTGTTTGTCTATAGGTGTTGGTAAAGGAATACAACCTAGTTTTGACCACAAAATAGGGAGAAGACCACTTTTAGGTCTAAGTACTAAGGTGAATCCAACTCCAATGGAAATCAATGTCAAGAATGTATAGTCTGAAGAGTAGATTCCAAGTCCAATAGGCATATATTAGGGGAGAGTATTTGTGGACCCATGGAGCATTTGGGAAGCTTGGAGACAATGGAGATAGGGACAACTCACAAGGCATGAGTATTTTCTAGGGGGGGTGTATGGTGCAGGAGCACCTACACCTCATCCTCCATATTTGATCATTTGATAGTAATTAGGGAGGTCAATAGGATGGTATGGGAATTTTTAGCATGTTTTTTTTTTAATAAGGTCACTCAAGGACATTAAGTATGTCTTAGGAAGAGTCTTTGAGTTTAGTGATCATGAAGTGGAGAATTCAATCTTGAACTAAGATTTGTTTTGTAGCCTTTGAAGGAAATTTTTTGAATTGACATATACATGTGCAAGTTTGTAGTTTTTTTAATGTAACAAGTCTATTTACAAGCCTTTGGTATGGTTTTAGGGGGTCATAACGTGCAAATACTTCAATATATTTGTAAATGTATTAAATTGTGTAAAAGGTTGAATTATGATTTCCAATGGTCATAGGTGATTCAAATTTCAATTGTAAGGTGGTTGGTCATTGGTTGGGCCTAAATAATACTTTAAATGGCATGAATAAATCGAATGTAATGTTGGATTGGAGTTTTGTGAAGAAATACTATTGAATTATCAGTGTTAGCAACAAATTTCTTGTGTTTTCTGACTTTTCCAAACCTATATGGTAATGTATAGTTCTGGTATTGTACAAAACTCCTTTGAATAATTTAATGGAATGTGTCTTCTATTTTTTTCATCAATTCTAAAGGTTTAACAAATATTTTGAAGCATTTTGTAGTCAATTTCCTGTGACAAGCTGGAATACTCTGTTTTGAGGGTTTGTGATAAAAATTATGTTCTAAAGGGCCTTTACACCAACTGTGCCTACTATAACTCATGTAAGGGGCCCTATGGAGTTTGATTAGGTGGTAGTATGCATGATTAGAGTTATGAGGGATAAATAATGGAGTTAAGCCTTTTGTTCATGTGAGTTTTATGTAGAAAATGCATGTAAATGAGGGGTTTTAGCCTAGGGTTTGGTAGAATTTGTATGGGAGGTCATGTATTTTGAAATTTTGAGCCTATATAGGGATATTAGATAGTGTTCAAGTTGGTTTTGAGGTTTGGGAGGTTGTGGAAGTGTCACATTTAATAAACCCTCATGAATAGTGCATAAAATAAGGGTTTCCAGGTTTGAGATGAAATTTTCCATGCCAAGGGAATCTAATTGTGGTTTTGGAGGTTTGAGAACATAATAAATTTTTCCCTAAGGTTTCATGGGCTGGTGATAAGTTTAAAGACATGTTTCTTTGTAATTTAGGCCTAATCAACCTAATTAGGTCAGCATAGAGGGGGTGATTTTGGGGAATTGGTTTAAAGGACTTGCATCTAATTTTGACACATGTGTTATAACTCTGAATAGGTTTCTAAAACCATCATGTTTTTTTCCAGTGTTTTGGAGAACATTTGAGTTAATGGCCAAAAACTAATTTTGCACTACTACTAGGATTCAAGGGGTGAAGGTGTGAAATCATGCTTCTATTGGTTGTCAAACTTTGAGAGTTGTTTATATTGCTTAGATAAGTGATTTTAATATTGTTATATGCCTCTTAAAGGTAGGTTGTCAGAGTGATTGTGTTTGAGCCTCCCCGATCTACATCAATAAGGGTTTATGGACTAATGCAAATCTGAATATTGATGAAGGTTTTGATGTTTTAATATACAATTGATTCACCCCCCCTCTCAATTGTGTTGTGCATTCAACAATTGGTATCAAAGCAAGGTTCCTTAGAAAATAGCTTAACCGCTTGAGGTAGATCTAGGTGTTGGGATATGGTGTTGTATGCCATTGCATAAAATGATTTATTATAATATAATTAAATAATTATTTAGTTGTGATGCACTTAGGTGGTGTGGTTAATCACACTAGGTAATTATTTGGGGGCCACTTTTATGTTGTATTGTAACATTGTATTATTATTTAATGTGTGGGAGATGTGATAATAATTTAATATTGGGGAAATATTAAATAAAGTGAAAAATTAGTACCTAATATTTAATAAGGGATTCGTGGTTTTGTGTTCACATGGTTTTGTGGTACATGGTTTTATCTTACCATTGGGTTGTATTTTTGTGAGCTTGAGTCTATAAAAGCAAGCACATGTTTAGTGGTTAAGGTTGGTTGAGTGGTTTGGATATCATTATTGTCTTTTTGAGGAGTCCATATGTGAAGCATGGAATGGGATGTCTGGATCCATGTTTGGACACATGAGGATGCATTGAGAGGCTTGATGCTTTAGAGGTGTTCATTGTAACTCTTGTATAGATTTATTGTTGAATAATATGATGGGGTATGGATACTTTTGGAGGTTGGGTTTTTCCCTCTTGAGGGCTTTCCTAGGGTATATCTTGTGTCATTTTTGATGGGTATGTTGTATATTATCTTGCATATGGATTTTGAGTACTTATTTGCATAAATTTCTATTTTGGGTAATGCGGAAATTATCATATGATGGCTGCAATTTTCCTTACAAGTGGTATTAGATCTATGGTTGTGGTTGTATAACCCTAGGTTGAGAAAATATTGTTTGAGTTTGAACTATGCATTGCATGCGAAAATGAAAGACATGGAAATATATGAGGGTTTTGCAAGTTGTTTATTGCAGATATGATGGTTTTGGGTTTTTTGTTATGATGGGTTGTTTGTATATTTGGGGTGTGAAAAATATTGGGTCAAAAGGACTTTTTGGTTGTACATTCAAATGGGGGTTTTGTTAGAGAAGTTTTGTAAATGATCTCTTGAGACAAAATGGACCTCATGGTTGGATTTAGGTTGGTTGAGAAAAGAAAATTGATATA
>VDFB02086081.1:320314920-320334199 GCA_007258455.2 Sequoia sempervirens
TATGAATAATTCTAGGTCTTCATAAATATTCTATTTAAACTAGAGGTTTGATGAGTTTTCATTAAAGTAGATTATTCTTTTGATTTAAAGCAAAGCTTGAAATAAATAATAATTGCATTTGTGAATGTTATTCTGTCAATTGAATGTAAAGATTTTAGTGTGTAATCATTGAATTTGTACAGATTGTTTCCATATAATTTCTTTAATAAAAATTTTGTTGAAGCGGTTCAGAGATTGGCTGTAAACAATTCAACACGAAATCCTTCCAACACAGATAATTCAATTTTTGCATATCCCCTCTGCCTGTACACGAGCATCCTACCATGACAAGGTGCACATTATAATTATTTTTCCATACGTATAACCTAGTAAAAGCTTTATTGTACGTGCTTTTAATACCAACCCTAGTTATTTGTAAACTAGTGCCACCGAGTAGAACAATTAATAAAATCAACATAAATTTATGTTTACAGAAATTGATGTCAAAACAGAAGAAAATAAAATAAAATAAATTTAAATAAAAATTGAATAATAATGATAATAATTACCATCCATTGAGAGTCATAATTAAGTTGTGATATAAAGAAAATAAAATTTATTTAACAAGTTAAAGATTAATCTAATTTTAACCTATAAAGATTTATTGTTTTAATAAATATAATATTAATTCTCTTGATTTTGGCCGATAGCGGCCAGTTAATTACTTCCTGAAAGAGCAGCTCTCAGATTGGTTGCATTTTGACAAATTATCACCTATGCTGATAAAAATAAAATAAAATAAAATGGGTAGATTCTGCAGGAAATTCTCATAAGTCACGTATTTTGCACCTCACCTTTCTTCTTCTTTTTAGTTTTGTGGATAACATTCGGGATTTGATAATAATACAAGTAAATGGCGATATTTCCAAATTCTAAAATTCACTTTCTTTAAAATGGCGTCTCACATGTTTGCAACCGTAACCATCTCCAACTTGGAGGAAAGCTTGGTTTTGTGTGTCTTCTCTGATGTCGTCCATGAGCAGATTATTTAATTCTCTTGGTCTGCGCCATGTTTCTAGCCTTGCCAGTTACCTCCGTTCAGTCGAAGCTGAGAGAAATTGATGTTATTGGATACAGTGCTTAGATGAGCTCCTTCACATAGTCTGGTAATCTAAATTTTTAAAATCTCCCCGAAACTATAGGCAAAATTATCACAGCTGCAACATTAGACTTGCAAAAATGTAGTAATTAAATAGTTCCTCTGAAACCCTTGGCAGCCTGTCACTGTCACAGCAATTAGAGTTGAAACATTGTACAGAATTAAATAAGTGATAATTAAATAGTCTCCCTGGCATCTTTGGTAACCACCACAGCGGCAGCTATTAAATTTAATAACCTTTCTGTTTTCATTGACAACCGGTGGCTGCAGCGCAATTAAACTTGGTAGGGTGTATAGATTTAAATAAACTCTCTTATTTCATACCAACCTGTCTCATCTATTGCAGATGCTTTAGGTCAAATGGTAAGCCTTAAACACAGATAAAATCTTGGTCTTTGATTGGGATGCAATAATTCATTTCCGTGCAATATATATATATATATATATATATATATACTCATATTACTATTTACACCTCACGAAAGTTATCATTGTGAGTATAATTTACATTATAGTTTATTATAATAAAATAAAAAAAGGATTTAAGCGGCTTTGTCAAGATAGTAATCCTAGCGTGATAGGTAAACTGTATAATTATTCCAAGAGATAATTAAATAAATAAATAAAGAAATAATTAATGAGCTCTAGTTGGTATTGAACATTCCCTCTTTCAAGTAGTTGATTTATAATTTCTCTTTCAGGTATAAATATTTAGATATAAGATTGGGTATTAATTATGTGAGGGATACCTAGATTCTTGTATTGGCAATATTTAGTATTTTTATGGGTAGCTTTGGAGTAATAGATATCTTCCTCTTTTATTTGGAATAAATAGATACTTATTAAGTTTTAGTCAAGTGAGTGAATTAAAGTAAAATATGAATCAAGTGTTAGAATGTTTTGTAAGATAGTGAGTTAAGTAAAAGTGTAATTTTATTTTATGGTAAGTGAAGTAATAAAAGGTGATAAAGAATTTTAATTAGATAGTTGATTTGTAAATGAAGTATTGAATTCGCTTTAGAAAATAAAAGAATTGGGTAAATAATTAAAGTGAAAATGGTTATTTCTCTAGGTTGTTTAGTAAATTATTATTTAACAAAGGATTTTAACCGAATAAACATTATTGAAATAGGTATTTAATTTTGTTGTAGATAAATGAACTGTGTATTTAGTTAAAATAAATCGATTTATATGGTAATTAAGTTTTAGGGTTCACTAAAGGAGATAAGTGATTCTACATTTTCATAGTTTCTTTTACTTGAAGGTTAAATGATAAAGTTATTTTTAAGTGAGGATAAATTCTAGGTTCATAGGTTAATTAATTTAGATGATACTGATTAAATGTTAAATGGTTTTACCTTTTTTGTTATCTAGTGAGTCTGTGAATAATAGTTATTTATCAAACTGCTATGTGAAATAATTTATTAGTATCGTCACCTTAGGATTATAATAAAGTTGTAATTTATAGAATTGTCATCTTAGTATTACATTTTAAAGTTATAATTAGGATTCATATTAAACAGTCGATGGAGTTGGTTATCTTATAAATGATATAGTTATTTTAAATATAATTATTTGTAGTAAATATGCTTTTAAGTAGATTAAGTGGATACCTTAAAGTAAGTGATAAGAACGTTGAAATAATGCCTAAATTAAGGAATGTCCTTATGGTTATAAGGTGTGAGTGATTGTTGTTTTAAACAAAGTGTTTTGATTATTGGTTTAAGTGTTATGTAATTGTTTTAAGGTGGGTCTGATTTGTGGGATATTTATGGAGATGTCTCGATGGCCTGTTCATTGTAAGTGTTTTAAGATAGTGTTCTTCAAGGTTGATGTGTCTAATGGTCCTTGTATGTAATTATGTGTGTAAAATGGGAACCTGTATTATTGTTCATGATTGTTTTAATTTGTGTTTGGAAGAGTATGCTTGAGAATTAGTGTCTTGTGGCTTATAACATTAGATTATATCTTCACTTTGCAATATTGTGATATCTTTAAATGATGGAAATGTTTGATCGTTAGAATAATGTTCTTTTTAGATGGTTTCAGGTTACTTCTTATTGAATGAATGGATATATTATTAGAATGTGTGGTTTTATGGATTCTTTCAATGTGACTTTTCATGAGTTGATTTTGAGTTGGGAATTTTCTCTCAATTGATGTATGTTGTTATTCGTTGGGAACCCATATGTTTTCTTTTTGTGCTTTACTCTAAGTGGTAAATCAGTTAATGTTGTCTTTGTCATGATTGACGGTTCTACTTGAGTTGTTGATGAGTCAAATTTGGAAAGTTCTTTGAATTATGGGTATTCCGAGAGGAGAAAATAGAGGTTTCCCTTGGATTCTCGAATTAGTTCGTATCGAAGTTGTTGATGTTGTTATTGGAGTTGTTGATCTTATTTTGATGTATTCTCTCGCTATATTTGAATCGCATTTGGTTCTTCAAGGTTTTGATTTTATTGTTGTCATATTTTCATGGGGAAACCCTAGTGTAACTTTATGAGAATCTTCCAGAGGTTTATTTTACTATTGGTTAATGTTCCTCCTTTTATGTGCCCTTGTTGTGGCAAGTGTTTTGGTTTCATGTTTTTGAAAGGGTTGTACATGAATCGTTGAGATTTTGATTATGTATTTATGGCAAGATGGGTGATGCCTTGCATGCTTCTTTGTTGTGATCTAATGTACTTGTTGTGTTGTACAACCCTTGGATTTGGTTTTTATGTTTTGAGTGTCTAGAGTGAGAGTGGCTCTAAGTGGGTGGTCGGCCCACAAAGGGGCGCCAGGATAGCCCTCGTTAGAGTGAATTTAATAAGTGATAATTTAAATAATTAACTAGGGGGTGGGTAGAATCACATTAAAAAGATAATTGATGCCTCATCCGCCTTTGAGTGCTACCACAGACTAAAGGGGATTGAGAAGGGCGTGGTTGGCAAGATCGTTACCCTCTTTGTTCCCGCGAAAGGGTAACGGATCCGCATGAGCAACCCTATGGAGCAGCACCTTGAGATAGGTAGTCTGGATAACCATAGATGGAGGCAGCTCCTATTGCCTGATTGTTTGACAATTCAACAAGAGATGGAGGCGACTTTGTGATAGTAGTCTGATAATCCATGTTGTTATGCCATGACACTCTCCTCTAACACTCCTTATTATGTTGCTTCTTTGGAAACCCTCTGGAAGTGGTTCTTTGTCTTGAATTGATAAAACATGGTTGTTTTGAATTGATTTATGGTTTTACCCTATTTGATCTTTGGTGTATTCTTTGGTCTTGTATAAATCTTGTGGATGTTTGGGTTTTGACCTTGTACTCTTATGGTACTGTGATATGATGTTATTGTATTGTATCATTGCGTTTCTAAATTATGATATGGTTTTTAATTCAACTTGATTTGAAAGTGTTTTATGATCTTCTTTTGGTTCCTTGTTTACTAGCTATTGTTTTGATTTATGTGATGAGATTTATGACTCCTGGATGTGGTTGATTATGTCATTTTAATTCCTGAGTGTTATGATACCTTGGTATGTTGTTGAGTCTTGTGGTTCCATGTTTGGATGTTCTTGGTTGAGGTCTCTTTCTTGTTAGGCCCAGCATGTGTGTGGGCCCTGACCACATACCTGTGAACGTATACACCCCATTGGGTTCCCAAATAAGGACCTAGAGGTGCGTGCATTGGTGCTGCTGGCAAATGATTTCCAGAGTTGTATCCGCTTTGAAGCTAGTTTTGATTCTTTTTGCATTTCTCAACTCATTTGTATCATGTTATTCGTTGTATGGTTTTGCCTCATGATTGAAACACTTTGTATCACAATATACTTTTGAATAAAATCGTGAAATGTAATATTATTGTATGGCATGGTTATTTAATGTGTTATGTAATCATGAATATGTTGTATTTATGTTTACAGATGACTTCTTATCAATGAATTTTCATGTATGTATTATATTTGTTATTGTTTACTTTATATCTTTGGATTCTATTCTTTATTGATGTTGTATGGATCTAAGTCGCGTAATGACTCTTCATGTACCCCAAGGGATGTATGTGTTAATGAATCTATTTAATTGAAATTCATGTTATGACTTAATGTGTATTACATGTATGTTATGTTTATTTAAAAAAAAAAATTGTGCTATAATTATTGTGTTATTGTCTTGTTCTAATGGCCATGCTACACCAAGTCCAACATTGAAAGTCCCACAACGGCCTGATCCTCTTGACTTACCAAATATAGAAAATTCAAGAAAAACTACCAACTGAGCACCCTAAACATCACATTAGCCTACGGGAACTCTTGTAATAGGCTAATCCACTAATCTCAATGGTTCAATCAACTACGGGACATTACAGTCCGCCCCCTTTGAAATTGCTTGCCTTCAAGCAATCTCAGTTCAAGATGTTGCAGTATGTCCTCGCTCTCCCATGTAGCGTCCTCAACTGGCAAGTTCTTCCATCGCACTAGATATTCTCTAATAGTTCTTCTCTGAAGAGTGCGCTCTCTGACATCTATGACAGCCTCGGGAACCAAGATAAGCTTCCCCTCTTCATCAAGAGGAGGCAACTTTGCTGAAGCTACAACATAATGACCCAATGCCTTTTTGAGGCATGACACATGGAAAACATTATGTACCTTGCTATCTACTGGTAACTCCAGCTCTTAAGCCATCTCTCCGACTCTTCTGATAACTCTGAAAGGCCCATAATAACGTGGTTTCAATTTTTCTGCACCACTCTTCTTGAGAGTGGACTGTCGGTAAGGCTGTAGCATGAGATAGACCATGTCACCCACCTCAAATGACCGCTCAACTTGACATTGATTTGCATATTGTTTCTGTTGATTCTGTGCTTCTGGATGTTCTCCTTCAAAGACCTCATGATATCCTAAGTCTCCTGCAAGAGGTCTTTGGCTTTGGGCACTCTACTGTCTCCAAATAGAAGATCCAGGAAGCTCGGAGCCTCATACCCATAGAGGGCCATGAAACGTACATTTGGACAGAGATGGGATAGGTGGAGCAGGCATTATTCTCCTAAGTGTAACTACTTCACCCACACCTTCTGCTTGTTCTGCAATGTAATTGCGGAGGTATCCTTCCACCCACTTGTTAACAATCTCTGTCTGTCCATCCGTTTGTGGGTGATAACTGGTACTCGGGGTGAGCTTTGTTCCACTCAGTCTGAAGAGCTCACTGCCAAACCTAATGTCCCTGTCACTGATAATGCTTCGTGGCAACCCATGTAGTCTGAATACCTCTCTGAAAAATAGCTCTGCTACCTGAGCTGCTGTGTAGGTGGATGAAATAGCAAAGAAGTGTGCAAACTTCGTCAATCGATCCACCACCACGTATATGCAATCCCTACCTTGGACCTTTGGTAAGCCTGTGATAAAATCCATAGAAACACTGTCCCACTTCCTCTTTGGAATGGGTAGGGGCTGCAATAAACCTCCTGGGAAAGAGTGCTCATGTTTATTCTGCTGGCATATTGGGCACTCTCTCACATACTGTAACACAGCTGTTTTGAGGCCCTTCCAAGTGAAGCACTCTCTCACCTGCTTGTAAGTTTTGAAATAACCTGGATGCCCTGCCATAGGTGAGTCATGGAATGCCCTCAAAACCTTCTGCTTCATACCAGACCCGAGCGCCAAGAAAATCCTCTCCTTGTAAATGATCAAGTCATTTACAACTGTGTACCTGTCATCCTGTATAGTGCCATCTATGATACTAGTAACCCACTTGTCCTTTGCATAATCCGCGGAGATCATCTCTCTCCAATCCTCGGCTATCTCTCCCAAGGCACACAAGTGGGATCTCCTGGACAAGGCGTCAGCAACAATGTTTTTCTTACCTTTGACAAAAACTATGTCAAGGTCATAGGCCTGCAGCCTGCTGACCCACTTTTGCTGCCTGTCGTTTAAATCTTTCTGACCAAGGAAATGCTTTAGGCTATTGTGGTATGTCTTCACTGTGAACTTACTCCCAACCAAGTACTGCCTGAACTTAGCTAGAGCCTGCATAATTGCCAACATTTCCTTGTCATAAATGCTATAACTTCTCTCAACACCCCTCAACTTCCTGCTCTCAAACACTATGGGGTGCCTATCCTGCATTACAACCGCACCAATGCCTTCTCCTAAGGCATCACAATGAAGCTCGAAAGGCTTACTGAAATCTGGAATGGCCAAGACCGGACATGTGCTCATCAACTCCTTAAACCTGTCGAAGCACTGCTGAGCTTTGCTTGACCACTCGAAAGCATCCCTCCAAGTCAAATTTGTGAGGGGCGCAACTAATTGAGAATACCCCTTCACAAAGTGGCGGTAGAATCCACATAGACCCAGAAATCCTCTGAGCTAAGATAGGCTCTTGGGTGGCGGCCAATCAACAATAGCCTAGATCTTGTCCGGATCCACTCGCGCACCTCTTGCATTAATCATATGTCCCAAATATAACAACTCGGTCATCCCAAACTCGCACTTAGACATTTTTGCATACAAGGATTCCCGCTCCAAAATACTCAACACAACGTCAATGTGTTTCAAGTGTTCCTCCCACGTCCTACTATAGATGAGTATATCATTGAAGAAGATCAGAACAAACCTCCTCAACTGTTCTCTGAAAAATCCTGTCCATGCAAGATTGGAAGGTGGTCGGTGCATTAGTCAAGCCAAAGCGCATGACTAGAAACTCAAAATGCCCATAGTGGCATCTAAACGCTGTCTTCTCCACGTCCTCCTCCCTGACCCGAATCTAATGGTAGCCGGATCTCAAGTCAATTTTGGAGAAATAATAGGCTCCATGCAGCTCATCTATGAGCTCATCTATGCGGGGAATTGGGTACCGATTCTTGATTGTTTTCTTGTTCAATTCCCTGTAGTCTATGCACATCCTAAAAGTCCCATCCTTCTTCTTGACCAATACTACTGCAGAAGCAAATGGGCTCTTACTGGGCCTAATGTGACCCATCCCGAGAAGCTCTATGATAGCTTTCTCAATCTTGTCCTTATACCTCCTAGGGTGCCTGTAGGGGGTAGTAATCACTATTTTTGCACCCTCCTCTAACTCTATCACGTGCTCAATCCCCCTATCTGGAGGTCTACCTAGTGGGATATCACCAAACACTTTGGTGTGTTTGTTTAGCAACTCTTGTATCTACGGAGGATAATCATGCTTCTGTGGTGCAGAAGCCTCTGGCATCACCAATATCTCTGCAGCCCACTGTACCTAATCATGGCACATTAGACTCTCCATCCTCTTCAAGGAAACAACTCTACGTCCTCCATCTGACAAGCCCCGAAACACTACCTTCCTACCTTGGTGCTCAAATCTCATCTCTAACTTCTCCAGATTGAAAGTGAACTCTACCAGAGATGTCATCCATGCCATACCCAGGATAACATCATAGTCTCCCATATCCATAACAAAGAAGTCGTCAACCAAATCATAATCTCCCACCCTCATGTACAGATTTGTGATCTTACATGTGTAGGGAAGTTTGTGACCACTAGCCACCATCACCTTAAAACCCTCATGCTCCTTAGTCTATAGGCCCTTCTTGGCCACCAACCGTGCATCTATGAAATTGTGTGTAGCTCTCGTATCTATCAAAGAGATCACTCTTTGTCCCTATATCATGCCCCTCACCTTAAAGGTCATTGCCTTTTGTGCACTTGTCAATCAGGCTATTGTTTTCTCATCTCCTGAATCCTCCCCTGGTGCAGACTCCTCCTTACTCTCCTCTGACTCTGAATCAAAAGACTGCTCGAAATGTTCTGAAACTGGCTCCTCTGCTGAGAAGTACTCCATCTGCTTTGCTTTAGCCTTGAGAGGACACTTATGGGAAAGGTCCCATGGCTTCCTACAATGAAAACATAGCTTTTTCCTCCTAAACTCATTCAGTTGGTCATTGTCTAATTTCTTGGTTTCCTCCCGTGGTTGATGGGCATCCTTATGAAATGGTTTCCTGTCCTTGTCTTTCTTAGAGGGGAAACCCTTAGATTGAAATTTGCTTCTTGAGGAAGAAGAAGAATCCATATCGCTTGCCTTCTTGATAGCTTCCTGAAGTGAAGGTGGGTTGAGGACTTTAATCCAACCCCTCAAGGGATCTGCTAATCCATCCATGAACAACACCAGAATCCTGCGCTCGGATACATCCGTCACCAACACTGCAAGCTTCTGAAATTCTGAAATGTAGGTCTCCAAAGGCCCCCACTGTTTGAGTTGTGCAAGCTTCTTAAAGTGCAATTTCGGGTCCTTCTTGTCGAATCTCTCTATCAATCTCTCTGTGAACTCCACATACGAGGTGATTTGTGTATGACCCATGGTGACCATGCCATGTTGCCACCACTCATGTGCAACTCCCTCCAAATGTATAGCTACATATTTGATAGCTTCCTCCTCAGGCATAGGATTCAGCTGAAGATAGGTGTCAACTTTCTGCACCCAGGCTAGTGCAGTAGACTTCCCCGATGCATCAAAATAAGGTAACTGCAACTTTCCCACTTTTTTCCTCAACTCATAATTCAGGTTCCTGTCACCAGTGTGTGGTATGTGCCTCATCCTCAAGTCCATATAGTCCCTGAGTGTAATGGCAGCTGTAAAGTCGGGACCTCCAGCCTCCCAATCTCTCCTAAGATTATCCTGAATGTCTGCAATTTGAGGTTCGACCCCCGGTTGAACTGGTTCTCTGGGTGGAAAAGTGGGTATCAACGGTCTAGAACTCACTGTTCTAGTGGGTTGGGCTGCATGAGCAAAGTTATCTCCCACATTACCTCCTTTGTTGCCTCCATTCTGCCCATTGTTTCCATTTTGTCCATTGTTTGCATGTGGTCCATCATTACCATTCTGACCCTGGTTTCCATTGTTTCCACTACCAACATTAACATTCAGCCCCATCTGTCTAGCTAACATTTGCATCATAAGTTCCATCTGCTAACTCTGTACTCGAGCCCTTTGTTCATCTAAACGTTGCCCCTGACCTAATGTCTCCAATAACTGTAGAAACCTTTCCTCACCTGGATCCCTTCTCTCTCCCATATTTCCTGTACCCTGTGTTCCTCTTCATCCGTATGCAACAATGCCCTGTTTCTCCTTGTGTTATTAGTGTGTGTCAAAGGTGGTATATCATTGCTTGACATGACATAATGGAACCCAACAGGATGGCAAGACTTAAAGCTCTGATACCACTGTAATGGACTGCCCTATTAATGAAATTAATAGCCTGATTTTTTTTTCCTTGTTTGAGATGTTTTTTGTGGTTTAGTTGAACCTAGTGCGTTTGTGTTTGGGGACTTCTTTTAAACATACACAATGACAACCAATAGAACAACAATATATATATATATATATATATATATATATATATATATAGATATTGCAATACTGATTTTGCAACAAACTGGGAAATGACAATGATAAACAGCTGAAAATTTCAAATTTACATAGCTTTCAAAATATCAACTTGTTCAACAATACAAGAAAAACCCAGTTCGTTTTTAGGAAGTGAAGTTACCAGAACCCCAAGAACCTGGAAAGTCTTTGCTGTAACAGAAAGTAAATGACAATGAATGTAAACAGCTGAAAAATTCCAGATTTACATAGCTTTCAAAATATCAACTTGTTCAACAATACAAGAACAACCCAGTTCGTTTTTAGGGGCCTATTATCTAAATGTGAAGTACCCAGAACCCCAAGAACCTGGAAAGTCTTTGCTGTAACAGAAATTAGTCTCCAAAGGTGGCCCAAATCGAACTACAGCAGCAATGAGATGTCCACAACTTTCAGATTTTGCTGCAGCCAACTAATGTGGAGTTTCCAAGACCACGTCCAACCTTGAGAGACTCCCACGTCCCAGCAATTGCAAGTTCCACGTCCCAGCACTCTCTCCTTGCTGCAGTTCGGCCCAGATCAGTTCAGTATGGCCCAACCAGATGAAATATCCAACAACTTAACTTCTCTATGACTTTTGTGAATTGTCTCCAAGTCTGCTACAAAAATAAATGTCTCTGTATTATCATTTGTTTTACACCAGCAAGCTTGAACTTTGAACTCCCAAGGCGTGGCTTCAAGTAATCAAACAACAACCTCCAAGACCATATTTTCCAATGGCGTCGGAAGTGATACCAAAGAAGGATTGGCGTCCTCCAAGGCCTACAAATAACTCCAGCAAATAACTATCAAAATCAATCCTCATTCATTCCTACTCCAAGACATCCCTCTCACATTCATTTATAATCCCTTTTGGAGGTCAATTTCCCAGCACAAGAGATGTGGGATAAAAGCTCACTTAATATTTTATTATATTTTGCCAAAGGCCCATGCTTCCTCATGGGGTTGACCAACCTAGGGAGCACACCTTTTAAAACAACTTCATGTGTAAAGTGACTTTATAAAATAACTTTATAATGTCCTCTTTTTAAATAATTAAGTCACTTTATAAATAGACTGCAAACTTGAGGCATTAAAATAAAATACCAATCGGACTCAGAAAACCATGTGTAATAGCTCATTGGAAAGCTCTCAGTGAAACACTCCAAGTCCAACACTGAAAGTCCCACAACGGCCTGATCCTCCTGACTTACCAAATATAGAAAATTCAAGAAAAACTACCAACCGAGCTCCCTAAACATCACATTAGCCTATGGGACTCCTATAATAGGCTAATCCACTGATCCCGATGGTTTAATCAACTAGGGGACATTACAAGAAACTTTGGATATAACACCTCTAAACACCTCGATCAACATATCTAAACCACATAAGGAGATCATTGGCTATGAAGAAATGTGGAGCGGGAACACGAACGCCACTTTGAGCACACTTCACCACACTATTTCCTCTATTCAAATTTTCTCAAAATCACTTGGAAACCAAGCACCAAAAAAAAAAAATTCAACATTTGGAACATCTCTCAGCAACTCAACCACATAAGAGGTTGAACATCCACAAACATATGCTCATCAAAGCAACACTAGAGGTTGACATTAGTGATAGTACTAATGAAAACATAATGCAACCAATCAAAGCATCTCCATAGGTTGACATTAATGCAATAACAAAGGTCTGTCAAAATCAAAGAAAACAAAAGATTCCAACAATTTCCCCCTTTTTCATTGATGCAACACATGGAAAAAATGACTCTAATCACCAACTCATAAACTACACCACAATATATATTTCTCCCCCTTACACAAGCATCTATACTTTCCATATTTTATCTTTCCTAGGACTTCTCTCCCCCTTACTTCGTATGTATTTTTAGTTAACTTACTCTCCCCCTTTGACATCAATGGAAAATGGAAACACATATCTTCTATTATTTCCTCCCCTTTGACATCAATCACATATATTTTCTCTCCCTCAAAAGTAACACCTATAATTAGGAACAACAATTTCTCTACAACCTCTGCTTTCACATCCTTTGACAAGGCTTCAAAGTACAATGCCACAACAAAATGACAACGCTTACTCCCTCTGACTACAACAACCAACAATGCCACTACCTACTCCCCTTGAGAGGTAGCCATGAAGATTGGTCCAAAATAAGGAATGAATCTTGAGATCTACTGGACCGATGCATATCCTTATGCATCTAGTTGAAAGGAGGGGGAGTAACCCCCAATTTCTTCAAAAGATACTCAAAAGTATCCTTAGGAAGAGCCTTCATGAAGATATTTGCAACTTGATCCTTAGTAGTCACATACTCCAACTTCACTTCATTCTCTACAACCTTCTCTTTCAAAAATTGATACTAGATTGGATATGCTTTGTCCTTGACTTCATTACTAGATTCTTTGAAATATTAATAGCACTTGTATTATCACAAAATATAGTTCAATAGGTTCATCATATACCACTCTAATATCCTTCAAAGTTTTCTTCATTGATAATACTTGTGTACAATATGATGCTACAACAATGTATTATGCCTCTGCCAAAGATAAGGACATCAAATCCTACTTCTTGCTTAGCCAAGACACCAACCTGTTTCAAAGAAAGAAAGCACTACCACTTGCACTCTTTATGTCATCCACACAACCTACCCAATCTGCATATATATAAGCACTCAAAGAGAAATCAATCCTTGGGATATCACAATCCATATTTCAAAGTTTCATCCAAATATCTAAATATCCTCTTCACTACTACCACATGTAACTCTTTAGGATCTTCTTAAAATCTAGCCACAAGAAAAACTACATGCATGATATCTAGTCTAGTAGTAGTTAGATATTAATCTATAATTAAAATGTTTACAAAATACCTGCACTTAACCCCAATCATAGATTTTTCCCAATCATAAAATAGAACTTTATGGTTGTGTTCTTTAACTGCTGAAGTTATAGAATTAGGTTCACTTATTCTTTACAAAAATTAAAGAAACAATAACTAATTACTTACATGTCTTAATTAAAACTGAAAGAAGGAATTAAAGCTAAAAAGAACAAGAAAGAATAAAGTGATGATAAATAATTTGTTAACAAAGTTCATCCATATGTTTGGGCTACATCTCCGAGTCCAATTCTCAATGTAGGACCGTTTTATTAATGATGCACTGCCTTTGTACATCATCCAAGATTTAGACTTGCATTAGAATCTCTCTTACAGTCTCTCTCAACACCTAAAGACACTATCCTCCTTTACTCACATCCAA
The DNA here is from genome assembly GCA_007258455.2 of Sequoia sempervirens. Taxonomy (NCBI): domain Eukaryota; kingdom Viridiplantae; phylum Streptophyta; class Pinopsida; order Cupressales; family Cupressaceae; genus Sequoia; species Sequoia sempervirens. The sequence continues at coordinate 320,328,706 of VDFB02086081.1, forward strand.
GTGATAGGCTTCAAATTCCTTAAAATCCCATTTTCGCTTAGAGGTTTACGAATTTCAAATATCTTGTGTAAACACTAGCCTTCAAAAGTCCTTCCCAATATTCCTAAGTTCCTCCAAAATGAAGTTTGCTTCCCCTCCAAAAGAAAAAATACCCCCTTTCATACAATTTCACATTCTTTTTAAGGGGTAACAATAATATTTTTTCATTTATTTTCCAAATCCCCTATATGTCTAATTTAAAATTAAAATATTGAAGGGATGGCTTATAGTCACCGAGCCATATTAAGCCCCTTAAAAAAACTAATTAAAGCTTTACAAATCTTATAACCCCCTTAAAAATTCTTTTAAAATAAGCTTGTTGGCTTATTATCATTGGTTCCCCTTTTATTTCGGGCTTGTATGACATTATCTTAATATTATTGTTTTGAGCTCGTGCATATGGGGGAGGGGCTTAGGATAAACTTGAGCCCCTATTTCCATGGATCACCTTCAACATTTACCAAAATGATTATTTGTCCCTTATTTTCACACTCACACTACATGGTGTGTCAGTTGTTTGGAGGAGTGTTGAGTGGGAAGTTAGGGTTCAAACCACCCTGATCCCCACATTTTTTTCTTTACCTTCTTTAAATAGAATTTACATCCTTTATATTCCAAGGAACTCGCTAGACCATTAGGTGGAGAGAAAAATAGGAAAGGAGGGATTTGGGGTTCAAATCCCCCAACCTATTTTTGAAATGACCAAACCATCCACACTATGCATGCCACATGGTACCCATTCATTGGGCCACATGACACTATTTCATTCATCCAATTCTGAAACATGTTAGATTCTGATTGGAAATGTCAACATGTATGCCACATCATCATCCTTGTCACCTTCCATGTGTTTTCTTCTGAATTTTCCATGTGTCAAGCTCTGATTGGATAGTTGTGCCACATCATCTTGCCATGTTAGCATACGATCTTCCCTGTTAGCATGCTGATGTCATGCATCCCTATGGTCATGGTCAACATTTCCTCATAAAATTTATCTAGCCGTAACTTCTATGTATAAGCTCCATTTGATGTGATTCAACTAGCATCAAAATTGTCTCGATGAGCTCTTTGACTTGGCATTGTTTCAGATTGATTTGGATATGATCATTTTTTTCCCTAGATTCAACATCTAGAATCTTTGACCCCGCCAAACTTTGACTGAGCATAACTTTCACGTACGGTCTCCTTTGGACGTAATTCAAGTTGTGTCAAGATTGTGACGAAAATCTTTATCCAAAGATGCCAATTTTGTCATATTTTGAGAATATAAAATTTTGAGGTTTTCTGGGTCTTCCTAGATTAGATATAGCAATTCTTTAATAATCATTGATATGTACTTGCTCTGATTAGCCTTAGGATATTCTTCATTCTTAGTTTGCAACCAATAACCATGGGAGTACATACCAACTTAGAGTCTTCCATCCCAAACTCCTTCAACATTTCCTTGACATATTTGGACTTTGATATGAATATCCCTTTCTTTTTCTAATTGATTTAAATTCCAAGGAAGAAATTCATCTCCCCAAACATAGAAATTTCAAACACTTTTTGCATATCTTTGCAAATCTCTTACACTTTGCTTCATTACCTCTAAAGATTATGTCATCAACATACATAACCACAATCAAGATTTGGTCCTTTTTAACTTTGAAATAAAGATTACTATTTGTGGTACCTTTAATAAATCCTTGCAACAAGTACCTATCCAATCTTGCATACCAAGCTCTGGGAGCTTGTTTGAGTCCATATAATTCATTCTTCAGTCTGCAGACCATATTAGGATTATCTAATAACTAAAATCCTTTTGATTGTTTAATATAAACCTCTTCTTCCAACTCACCATTCAAGAATGTAGACTTCACATCCATTTGATAAACTTTGAAATCCTTGTGTGTTGCAAAATCTGAAAACATCCTAATAGCTTCCATTCTTGCCACTAGAGAAAATGTATCCTCAAAATCCATTCCTTCTACTTGTGAGTAGCCTTTACACACAAGTCTTTCCTTGTTTCTTACCACTTCTCCACTCTCATTTAGATTGTTCCAGAATACCCACTTAGTTCCAATCACATTCTTATTTGATGTTCTTGGGAAAAGTTCCCAAGTTTGATTCTTCTTAATCTACATAGTTCTTCTTCCATAGCCTTCATCCAAAGTTTATCTTTGCATGCCTTAGTCATTTTTTATGTTCAACTTTGGAAATTAAACATAAGTTTACTTGTTCTTCTATTATAGTGGCCTTTCTTCTTGTCAGTACACCTCTTCTTTTGTCACCAATGATATGATCTTTAGAATGATTCTTTTGCACATACTTCTAGGGTAGATTCGGGATATTTTCTGGAGCTTATTCCTCTTCAACCTACACTTCATTTTACTTACCATGATATTTCTCTTCTTCTCTACAAGAGGACTCATCTTATTCATATTTATCTATCATCATTGAACTTTTGTGTAAGTATTCATCCACTTTGACACTCTCTGTAACTTCCAATAATATTTTCAACCTCTCGGGTTGTAGCACCAAGAGCCTTCGCTTCTTGTAGAGCATCCATGAAGATCTTCATCCCGATCCTGCATCACCCTTCCTAGGTTATCTTCTTCTCTTCTAATATAGAATTATTTCCCAAATACCTGAAATATTTTACAATAGGGTTTTCTTCCATACCACAACTCATAAGGAGTCTTTGAACTCTTTTTCCTTGTAAAGTTATGTTGGCATGTAGAGTGTTGCATGAATCTGTCATCTCCAAAGAGACATCCGGTAGATTTTCCTTCATCATTGTCCTTTTGGCCGCTCTTGAATAGCTCATTCTACCTTTCCAACTCATTCTACTAAGGATTCCCTTTAGAGTCGGCTAAATGCCTCTTTATTCCATGATCTTCACGTAAATTATTAAACTCATTGGAGGTGAACTCCACCTCTGTCATATCTTAAACATTTGATTTTCATATTCATTTCATTCTCTACAATAGCTATAAACTCCTTAAACTTATCTAAATATTCTATTTTTTCTTTAAGAAAAGTAACCCAAGTCATTTTAGAATAATCATCGATTAATAGAATGAAATACCTACTACCTTGAAAACTTATAATTTAGGTAGGTCCATAAAGATCTATATGCACCAACTCCAAAGGACTGGTAATAGATTGTTCTTTGACTTTGAAACTCTTTCTAGCTTGCTTCCCAATCTAAAATTCCTTGCAAACAACATTGATAGGATTTGTAATCTTCAACATATCTCTCACAACTTGATTTGAACCAATCCTCACTAGGCTATCAAAATTGATGTGACACATTCTTCTATGCCAAAGCCAACTTTCATTAATTTGAGTCATAAAGTATTGACCATTTGTACCCTTAAGTTGATAAACATTTCCATCTGTCCTTCCTGTTGCAACCACAGTTCTGAAGCCTTTTCTAATCTCACAACCATTGTCCTAGAAAACAAGATTATATCCTTTGCTACACCTTTTTCCAACACTCAAAAGGTTATTCCACAGACCCTTAACATAAAGAACATCATCTGTATTATGCTTACCATAAAAAATGATTGAACCTTTTCCACATATCTTAGCAGATGTATCATCACCAAACTTAACTAAACCACCTTCAAAATTCTCAAGCTTAACAAACTTAATTTATTATCACCTTTCATAAGAATTGAGCATCCACTGTCAATGATCCAGTTGTTCTTCTCCTCTCTAGCATTAAAAGTAGTCACCATTGCTCCTCCAATTTTATGACCTGCTTCCAAAGTACTTTCCTTCATACATCTCTCAAAGTTAGTAGAATTAGTTCCAAAATTTAGATCCATGAACAAGCATTCATCATCTTCATCATCCAAATAATCAGATTCATCATCAAATATATTATCATCTACTTTAACATAATAACTTCTCTTAATTGATTTACCTTTATTCTCCTTAGGTCTATCTCCTAAAGCTTTGATAGGACATCTTGAGGCATAATGACCAATTTTTCCAAGGTTAAAACATTTGAAAGGTAACTTACCTCTGTATTTTCTAGTGCCCTTTTTTAATTTCCTCACAAAGTTTGCTTCTAACTCATCAAATTCATCCAAGTCAGATTCCTCGTTCTTCTCTTCTTTTCCAACTTTAAAAGTAGTCTCCCTTTTTGAATCACTTGGACCAAACTCTCTTAATTCAAAAGTAGTTAATGCACCAAAAAATTGATCTCTAGAATAATTATTCAAATTCTAAACTTCCTCAATAGCAAAAACTTGATGGCTATAAGATTTAGTAAGAGTTCTTAGTACCTTCTTTACCACCTCATTTTCATCTAGATTTCCACCAAGACCTTTAATGGGATTGACAACTTCATACACTATATGAATGTAGCTTGTAATATCTTCATCTTTTGTCATCCTTAGGTTTTCAAACTTGATCTTCATATTTTACATCTTTGCTTAGTTGAACTTATCATCTCCTTCATAGATACTTTCAACATTTTTCTAGATTTCACCAATAGTTTTAAGACTCATAACTTTCACAAGTTTTGAATTAGAAAGGCCACTCAAAAGAGAATACCTTTCTTTTCCATTATTCTCATATGCCTTGATTTCATCATTAGTACTTGGACTATTTGTAGGCATTATAAATTCAATTTCAACAAATTCCTAAAATCCAAACCCTAGAAAAATAAGGAAAACTTCCATCCTCATCTTCTAGAATTCATAATCAGATCCATCAAACAAAAAAAAGGATCCTCCTTGTGCACCATCCCATTGTAAGGAAACTTGCAACCATCATATTACAATTTCCACATAACCCAAAAGAGAAATTTATGCAAATAAGTACTCAAAATCCATATGCAAGAGAATAGACAACATACCCATCAAATATGACACAAGATATACCTTGGGAAAACCCTCAAGAAGGAAAAACCTAGCCTCCAAAAGTATCCATACTCCATCATATTATTCAACAATAAATCCATACAAGAGTTACAATGAACACCTCTCAATGCATCCTCATGTGTCCAAGCATGAATCCACACATACCATGTCATGCTTCACATATGCACTCCACATAAAGACTCAATGATGATAGCCAAACCACTCAACTGACCTTAACTACTAAACATGTGCTTACTTTTATAGACTCAAGCTCACACAAATACAACCAAGTGATAAGATAAAATCATGTGCCACAAATTCATTTGAACACAAAACCGCTAATCTCTTATTAAATATTGGGTATTAAGTTTTCACTTTATTTAATATTTTCCCAATATTAAATTATTATCACATGTCTCCCGCACATCAAATAATAATACAATGTTATAATAAAACATAAAGTGGTCCCCAAATAATTACCTAGTGTAATTAACCACACCACCTAGGTGTATCACAACTAAATAATTAATTAATTACAACATTATAATAAATCATTTTTTATGCAATGGTGGCTGTACTATATCCCAAAATTATCCCAA
>VDFB02086081.1:320334299-320349945 GCA_007258455.2 Sequoia sempervirens
ACACAAGGAAAAAAAGTTCAAAGAGTCCTTATGAGTTGTGGTATGGAAGAAACTCTATTGTAAAATATTTTAGAGTATTTGGAAGAAAAATATATATTAAAAGAGATGAAGACAACCTAGGAAAGATTGATGCAAGATCAGATAAAGGAATCTTCCTTGGATACTCTACAAGAAGCAAGGCTTACTGGTGCTACAACAAAAGGTTGAAAAATATTATTGAAAGTGCAAGTTGTTGGATGTTGTGGTTGTGTTGCTAATATGTGGTTGTCATTGATGTCAAGACTATTACCATTATTGTATTGGAGGTTGTATATGTTGAGAATATTGAGAAAATTGTTAAAAGAAGAGTTGCAGGTTGCCAATGGAACAATAAAGGTTATAAAAAAAAATTGTTCTAAATTTTTTAGATCAACTATTGTGGACTAAAAGGTTTATTGTTGAGAGTATCTAGTTCATCTACCAAAATTTTCAGAGGTTCGCATGAAGACTTGATCGTGTTATGAACAATTGTGTTTTGACAGTGTTTTTGTGGTCTCTGTTAGTGTTCTTGATTGAATTTTGTGTAATTTTGGTAATCTCAATGGTTGTGGATACCTCTCTTTCAGTTCTTGGTGTTTGTGGATGTTTCTAGATCATTCTCCATCATTCTTGCACGTCTGCTTTGATTGGTGTGCTCCTAATCACATATTTTTCTTGTGCATGTTTGGGTTTTCATGTTCTTGGCTAACATGTTGGTGGTAATGTGTTGTGGATCCTTGGAGATTGAAATTTGAATGTTTGGCATGCTCGTGGATATTATTTTGGGTCACATCACTGTATTGGTTGACGATGTTTAATTTGCATTGAAAATTTAATTGTTAATTTGGACTGACATTGTAAATATGTTTTATTTTTCTGGCTGACTAAGTGGTTGATGTAATTCCATAATGAGGATATATATAAGTGATTTCCTAAGCAAAGTTAGTGTGTGTGTGGTGTGAGAGAATCTAGAGATAGTGCAAGTGTGTGATAATTGATCTATTCATTCAATTGCAAGACAAAGTGAGAGTGAAAAGTGAAGGAGTTTTTATGTGTTTAACTAGAATTGTAATTAGGCTTGTGCAAAAGCTATTTTCTCAATTCATACCCTCCGGATTTAATCCTATTTTGTATTGTTGGGCAGTGAGCCCCTATTGTATTTGAGTAGTGAGCTCTAGGCAGTGTGCCTGAAGGCATGTGCATTCCACTTATTATCTTCATGATACTTTTAACAGGGTATAATATTGTGGACTAACATCCATCATGGTTTTTCCCCTAACAGGGTTTCCACGTAAAAATTTTTTGGTGTTCTCTATGTTTCTAATGTGTTGATTGCTTGTGGTTTACTTTTCATTCATCAAATCTAAGATTAAAGTTAAGTAAAGATTGAAAAGTTTAATATTCTATGACAACTGATTCACCCCCCTCTCATTTTTCTATCCTTTTTTTTCCAACACAAGTGTCAAAGTGGATGAATACTTACACAAAAGTTCAATGATGATAGATAAATATGAATAAGATGAGTCCTCTTGTAGAGAAGAAGAGAAATATCATGGTAAGTAAAATGAAGTGTAGGTTGAAGAGGAATAAGCTCCAGAAAATATCCCGAATCTACCCTAGAAGTATGTGCAAAAGAATCATTCTAAAGATCATATCATTGGTGACAAAAGAAGAGGTGTACTGACAAGAAGAAAGGCCACTATAATAGAAGAACAAGTAAACTTATGTTTAATTTCCAAAGTTGAACATAAAAAATGACTAAGGCATGCAAAGATAAACTTTGGATGAAGGCTATGGAAGAAGAACTATGTAGATTAAGAAGAATCAAACTTGGGAACTTTTCCCAAGAACATCAAATAAGAATGTGATTGGAACTAAGTGGGTATTCTGGAACAATCTAAATGAGAGTGGAGAAGTGGTAAGAAACAAGGAAAGACTTGTGTGTAAAGGCTACTCACAAGTAGAAGGAATGGATTTTGAGGATACATTTTCTCTAGTGGCAAGAATGGAAGCTATTAGGATGTTTTCAGATTTTGCAACACACAAGGATTTCAAAGTTTATCAAATGGATGTGAAGTCTACATTCTTGAATGGTGAGTTGGAAGAAGAGGTTTATATTAAACAATCAAAAGGATTTTAGTTATTAGATAATCCTAATATGGTCTGCAGACTGAAGAATGAATTATATGGACTCAAACAAGCTCCCAGAGCTTGGTATGCAAGATTGGATAGGTACTTGTTGCAAGGATTTATTAAAGGTACCACAAATAGTAATCTTTATTTCAAAGTTAAAAAGGACCAAATCTTGATTGTGGTTATGTATGTTGATGACATAATCTTTAGAGGTAATGAAGCAAAGTGTAAGAGATTTGCAAAGATATGCAAAAAGTGTTTGAAATTTCTATGTTTGGGGAGATGAATTTCTTCCTTGGAATTTAAATCAATTAGAAAAAGAAAGGGATATTCATATCAAAGTCCAAATATGTCAAGGAAATGTTGAAGGAGTTTGGGATGGAAGACTCTAAGTTGGTATGTACTCCCATGGTTATTGGTTGCAAACTAAGAATGAAGAATATCCTAAGGCTAATCAGAGCAAGTACATATCAATGATTATTAAAGAATTGCTATATCTAATCTAGGAAGACCCAGAAAACCTCAAAATTTTATATTCTCAAAATATGACAAAATTGGCATCTTTGGATAAAGATTTTCGTCACAATCTTGACACAACTTGAATTACGTCCAAAGGAGACCGTACGTGAAAGTTATGCTCAGTCAAAGTTTGGCGGGGTCAAAGATTCTAGATGTTGAATCTAGGGAAAAAAATGATCATATCCAAATCAATCTGAAACAATGCCAAGTCAAAGAGCTCATCGAGACAATTTTGATGCTAGTTGAATCACATCAAATGGAGCTTATACATAGAAGTTACGGCTAGATAAATTTTATGAGGAAATGTTGACCATGACCATAGGGATGCATGACATCAGCATGCTAACAGGGAAGATCGTATGCTAACATGGCAAGATGATGTGGCACAACTATCCAATCAGAGCTTGACACATGGAAAATTCAGAAGAAAACACATGGAAGGTGACAAGGATGATGATGTGGCATACATGTTGACATTTCCAATCAGAATCTAACATGTTTCAGAATTGGATGAATGAAATAGTGTCATGTGGCCCAATGAATGGGTACCATGTGGCATGCATAGTGTGGATGGTTTGGTCATTTCAAAAATAGGTTGGGGGATTTGAACCCCAAATCCCTCCTTTCCTATTTTTCTCTCCACCTAATGGTCTAGCGAGTTCCTTGGAATATAAAGGATGTAAATTCTATTTAAAGAAGGTAAAGAAAAAAATGTGGGGATCAGGGTGGTTTGAACCCTAACTTCCCACTCAACACTCCTCCAAACAACTGACACACCATGTAGTGTGAGTGTGAAAATAAGGGACAAATAATCATTTTGGTAAATGTTGAAGGTGATCCATGGAAATAGGGGCTCAAGTTTATCCTAAGCCCCTCCCCCATATGCACGAGCTCAAAACAATAATATTAAGATAATGTCATACAAGCCCGAAATAAAAGGGGAACCAATGATAATAAGCCAACAAGCTTATTTTAAAAGAATTTTTAAGGGGGTTATAAGATTTGTAAAGCTTTAATTAGTTTTTTTAAGGGGCTTAATATGGCTCGGTGACTATAAGCCATCCCTTCAATATTTTAATTTTAAATTAGACATATAGGGGATTTGGAAAATAAATGAAAAAATATTATTGTTACCCCTTAAAAAGAATGTGAAATTGTATGAAAGGGGGTATTTTTTCTTTTGGAGGGGAAGCAAACTTCATTTTGGAGGAACTTAGGAATATTGGGAAGGACTTTTGAAGGCTAGTGTTTACACAAGATATTTGAAATTCGTAAACCTCTAAGCGAAAATGGGATTTTAAGGAATTTGAAGCCTATCACTTGGATGTGAGTAAAGGAGGATAGTGTCTTTAGGTGTTGAGAGAGACTGTAAGAGAGATTCTAATGCAAGTCTAAATCTTGGATGATGTACAAAGGCAGTGCATCATTAATAAAACGGTCCTACATTGAGAATTGGACTCGGAGATGTAGCCCAAACATATGGATGAACTTTGTTAACAAATTATTTATCATCACTTTATTCTTTCTTGTTCTTTTTAGCTTTAATTCCTTCTTTCAGTTTTAATTAAGACATGTAAGTAATTAGTTATTGTTTCTTTAATTTTTGTAAAGAATAAGTGAACCTAATTCTATAACTTCAGCAGTTAAAGAACACAACCATAAAGTTCTATTTTATGATTGGGAAAAATCTATGATTGGGGTTAAGTGCAGGTATTTTGTAAACATTTTAATTATAGATTAATATCTAACTACTACTAGACTAGATATCATGCATGTAGTTTTTCTTGTGGCTAGATTTTAAGAAGATCCTAAAGAGTTACATGTGGTAGTAGTGAAGAGGATATTTAGATATTTGGATGAAACTTTGAAATATGGATTGTGATATCCCAAGGATTGATTTCTCTTTGAGTGCTTATATATATGCAGATTGGGTAGGTTGTGTGGATGACATAAAGAGTGCAAGTGGTAGTGCTTTCTTTCTTTGAAACAGGTTGGTGTCTTGGCTAAGCAAGAAGTAGGATTTGATGTCCTTATCTTTGGCAGAGGCATAATACATTGTTGTAGCATCATATTGTACACAAGTATTATCAATGAAGAAAACTTTGAAGGATATTAGAGTGGTATATGATGAACCTATTGAACTATATTTTGTGATAATACAAGTGCTATTAATATTTCAAAGAATCTAGTAATGAAGTCAAGGACAAAGCATATCCAATCTAGTATCAATTTTTGAAAGAGAAGGTTGTAGAGAATGAAGTGAAGTTGGAGTATGTGACTACTAAGGATCAAGTTGCAAATATCTTCATGAAGGCTCTTCCTAAGGATACTTTTGAGTATCTTTTGAAGAAATTGGGGGTTACTCCCCCTCCTTTCAACTAGATGCATAAGGATATGCATCGGTCCAGTAGATCTCAAGATTCATTCCTTATTTTGGACCAATCTTCATGGCTACCTCTCAAGGGGAGTAGGTAGTGGCATTGTTGGTTGTTGTAGTCAGAGGGAGTAAGCGTTGTCATTTTGTTGTGGCATTGTACTTTGAAGCCTTGTCAAAGGATGTGAAAGCAGAGGTTGTAGAGAAATTGTTGTTCCTAATTATAGGTGTTACTTTTGAGGGAGAGAAAATATATGTGATTGATGTCAAAGGGGAGGAAATAATAGAAGATATGTGTTTCCATTTTCCATTGATGTCAAAGGGGGAGAGTAAGTTAACTAAAAATACATACGAAGTAAGGGGGAGAGAAGTCCTAGGAAAGATAAAATATGGAAAGTATAGATGCTTGTGTAAGGGGGAGAAATATATATTGTGGTGTAGTTTATGAGTTGGTGATTAGAGTCATTTTTTCCATGTGTTGCATCAATGAAAAAGGGGGAAATTGTTGGAATCTTTTGTTTTCTTTGATTTTGACAGACCTTTGTTATTGCATTAATGTCAACCTATGGAGATGCTTTGATTGGTTGCATTATGTTTTCATTAGTACTATCACTAATGTCAACCTCTAGTGTTGCTTTGATGAGCATATGTTTGTGGATGTTCAACCTCTTATGTGGTTGAGTTGCTGAGAGATGTTCCAAATGTTGAATTTTTTTTTTTTGGTGCTTGGTTTCCAAGTGATTTTGAGAAAATTTGAATAGAGGACACAATGTGGTGAAGTGTGCTTAATGTGGCAGAGTGGTGTTCAGTGTTTTTCTCTACATTTCCTCATAGCTAATGATCTACCTAGGTGTGGTTCAAATATGTTGATCATAGATGTTTACAGGTGTTATATCTAACTTTTCTTATTCTAGATCATTGTGTCGAGAAATTTGAATTCACCAGTGTGTGAACTATGACAACATTGTTATTTTGGAGAAATGGTTTTGCTTTGAATTTATCTATAGTTTAGTTTTTTGTCTTGCAAATTTGGAAGTGTGATTATATTGCTAGTATCTATCTTTAGTCTAAGTTTTTTGTGTTTTGGTGCTCCACAAGGTTGGATTCAGGTGTTGAGTGTGTGGGAGGCTAACTAGTTGTGCATAATGAATATGTTCTTCTAGTGGATGATATTGCAAAGGATTTGTTGGATTTTAGGGTGTTGATGGAATATTCTAGATTGTATTAAAGTGATGTGTGTGGTCCACGAGTTGTCTCTAGATCAAAGGAAGCATGCACTTAATTGTTTAATGGTGTTAACATAGGTTTGATTGACCTTGGGTGTTTACACTAATTGTGGATATGCTTCAGTGTTTTTGGAAGAGTTGTGTGACATGTTCATATGGATTTAGGTCCAATTTAAGGTGTGATGAGGTCCAATTTAAGGTGTGTTGTGGTCCACCTTCATTCATCTCCACCATGGGAATGTTTTGGTGGCAACCTAATTTGAATTTGCATGTTTGAGGTGCATAGCCGACCTTGTAAATTATTTTCAAGGTTGAGGATGGTATATATGAGCGATGTGTGTAATGTAAAGTTTTTGAGATGTTGAGTGTGAAAGTGTGAAATTTAGTGTGAGCTTTAATGCCTACGACTATTGGAAGCAATGAGAAGAAGGTGTCTAAATTCTACAAAGAGAGTGTGAATGTTCTAGTGAAGCAGTGGTGGAACTTTTCTATTGCTTTGAGATGAATTTCTCATTGTAACAATCTTCTTTCTTCTTTCTAATCTGGTAGTGATCCCTTCTTTTCTCTTTGGGAAGTGAGCCCTCTGACAGTGAGCCTATATTATATTTGGTATTATAATTAATTTATATTGTGAGCTAATCCTCATCGTGGTTTTTTCCTTTGGTTTTCAATGTAAATTTGGCGTTCTCATGTGTTTGGATGTGTTTACATTATTGTTTCTCATGTTTACATTATGTCAATGCAAGATAAGGGTTTACTGGTTGCTAAAGATTTATGGACTAATATAGATTTGAATGTTAATGAGGGTTTTAATTTTTTAATATACAACTGATTCACCCCCCTCTTATTTGTAATGTGCATTCAACAGTATGGTCAAACACTTTATTCTTGAATTCCTAACTTGGCCATAATACCTTGGAGAATAGGGTAATCCACCTCTTTTTCATAAATCCTAATTTAAAATTCCTCATGTACATAAGGGTATGGGTTAAGTTAAGGCTCACCTTTTTTAAAATCCTTTCATGGTACTTTGAAGTACCCCACTAAATCATATCCCTCCACTACTACTCATGCTCAATCTCCATCCTAGATTTTCCTATGATATTGGAACTACCATGCTCAATTAACCCCCTTGTGCCACTTTTCCTATTCTCTAATCTTGAGATCTCTCATCAAGTGTGAGCCCTTGATCTTCCAACTCTGTCCTATCCCTCCATTCAAACCTCCAAAAATCTATAAATTGGAAACCATCCTAACTATTTTTAACAACTTCATGAATGTAATATTGTGTTGTGAAAAACTGAGCACACATCTTAAATCAATTAGGCTAAACCATAGTTTGAGTACAACTAGGAGATTAATATAGAGTGCCATTTGATATGTTATGTTATTGTAGTCTTCTAATTTTACCTAATCTTGAGCTTTTTTACTTAACTGTGATAGACCAATTTAAGTCATCTTAGGTTGTTCATTGTTGTCACATTTATTTGTACACAATAGCTATAATGTATAATAAAAATATTGGATCAATATCTAAAAAAAATAATAATATATGTACATCCATCTTCATTTTTACAAGATCATTAATGGAAGATATTTTCACAAGCATAATGCATGTTTCTTCAAATAAAAAAAATCATCTTGTTAAACATATCATAACGTGTGAGATATCCATTCTAGGTTTTTTCCTCAAATAGTTTCTTAAGGAAACAATCACCCATTATAAGTAGGTGCTTTATATTCAAGATTTTTCCAAGACATCAAGCTCATAAAAAATGTTAAATGTATGATAAAAAATATTTTGATGTGTATGAAATGTATAATAACTTTATGTATTTTTTCCCACATAATTAAATGTAGCAACTATGACCTTAACATTGTCAAATTTGAATCCATCAATCCAAATAAATGATTTAAAAATGAAGAGTTCAATCTTCACTTATTTAGAATTGATGACTATAAATTTTACCTAGGATATTCAATGCAACTATCTCAAATCTTGTAAATTTGAAAAAAATCTATAGGGATCTTGATCAAGCAATGAGAAGGTGATTGATTCATTTACACTTAATAATAAGTTATGATACATAGTTAGGGTGGTATCAATCCATTCCATTCATATTTGAAATAAAAAAAATTGAGAACCAATTTATTTCATTGTTTTTCTTGAGAAAGTGTCATCCATAATTCCCTTGTCAAATTTGTAGGAATATTAAAGCCATTTCAACTAGATCATTTAACATTAGGAATCTAGATTAATTTTGTAGAATAAATGCATATAAGCAAGGATTCTAGTAATGTGAAATACTATAGGTATAAATGTCTTTATGTTAGTTATTTTTGTTGAAGAAAGATTTTTAAGTTAGCCATTTGGGTTCAAAACTTTGGTTCATTTTGGTCCATTTTATTCATAATTATTGTTCTTTATAGAACCTCTTCTCTATAGTCCAAATGTCTTACTATAAATGACAATTTCGTAAGAGAGTACAAATTTATTTATATATATAATAAGATGTGGAAGACCAAGAATCATAACTTAGAATTCTATATTAAATATTCCTTTGAGATTTCAACTTGAATCTCCACAATAAAAAAAACATTACTTTAATCAATTAAATTCAACCCCTTAAAAAATATGATATATTATAAAAATAAATATTTTAATTTATTTTTTTAATAATAAAAAAATAATATACTAAAATGGATTAAGACATTAAAAAAATATTATATCACTCGTTGAAAAAATGTAGAATGAAAAAGTGTTCTTTTCCCAAATTGCTGTTTATGTTGCAGCTGAGTTTACTTTAAAAAAAAAAAAACATAATGGATTTTAGATGTTGTGCACGTGCCATTCAAAAGAGATATAAGGTGAAGCAATTAATTGTAAATTTGTAATTAAATATATTCGGGAATATTCCATTCAAATATTTTCAGGAATATTCCATTCAAATCTTTTCAAGAATATTCCATTCAAATATTTTCAGGAATATTCTGTCGACCCCGTTTCAACCTGTGAACTAGGTGAATTAAGCAATTAAGTAGCTTTCAAAATACATTAATCCAGCCACATTAGTAGACAGCATGAAAGCAGTCTGACCCCACTTGCAACATTTCCCATGAATTCACCGGGTTTTATTATTGTTATAAGATTAAGTTTAATTAGTCATTAATAAATTGTCTGATAATGAATTATAAGGGTACTTTTTTAAAATAAAAATTGAGGGTTTTTCGAATTTTAGACATGAACTATTTTTTCATATTTTTTAAAACGTTTTTTTTTTTTGCCACAATTAAATTAACTATCTTCTACTACACACGTTTTTAGTTCTTGCAAGGGAATTATAGGCAATTAAATGTTTTGGTTGTAGGCAAATCAAAATTCATAATTTTCTTTTTCATACATTATATTTTAAATTTAATACATTATATTTTAATTTTGTTAAAGTTAAATGCACAATTTTTAACTTCAAAATTTTGAAAATTATTTCTCTTCAATTTTATTGGCTAAAAAAATTGGACCAATAAGGACAGATTTTCAGGAATGCTAACCATAAACTTTTTTATCACACAGGACATTCTCCCCCCACAAAACTATAATAAAAAAATATTTAACTAATTGTTCAAAATTTTATTGGCTACAAAAACCACAACAATCTAAATGAATATAACATTTTAATTTTACAATTTAAACATAATGTCAAAGCATGCAAGGGCTTGATTGATGACCTCTTTGTTGGCAACTTCCTTGGAAAAGATGGTAATCCTATTCATTACACATTTGAATGTGTATATATTTTAATTTTTTAATTTTTTTTCGAAATACAATTTGGTATTATTGTAAATTCTTTTTTGGAAGTTGAGCTTACAAAAGTTGGACAATCTAAGAAACAAGTTTTAGAAAAATTTGTGTATGGTTTTTTTTTTGCATGAAATTGCAGAGCATATAAAGATTGGTATTGAGTGTATAGATAATAAGGTTTAGAAGTATTCTTTGCATTGAATTTAATGAGAAATTGATCTCTGTCTCTATCCTTGTAGGATAGGGTGTATAAATTCAGACAATAGTTGATCTTTTGTAAAATCTTTTTAAGTAATTTTTTACTTATTAGTTTTAAACAATATACTCCTTTTTTTAAATCTACAATTTTTCTTTCTTCAAGAAATTATACTAAAAAAAAATGGTAATTATTACTATTTTAAAATTCTTGTTATTTAATTAATTAGTTAATCCTCCTTAAACTTTAATCTTAGAATTTTTCAAAAAAAATATTTTATTTAATCAACAGCTTCTCCCTCTAAATATTATAATTATTGCTATCTTTTATTTTTCTCTACATTTGTATTGATGTCATTTAACCGAAGTATTCTAGTAGATATATATCATTTTAAGGAAAGAAAATTAATAAAGATAATGATATTTCCATAGTTCATATGAGCATTTGAAAGAACATCCATTTTATAGTTTTTGAAAATAAATTGTAGGGGTTTTTTAATTAAAGTTGTTGCTATAATCTGACTGGGCTTAAATGTCACACACTAAACTTTGATGCTTAGTGCAAGCCCTCCTATTTGCAACCCCATTTTTCTTTCCCCCTTATGTTAACTCTCAAATGCACCAGTCATCTATCATGCATCATGCCATTAACCATTATATGATGGGTTTGTAGCATTTGTCAATCTGTTGTAAAGTACCAGTGTTTGTTAAACCTGGAGGATTGTCAAGAACTTTACCTCACCCCCAAAATATAAGTTAATGTTTTTAACTTATATTATTTTACTTGCTCTATTTTTAATTGTATAATATAATATATTATATAATTTTATATTGTATTGCATATTATATAATATTTTTCTTTATATGTGTTAAACTGAAACTAAAATTATCTAAATAAATATTTATTTTTACTAAGTATATTACTTGTAATTAAAATTGCTTAAGTGCTTTTTACTAAGTGTATTTATAAATAAATTATATGGTTTGTATTTTTTAATGTAAAGTAAATATTTATATTTTATAAAAATTATCTCTTATTTTAATAAAATAATTTTTTAAAAATAATTTTGAGTAATTTGATTAGTTAATGTATTTAGTTTTATTAGTATCTTTATTAAATTGACAATTCATCTATAACCATCAAGTATTTAATATGTTTTTATAATATGATTGAACACAACACTAGATAAATTATCTAGGCCATCAAACCCCACTTGTTAGTAAAACCAATAAACTTAAAATTGTCCAATAAAAATAATGCAATACATATTTTAACGATAGAAAACATAGAAAACATTGGGCTGGGTGGGGACACCCTGTTGTATAAAATAAAAATAAAAATAATCTAATAGTTAGTTGTTTTATACTTCTTTAATTATATTCTTATAAAAACAAAAGCTATACTATGAAAAAAAGATTGAAATTTTAAAACTTTATATTTAATTATTAAAAAATGATAAGAAATATTTAAAGTAAATAAATACAATAAAATTTAAATTGTGTTATTCAACTCTTAAGTAGAGAAGAATCTTAGATTGAGATTTTATATTTTTATGGTTATTATTAAAAAATTAGAAGAAATATTTGTTAGTCTATAAATAAAAGAATACTTATGTTATTTAACTCTAAGTTTGAATAAGTTGGTAGTTAATTTATTTGACTTTTATTCTTACTTTATGTAAATTGAAAGAAAATTATATAAAATTCTTATGTAAAAAGTTTCAAAAAATATCATTAATCATGAATAGAGTGTTTGATCATAAAAGGTCAAAAAATTAGATATTCATCACATAGATAAATGGACAAGTGGATCTATAGCCACCAAGTATTTAATCCTATTAGATATTAAATTTCTAAGAAGGCACTAAAAGTTGATACTTATAGTATATTTTTATAATAATATGAAGACTAAATCACATAATATATAGGGAAAACAATTAAAGTCTTCAAACCCACACTAATATAAAGTGAAACTAATGTACTTAAAATTATTTAATAAAAATATTAATATTTATTTCAAAGGGGACCTCATAAAAATAATAATAAACATTTATATTCATAAACATGTGGTTATAAATCTAAATTTTAACCAAAAGACAAAGTATTAACAATATAATTGTTAACTACATCTCATCTTATGTATTCCTATAGAAAATATAGACTACTATGGTAAAAGAAAGATATGAGGGAAAATTTTGCAACTTAGGGAATTTTTTAATTTTATATTATCTCAAAGGAAAGTAGTGGTATTGTTATTTTACACCACACTAAATATTTATTTAATTTACAATATTATAATATATTTTTTTATATAAGGTGTACAATACCTAATCTCAACACTTGAAACCTCATCTAGAATCCTTGTGAAATCTACTATGTCAAGTTTCTTAGATTTTTAGGTTATTGGGATTTCCCATACATTCATGCCTTTTTTGGCATCCCCAATCCACAAAGCCTAAAAACTATTGAAAGGTATATTTGATTATTTTACAAAGAATTTTAATTGTTACTTACTTGGTTACATCTTTCCATCCACCTCAAAGATTTGAAACCCCACCAAATCCTTCATTAAAATTAATCTAAGTATTTTGGAGTGTTGGAGTTCTTCATCCCTTATAAATAGTTTGCAAATAATATTATGAGTAATTAAATACATCAGATTTATAAGGTTCATGATAGCTTAATCCTCAATAAAAGAAGATGAAAATAATTTTTTTAATAATATTATGATAATATTATATTATTATAATATATAATGTTTATATATTCTACTATGATTTATATTATATAATTGTATTATTATCTTATAATATATCATATCATATATTATAATATTTTAAATAATATAATTTAATATAATTATATATAATAATATAGTTTAAGTATAATAAACAATACTAATATATATAATATATATAATATTATTATTTATATTATATAATATTAAAATATATTATCATATAATACATCACATATAATAATTTAAATATTATAATTCTATATGAGTTTTTTTAATGCATTAAAAAATTGTATATTATGTTTATTTGTATAATATAATATTTAAACTATTATATTATAATATTTATATCTAATATAACAATATAATATTTATAATATATATTATATTATAACATTCATATACAATATAATAATATATTATTATATAATATAATATATAATATAACATACCATTATTTTACATTATATTATAACAATATTAGATATAATATAATATTTTTCATACATTATAAAAATTCATCAACTAATCAAATTATTCAAAATTATTTTTAAGATTTTATTTTATTAGAATAAAGCATATAAATTTTATAAAATATTTTAATTACAAAAAATAAATATTAAATTAAATAATTTTAATTTGAATTTAACACATATAACTATTATGCACACATTATATAATATGCAATATAAGATAAAACTATATAATATATTATATTATATTATACAATTAAAAATAGAGTTGTGTAATAAAGAACAATCTAAAACAACATACCTAAGTTAAAAAGATTGGATGTTAAATTTTATTCTTTTGGGAGGCTAGATAAAGTTCCCTCATATTCCTTTAGGTCTAACAAACATGGGTACTTTACAATGGATTGGCAAATGCTACAGACCCACTGGTAATGGTTAATGGCATGATGCATGGATGGATGGCGGGTGCATTTCCTAGTTAGTAGAAACGGAAATAGGAAAATATGATTGCAGCTAACAGGGCTCAAACTAAGTCAACGCTTAGTGTGTGAAATTTAAGCCCAACCCTATAATCCTATTCCTTAATCACATTATCCATAATTGGGGTTTCATTTGAATTTATCTTTACAATTTTCATGGATTCTTCAATCATAATTCCAACTCATATTTAATTGGATTTGTACTCATTTTCAATTCGGCATAACCAAATCCATCTCTCCTAATGAAAATATATATAATATAACCATATGCTTATTTATGTATCACCGTACCTTGATTTGAAAATAGTGGGTCTCTCCACATATGCCTACCACTTGTATTCCTAAATCTCTTGTTGACTGTTATAAAGAAGAGTTTGTGTTGGAGAAAATTATATTCAATATAGAACTAGTCTACGCCACAAATCCATTGTTAATAAACTAAAGTATGAATGTGGAGTGAGTGCAAAGCTATATCCTTTAGAACTGAAATATACTTGAAAGATTCATTTTTTATTTTTTTCTTATTCTTGTGGTTTTAGGTTAGCCAGAGCTAGGGCAATAGAAATATTGGTAAAATACTTGAAAGCATTTTCTTCATTCAATGAGGAACTATTTGCTAGAATGGTTCAAATTGAGTCTCACATAAAGAAGTTCCTTCAAATGAACAATGATTACATTTTCCTTGTCTGACAAATTTTCATATAATTAAAATGTGTTTTTTTGTGTTTGCTAATGTGCATTCACTGATTAGTTTGTTGTTTTGTGGTATGAAGCAAGGATTTTAAGTTGAAGAAAAGACTACTTGTTTCATGTTGTAATGGAATTCACGTTTCTAACAAGAACTATGCAACCACACATATAATTTATATATACACCTTTTATTACTTATCAATATATAGTTTAATTTAATGAGAAAATACACAGTGCACTTAATTGGTTGCCATATGGTGCAAATGAGCGCATCAACTACATCAAATGTCTATATTTGAATGCTATGAAAAGTATTAGAGATTTGGATTAGATCATTCTAAACACCTCAACAAAGAACTACAAGCTGTGCAAATATTTAGTTTGTATAATTAAGACATTTAGTAAGGTATAAATATGTCTTTATGCCCAGTTCTAGATAACCAAAATAAAATAATAAGATTGTACAACCATAAGATTGCTCTTTTTAATCCTTTGTAGGATGAGGAATGCATAATTGTATGCCAATTTTGTTGTGATTTTGTCTATGTCAAGAGTGGGGATTTCTATTCATCCCTTATGAAATATCCCTTGCAGACTTATGTTGCGCAGGGACCTCTTCCTCTCTGTCCTTCTAGCTGACTCTTTACATGCCATCCATGCTGTGGATCACAAATGGTGAATGTGTTCCATTAGATGAATCGCTATTGCATGCACTTTGAATCATATAGTAGATTAACATAGAATACATTTCTAAAGATTTTTTAAGCTACCACAAGCCACATAAGCAACAATTTTAAAAAAATGGTGAATTGTGTTTTCAACCAATGAAATCACAAATTTTTGCAAATAAATTGTGATTTATTTTAAATAAATCATGATTTTCTCAATGTATATATCTCTACAACAAAATTTCCAGTCATTTCCATCTAAATAAAATAAAAATGATTCCTTTTAATTTTTTAATTTATTTCTCTTTTCATGTAATATAATTATTTTCTATTTT
>VDFB02086081.1:320350045-320476643 GCA_007258455.2 Sequoia sempervirens
AACAACCTCTAAGGCCACGAGACAAGGATTACTTAAAACCCAAACAACAACTAACATTAATAAAACCAAAATATTAATCACTTACAAAATTAAGATTACATACATTCCATTCAAGATAAATTATAACAAGGATAATAAATACCTCAAGATTCCAATTAACAACATTTAAACAATAAGATTACAACACTCATTCCCCGAATGAGGTAATTCCAATAATCATGATTTTAATTACAAAATCCACCTCGGTAACAAATGAGGGGTAATAAAATAGAGATCAACTGAAATGAACGAAGCCAGGAAAGCAACAACATCCAACGAGCTCTCCACCTAGAAATCATGACCACACAATCAAGAAGGAGAACCAACGGAAAAGAATGCACGCCACCCGACCACGTGGAACCCAAAGGCCCCACTCCCTTCGTGCTAGGAGATAGTAACAAGGATTTCAGGTCAAGACCAACTACCTCTAGACAAAGGCTAAACATAACTAAACCTACTCAAATACCAACATCACTTAACACAGTACAAAAACTCACAAGACAATACATTGCTTCCAGGTTACATAGAACAAGTACACCATTGTGCAACACACAATAACTGAGTAACTGTTGACGTAGGGAGAGTGTCATACATAAATTGCCATGAGTTACCCTAGCTCAACCTTCCTAGGCTATCGGACCCCCATCATGGGTTACCCTGGCTTGCCTCTACCGGTGCTGGACCCTCATGCAAAACTATGCGTCTCATCTCATCTCGAGTCTTAACAATGCATGTTCCATGAGAGAGGCTTACTTTAACTTTATTAGTGTGAAGTTCCCCATTAATTCTTTTAGATTATCACTTGATTAAACTCTAAGTGAGTTACCCTGACACCTCTTTAGGCGTCAGACCCCTACAAAGGGCCACTCTCCTACTGACAACACATAACTCAACCACCTGCCAAGGGTAGACAATGCACTAACACTTATCGCAAATAATCAATACACCTCAACAGGTAACACATCTCTATGGATGTCCAAAACTGAAACCAAAGCGTGCACTACCCAAGGCTAACACAAGGTTGACTCACATAATGACAACCCACATAAGGAACTGATAACACGACTCAACCTTAACCATAAGGTCACACAACCCGTTCAAAGAACCAGGTATCCACTTAAGCTTAACTCAAACACAATCCAAGATAGACAAAGCAAATCATAAGAGTCATAACATCATCTCAGGAAAACACTACTGGAAGACTTACATAATCAACAAGACCAAAATGAATTAAAGACGAGATCAAAGAGACCCTAGCCTCAAGGCACAAAACCCAGAATAACCAAGGTACACCCACAAACAAACAATATTTCCCATACCGAGAATAAATGAAAACACCACTAGAAAACATTCTAAGCAATTAAACAGGCTAATATTAGGATTTCTTAAATCCAACCCATGTGATGAAACATTGCATGAAGTCAATTCGAATGAATACCCTTACTCAATTTTCTCAACAATAACCATAATCACGACACTTAAATAATAAATTCATTCAACTAAAATTTAAAACAATTTACTTAATCAAAGTTTACCATTAACTCCAAAGCAAAACATTTAATATAAGGATTAAGACATTTATTTTGAATCCGTTAAACTCATCTCATTTTAAAGCCATTAATTAAAAATACTCTTTCTACTAAAATACCTTAATTATATACAATATAATTTTTCGAACAAACATATATTTTAAATGTAAACAAATCATGACGTAAATCGACTCATTTTAATTCACAACTTCCCATAACGATTTAAATTGAACTTACAAAAAAAAAAAAATTTAAAACCACACATATAAAATTGTACGTGAATATATACTATGAATATATTTTTAAACATTCAATTTAAGTATTATTTAAATAAATATTATTTAAATATTATATTAATATTATATATATAATAGATATCATATATTATTATATATATATTAATATTAATATATTATTAAATAATAAATATCCAAAAGTTACAAATAAAATAAAATAAAATCACACGAAACCCGAGGCATTTGTGGAACTCCCACGATGCCCTAACTGGCCGCGTGGACTGTGTGAGCTCCACACAGTCCATGGCCATTCCGGCCATGGCCTGTGTGGGCTTCACACAGCCCGTGGCCTTACGGCCACGGTCTGTGTGGCTACACACAGCCCGCGGTCTGTTCGGCCGCGGTCTAAGTGGGGTTCACACAGCCCGTGGCCCTTGGCCGCGGTCTGTGTGTTCCTCACATAATCTGTGGCCCATGGCCGCAGTCTATGTGGTGGCGGTGAGGTTTGACCTCCCACCCCACAACCAACAAAAAATAAAATTTAATATTTTTATCCCTGCGTTTAAACATGGCGATAAAATACAGGGCATACTCATGGTTTTACCCAAAATACAAAATTTCAATTATAACAAATATATTTGTATATATATTTGTGGGTATATCCATGTATTGATATACATGGGTATATTCACAATTATATATACCCAGATTTTGATTTCATGCCCAAATTGTGAAAATAATCTATCTAACCCATTTCAAGAATAGAATTTTATTTCAAACAACAAGATGGGTTTTCAAAAACTAGTTCTCACATGGAGTTTTCTTTTATTTTCTTTCAATAACTTGGTATAAATTCCATGTTTGGTTTCAATTTCCCAAACAAACTACCATTTAGCAATTTTAAGAGCTCTTTTCATGAATTTCCATTGAATCTAAAACTATATTTTCAATTCATTCCAAATGAGCAAGTAGATGAAAGGAGAAAGTATGGAACCTTATGTTTTCTCCAAGCTTTGCAAGCTTCCACCATGGAGATTTTCAAACATTCTTTCAACTCCACCATCTTAGCCTCCTCCAAGCCTCTCCACCCAAAAATTCAAAACCAAGAATCCATGGAGAGATTGAAAGAAAACCCTAAAGGAAAATATATCCTTTTTCCAAACTTTCCAAATTCAAATTTAAATTCAACCTCTAATTCAAATTCTAATTAAATTCAAATGCCAATGCAAACTCACTTTCAAATTCAAACTAAATTCAATTTCCACTTTCAACTTCACAAATATCCTTTGCCAAAAAAGTCAACTACTTCCAAAAATATCCTTTTAAATAAAACTCATTTTCAACCAAAAGTTAATTAAATTTCTTTAACCAATTGAATTTATCAATTCACCAATTTAAATTCTTTTCAACTTTTATTTCTAAAAGTAAAATGTAAAGCATAATTCTAATTTTTTGATTTAATCCAAAAAAATCTAAAGATGCCAACCCAACCAAATTGATTTAATTTAACCCTATTAATTTAATTAGTCAATAAAATAAATCTAATTCACAATCAGATTATTT
The DNA here is from genome assembly GCA_007258455.2 of Sequoia sempervirens. NCBI lineage: Eukaryota > Viridiplantae > Streptophyta > Pinopsida > Cupressales > Cupressaceae > Sequoia > Sequoia sempervirens. The sequence goes on from VDFB02086081.1 coordinate 320,353,413, forward strand.
TATTAATTAAATTAAATTAATTAATTAATCACCAATTTTCCAACATTTCAAAAAAAATGAAACAATCAACACTTATAATTTTCAAAATCCATTTAATCACTTTTATCTTACAATTAACCACATTTAATCATTAATTAAACTACGCGGGTCATTTAATAAACTTTAACTTGAAATTAATAAACACTCAAGGGAAAACTGAACAAGTTAAAACAACTGACCCCGACAACAACCCAACCACATGCTATGACTAGGGTGACGACTTGACATAGAAAACCTAGCTACTATCTCCCAATTAATTTCTGTTGGTCAAAGGACACGCTCAAACCTGGAAACCAGTTGGAGTCGATGTCATGTACCTGCCAACCTGCAACAAAGAGCATGTCGAACGTGCATATATATATAATATGATCAATCAAACCGTGAAGAGGAAGTCTCAGAATCGTAGGGCACGCGCAAGCAAGTGATACAATCCTATCCCCTTCACCAATACACTATCACTAACTGACACATCTAACATCAATAACATGATCATCAGCATAAAACATCGTTAAATCAAATATCTTCTAAGATAATCCAAAACATGCCATAAGGGTAACATTAGGATAACATAACATCAAAATATAACATCCACATTGTATAACAATTGCAATCAAAAGCAGACTAGTTCCAAAGTCAAAGCATAATCAAACACAACCATTACAAAGAAAACATTGCCGATCAAAGAGCCAAAACAGAGGGGTGTTACATCCTCCCCCCCTAGGGTCAGGCTTACTCCTGGAAGCCTGCAAGTACCCCTAGCACAAACTCCATACAATCACATATAGTGCGTTAACATTACAAAGTTTACTCAAGCCAAGGTATGGGACATTATCACTTCAACATTCATTTACCATTTTGCATTTTGAATCTAGGTACAATCATCTAACATCAACATGATTTCTTAAAACTTATCAATAAAGTTGGGGACTATAGGCCTCACCAACAAGATGCACCTATTATGTAATTATCATTAACATGCAATGGTTTCACTAATCTTTTTCTTTCTCTAAGCTTTTACTTACTGCAAGATGATTCCCTATTCAGATTATACATTTTCCAAACATGGAAATTGAAACCAAACATGGAATTTATACCAAGTTATTGAAAGAAAATAAAAGAAAACTCCATGTGAGAACTAGTTTTTGAAAACCCATCTTGTTGTTTGAAATAAAATTCTATTCTTGAAATGGGTTAGATAGATTATTTTCACAATTTGGGCATGAAATCAAAATCTGGGTATATATAATTGTGAATATACCCATGTATATCAATACATGGATACACCCACAAATATATATACAAATATATTTGTTATAATTGAAATTTTGTATTTTGGGTAAAACCAGGAGTATGCCCTATATTTTATCGCCATGTTTAAACGCAGGGATAAAAATATTAAATTTTATTTTTTGTTGGTTGTGGGGTGGGAGGTCAAACCCCACCGCCACCACACAGACCACGGCCATGGGCCACAGACTGTGTGAGGAACAAACAGACCGCGGCCAAGGGCCACGGGCTGTGTGAACCCCACACAGACCGCAACCGAACAGATTACGGGCTGTGTGTAGCCACACAGGCCATGGCCGTAAGGCCACGGGCTGTGTGAAGCCCACACAGGCCGCGGCCGGAACGGCCACGGACTGTGTGGAGCTCACACAGTCCACGCGGCCAGTTAGGGCATCGTGGGAGTTCCACGAATGCCTTGGGTTTTGTGTGATTTTATTTTATTTTATTTGTAACTTTTGGATATTTATTATTTAATAATATATTGATATTAATATATATATAATAATATATGATATATATTATATATATAATATTAATATAATATTTAAATAATAATTAAATTGAATGTTTAAAAATATATTCATAGTATATATTCACGTACAATTTTATATGTGTGGTTTTAAAAATATTTTTTTTGTAAGTTCAATTTAAATCGTTATGGGAAGTTGTGAATTAAAATGAGTAGATTTACGTCATAATTTGTTTACATTTAAAATATATGTTTGTTCGGAAAATTATATTGTATATAATTAAGGTATTTTAGTAGAAAGAGTATTTTTAATTAATGTCTTTAAAATGAGATGAGTTTAATGGATTCAAAATAAATGTCTTAATCCTTATATTAAATGTTTTGCTTTGGAGTTAATGGTAAACTTAGAATAAGTAAATTGTTTTAAATGTTAGTTGAATGACTTTATTATTTAAGTGTCGTGATTATGGTTATTGTTGAGAAAATTGAGTAAGGGTATTCATTCGAATTGACTTCATGCAATGTTTCATCGCGTGGGTTGGATTTAAGAAATCCTAATATTATCCTTTTTAATTGCTTAGAATGTTTTCTAGTGGTGTTTTCCTTTATTCTCGATATGGGCAATATTGTTTGTTTGTGGGTGTACCTTGGTTATTCTGGGTTTTGTGCTTTGAGGCTAGGGTCTCTTTGATCTCGTCTTTAATTCGTTTTGGTCTTGTTGATTATGTAAGTCTTCCAGCAGTGTTTTCCTGAGATGATGTTATGACTCTTATGATTTTCTTTGTCTATCTTAGATTGTGTTCGAGTTAAGCTTAAGTGGATACCTGGTTCTTTGAACGGGTTGTGTGACCTTATGGTTAAGGTTGAGTCATGTTATCAGTTCCTTATGTGGGTTGTCATTATGTGAGTCAACCTTGTGTTAGCCTTGGGTAGTACACGCTTTGGTTTCAGTTTTGGACATCCGTAGAGATGTGTTACTTGTTGAGGTGTATTGATTATTTGTGATAAGTGTTAGTGCATTGTCTACCCTTGGCAGGTGGTTGAGTTATGTGTTGTCAGTAGGAGAGTGGCCCTTTGTGGGGGTCCGACGCCCAAAGAGGTGTCAGGGTAACTCACTTAGAGTTTAATCAAGTGATAATCTAAAAGAATTAATGGGAAACTTCACACTAATAAAGTTAAAATAAGCCTATCTCATGGAACATGCATTGTTAAGACTCAAGATGAGATGAGACGCATAGTTTTGCATGAGGGTCCGGTGCCGGTAGAGGCAAGCTAGGGTAACCCATGATGGGGGTTCGGTAGCCTAGGAAGGTTGAGCTAGGGTAACTCATGGAAATTTATGTATGACACTCTCCCTACATCAACAGTTAGTCAGTTATTGTGTGTTGCACAATGGTGTACTTGTTCTATGTAACCTGGAAGCAATGTATTGTCTTGTGAGTTTTTGTACTGTGTTAAGTGATGTTGGTATTTAAGTCGGTTCAGTTATGTTTAGCCTTTGTCTAGAGGTAGTTTGTCTTGACCTGAATTCCTTGTTACTATCTCCTAGCACGGAGGGAGTGGGGCCTTTGGGTTCCACGTGGTCGGGTGGCGTGCATTCTTTTCCGTTGGTTCTCCTTCTTGATCGTGTGGTCGTGATTTCCAGGTGGAGAGCTCGTTGGATGCTGTTGCTTTCCTGGCTTCGTTCTTTTCAGTTGATCTCTATTTTATTACCCCTCATTTGTTATCAAGGTGGATTTTGTAATTGAAATCATGATTATTGGAATTACCTCATTCGGGGAATGAGTGTTGTAATCTTATTGTTTAAATGTTGTTAATTGGAATCTTGAGGTATTTATTATCCTTGTTGTAATTTATCTTGAATGGAATGTATGTAATCTTAATTTTGTAAGTGATTAATGTTTTGGTTTTATTAATGTTAGTTGTTGTTTGGGTTTTTAAGTAATCCTTGTCTCGTGGCCTTAGAGGTTGTTGGCAATATGTATTATCTTCATGTTATTTATACTTAATAAAAAAAAAAATTGGTATGTTTAAGTAGTGGAATGCAACTTCCTCTAGGGTTGTGTGGCGGGGCATTACACACAGGGGGGTTTACCGCCACAGCCCTTCCCCAAAGGGGAGTGGCTGTGAGGGAAGTGCCCAGCACTGCCTTCATAGGCAGTGCAGGCGCTGCCTACACAGCCGCACCCCACTTTGGGGGTTCGGCTGTGTATGGTAGTCGGCCCCCTGCCAATGATTGTTTATTTTATAAACTTTGTTTTAAAATTCATAATTTTTATTAGTTTATAATATATGTTATACCTAATATATATAATGTATATTATTTTTAATATATATTTATATATATTGTGTATACATATATATATATATATATATAAATTCAAAAAGGTCATAATTTGTTTTAAATATTTATATGGTTAAATTTATTCCAGTATTAAAATATAAACATTTAAAGAAATAGTGGATATAGATTTATTTCAAAGTAATAATATAAATATATATATTCTTATATATATTTATATATTTTAAAAATATTTAACTATAATGACTTAATTTTTTTTATTATTATTTAAATTTATATTAAATCATTAATTGGAATAAGAAGATTAGAAATAGATATTTGCTTTATGATATGCATTAAGAAAGGAGATTTTTTAAAAAAATGCATGAATGAAATTATGTTTTAGTTGATTAATTTCATGCTTATATTATTGTTTGTCTGGATTTAGTATATCCGAACCATAGACATTTAATTTTCTTGATTTATTTTTTTTACTGTGTTCTTTTTGGGAAAATTGGGAAAGTTATAGTTGTATAAGTCTTCCAGAATGTGTAACGCCCCGTCGTGCGAACCCCAAAGGACAATTAAACAACACAATAACATCATATCACAGTATCATAAGATACAAGATCGTAAATCAAATATAAATGAGATCATACAAGACCACAAAACATACTAAAGATGTATTAAAACAATATTCATAAATCAATTTAAATCAATTCAAACAACAATCTAAAACAACTCCCACAACCTACTTCCAGAGGTACACAATAAAGTAAAACACATGGGCAACTAGGGGAGAGTGTCATCGCATAGTCCTACATGGGCTGTCTTGTGCTCTTCCTCCCAACTGGAGGCGCCGGTCCATAGGGTGACTCATGCGGAGCCGTAGACCTCTCATGAAGATGAGGTCACGACCTTGCCAACCACGGCCTTCTCAGCCTTCCATTAGCCTACGGAAGCACTAATGAAGACGAGGCATCCATTTTATTAATCTTATAATGATATTACTACCCAACCCTCCTAAGTTAATTATTAGGTTTTCACTTAATTACAAACTCACTCGTGGGTTATCCTGTGCTCTTCCCCTTAAGCGGGGCGCCGGCCCCCACGAGGAGCCACTCTCCCTAGAGACCCAACCACATAAAACCAAGAAACCAAGGGTTGTACAACATAACAAGAATATTATATCACAACTGAGAAGCATGCGAGGCATTACCCATCTCGCTATAAATACAATTTCCAAGTCTCAACAAATTCCGTACAACCCTTTTAAAATCATGAAACCAAAACACTTGCCACATCAAGGGCCCATAAAGAGAGAGAACATCAATTATCAATCATCTCAAGCCTCTGGAAGCCAAAAGAATGAAAACCCATAAACAAAGGTAAAGTGAAGCAACATGAGTATTTCTCCAATAATTCAACACAAGGATAAAATTTCCTCAAATATGAGAGTAAATCAGAAAAAGCCATAACAAGGAAAGATTCATCAAGACCCATCTACAAATTAACAATGGCGTCACCTCAAATAGGAAAACGCAAAAGAAAATCAACCTTTAATTCACGAAATCACTAAATGAAACCAAAAGCCACCAACTAGGCATTCCATGGGAGACCTCAATTTTCTCCTCACAAGAACCCCCTTATGATGGTATGCAAATCACTTTCATAAAAACAACAACATAGCAATGACAACAATAATTGCAAGGCCACCAGATCTAATTTCAATTCAAAAATAATGAGTGAATACATTAAAATAAGATCAACCACCCCATCTAAACCACATAAACAACTTTGATACAAAATAAATCAAAAATCCAAGAAGATCAACCTCCCACAACTCATCAACAAAATACAAATTCCCAAATACATCGCAACACAAATTTAAAAGGACAAGGGATTCCTTGAATCAAAACTAACCTCCAAAGGCATTCACACCAACATGGAACAATCCTTCAACAACAGAGGTAAAAGCATTCAACCAGGCATCCAAGGAACCAAATTTAAGAACACCTTAAATACGCAACCACACATCACTTCGCATAATAATCAACAACCAAAGATTCAAACAAGAGCAATATTTAATAACCCATCAATTAACAACCAGAACCAAATAACTTTACAACTTCCCCAAACGAAATTACTCAATTAACTAAAACAATTCATGATAATCATCACAAGTATTCTAAAAGACTTATCCATAAAGAGAGCTTGCAATTCAACCATTTAATGAATATAAAGGAAGTCAATTTTCAAAAAGATTAAAATCCCATTTTACCAGTAAACTAGCCAATTCGAGAATACCCTAATCAATCTCTAATTATTCCCATACATTTAAATTTCCCCTTTCAATGAGCAATAAATGAAAACTACTAAATAGTTGGGTATTTAACTTATTAACATTCATAACTACTTATGTTCAAAACATTAATTTAAACATTATTTCCACTACCCCTCATCTCACTATTTAATACTCAATTCCAATATTTAAAGTAATTGCGCCAACCACTTAAGACCATTTGTTATACTTAAAATGATAGTAATAACAATACTCTAAATGCTTAAACTACGTATTAGAACTTACCACTTTTAAATCTTAAATCTATCTAAATAAATTTACACACAATAATTACCTTTTAAAAACCACTACATCTTTATATATTTTAATTCATTTTGAGGGAGGAAATATAAAAAGAAAAAAGATCTGTTCTAAAAATTCAACCAAACTACAAGACTACAACTTCACAAAATAAGAACAAAAGATAACTTATTCAATTCTAAAATTAAATTCCACTTCTAGAATATTCACACTAAAACGAGAATTAAATAAATAATGCTGTCAATTGATTTTTCTACTAAATCGTCCTCTCAAAATTGTAATTTAATAAATCAATAACAACAACCAGATTTCTTTCTTTATTATTATTATTTCCATTATAAACAGATTCTGCTTTATTTTAAACAGAAATAGAAACAGAATATATATATATTTTAACAAATTTAAATAATACTGCAACAGTTAAATCAGAGGACTCTAAATAAATGAATTAAAATATATATATATATATACGTATATTTATAAAAATAAAATCCGCATAATAATAAAAATATAGAATTTGCATTTTCCAAAATCAAACAACATATAAAATTTTGAATGGAAAGTTTAAACCATAAGGAAACTGCAGGGATAAACGCCCCGGCCGTGGGCAGTCTACGGACTGCTCACGGCAGTCCTTCGGACTGTCGTGGACAGTCCGCAGACTGTCACACGGTACCCACGGTGGTGTGGTGGGTACGACTGTGGCCGAACCACCACACAGCCCCAATATATATATAAATATAAACCCAAACTTTAATACAATGCACAGTGCTACGGAAAAGTAACGAAATTCAATGAATTTTAATTTTCATTCACTATTTTCACAAGTATAAATAATCATATATATCTATTACATATATATATATATAACCTATATATAAAACTGGACATTTCGAAATCAGGAACCAAAATAACCAGTGAATAATTTTATTTTTTTTGTATATGATTAAATATAAACAAGAATATACACAACCTAGTTTTCCCAGTAAAAGATTATTCTTAAGATGATTAATTATATTTTCTAGACAAAACTACAGTCCTACTGGTTCTTTTCCAAAATTCTCATCTTAGTTATATTATAATGAACAACAGTACAAATCCAACAATTAATTTCATTTAAAATAAACAACAGTCCCGAACTCCCAGAGAATTTCAATCTAATAATTGACAGTCAAGAACCCCACCAAATTTCATTTTAACAAATAGCAATCCCAATTCCCAAAAGAAAATTTCATACACAGCGAAACAATTCCAAACAATTGCTATTTGATTTAATGCTACATCAAATAAATAAGTGAGGAACCTGATATCCTACGGTTCAAGAAGATATGTAGAAGCTCTATTTCTTTTGCCAATCCAATCCTCCTCCAACGAATGTTTCCAGCAGCAGCTACAAAATCCTCCCTTCAACTCCAATCCTCTTCCTCAATGAATTCTCCGAATAATAAAAAAAACAATGCAATACTATAACATAAATTTTTACTGCCAAATTTCTCCCCAAAAACTGTTGGAAAAAGAATGCCATCTCTTTCCAATCCAAAAATAAATAAAATCTCACACAAGAAGCCTCTTCTGTTTCCTCTTCCAGTGAATACCAAAAGTCACTTCCTTTTTTAAAATAAAATTCAAATCCATTCAAATCCACAAAAGATTGAGCTTTTATATTTGTTTATTCTTCATATTCTCCAGTGAAAACCAAAAGTCACAACTCAAGAAATAAATCCAAATAATATTGAATCCCTTTAATTCCTTTTGTTGCCTTTTCAAGTATTTATATTTCATTTTTTTTTATCAAGCATTTTGATTAAACTAAATAAATTTAACTCCACAAAAATGAACTTCTATTTGAATATATATTCATTATCTTCACAATACACTATTTGTTAATTACTTCCACATTAAAATAATTAAAATCAACCATTTGCAAGATTCTAAATAAGTATCCATTAAATTTCTTATTATAATAATTATCTTTTCAAGATTACTTGTTCATAACAATTTAAATCAATTTATCTAATAATATCACTTTTACTTTTAACGAATTAGTTTGATTTGATCATTTGCTCTAAATCATTTGATTTAATTTAATTGATTATTATTTTAATTTCTAATCATATTTTAAATAACCTTGCAAATCACTTATGATTTGATTAATTATTTAAACACGACTACTAACATATTATATTTTCCACACAATCAAATAACATAGCACCCAATGAAGCACACACAAATACTCACACCAAAGTTCAGAACAACCGACACGGAGGGGTATTACAGAATGATTGGTATAGTAAGGGTGTATTATTGTTCAAATGTTTTTCTTGAGTTGACTTGGGTTGTGCATGTGTTGAAATATGGTGTTTTGTTACTTGGTTTATGTTAAAAGTTTTAATGATCGTTGAGGGTCATTTGTTATTATGTGATGAACTTTGTGCACTTTGTAAGTCCTAGTTAGGAAAACTTAGTGTATCCTTGTTATATTTAGGGGAGTGGCTTTTGTGAGGGCCGGCACACAAAGTGGTGTAGGGTAACTTGCAAAGAGTTAGTAAGTCAGTGATAGCTAAAGACCATAATAGTTAGATTAAAACTCTTAACAAGATGCTTATGCCTCACTTATGACTCTTGAGCTAGTTCAGTCTTAAGTATAAGATGAGAAGGCCTGTAATGGAAAATTGGTGTCTTGTTTCTTCAAGAGACATACGATTCTGCAATGATTTACATTGGGGCCGGGTTTCGTGAGAGGTTACCAAGGTAACCCAAGGTTGGGGGCTAGAACCTAGGAAGAAACACCAGGGTAACCTTTCCAATATTGTGATGACACTCCACCTAAAGTAACAGTTAACCTTATGTATGTAATTCATTCATTCGTCATAATCTGGAAGCAATGTAACCATTAGTTTGTTATGTACTAGTGTCTAGGGTTAGTAGATTATGTCTAGGTAACCATATTACTATCTCCTAGCATAGGGGGTGGACCTACGGGTACCACATGGTTGGGTGGAATGTGCACCTTACTCCGTTGGGTCCCCAGTTTTGTGATCTTGGCATCAAGAGCTTCATCGATGGAGATCTCACACTTGGAAACTTATGTGTACTTCAATCATTGTATATTGTAAAACTTGTATTTGAAAACATCCCTCAATTGTTATGAGGTGAACACTTGTAAATGTAATTATTATTGAACTACCTCATCGGATGGATGAGTATTGTATATTTTATTAATGCAATGTATGAAACAAATTTTTACCTTATGTTATCTTGAATGATGTTTCAAATTTTATGCAATTTATATCTTTAATGTATATGTTAATTAATTAATATGTGCAATGCGAAATACTAAAGTCGTCTATAGAAACTCAAAGTAGTGTAACGTCACATAACTTAATGAATGTATGCAACTAATTAACTTAATAATTATACTTTTAAAAAAATTTATTACACCTCTATATGCAATTGCAACATTCCTTAGGTTATTATGATGAGGCATTACACAATACATATAAACGAAGGCCAATCTTTTGTTTGAGCAATTATTAGTTGCTATCTTTGAGGAAACTGAACACTTCTAGGAAGGCCTGCTTGATCCTGATTCCTCTTTGAAAGTAGAGATACTCAGATACGGTGATTTTTCATGCATTTTTTATAGTCTAACATACAATTATCAAATAGTTGAGGAGTCAAATAATTTGTAAAAACGCAACTAGAAAATTGTGGATTATATTTTCTACAATGATCAAATAGTTGCAGTGTCAAATATCTTACAAAAATGCCACTACAAAATTGTAGATTATATTTTCTACAATGATCAAATACTTGAGGAGTCAAATAATTTGCAAAAACGCAACTACAAAAATTGTTGATTATATTTTCTACAATGATCAAATAGTTGAGGAGTTAGATAATTTGCAAAAATGCAACTACAAAAAAATGGATTATATATTTTACAATTTTCAACTAGTTGAGGAGTCAAATAATTTACAAAAATGCAACTACAAAAATTCTGGATTATATTTTCTATAATGATCAAATAGTTGAGGAGTCAGATTATTTGCAAAAACGGAACTACAAAAATATGGATTATATTTTCTACAATGATCAAATAGTTGAGGAGTGAAATGATTTACAAAAATGCAACTAAAAAATTGTGGATTATATTTTCTACAATGATCAAATAGTTGAGGAGTCAAATAATTAGCAAAAATGCAACTACCAAAATTGTGGATTACAAATAAATATAATAATACTAAAATAGAGTCGAGCTCGATTATTTTATCCTTTCGAGAGGTTCCAATTGGAAAGCGGTTAGACCAACATGAATATAATAATACAGAAATAGAGGTGCTCAATTATTTTCTCCTTCCAAGGAGGTTCCAGTCGAAAAGTGGAGAAGTCTACATATGTTTCGATGAAACTAGAAAGGAACTTTCACAATCCATATAAACAAAGGCCAATCTTTGGTTTGAGCAATTATTAGTCGCTATCTTTGAGGAAATCGACCACTTCTGGGAAGCCATGCTTGATCCTGATTGCTCTCTCAAAGTAGAGATACTCAGATACGGTGATTTTTCATGCATTTTTTAAATTCTAACATACAATGACCAAATAGTTGAGGAGTCAAATAATTTGCAAAAACGCAACTAGAAAATTGTGGATTATATTTTCTATAATGATCAAATAGTTGAGGAGTCAAATAATTTGAAAAAACGCAACTAGAAAATTGTGGATTATATTTTCTACAATGATCAAATAGTTTAGGAGTCAAATAATTTACAAAAAATGCAACTACAAAATTGTGGATTATATTTTCTACAATGATCAAATAGTTGAGGAGTCAAATAATTTACAAAAAGGCAACTACAAAAATTGTGGATTATATTTTCTACAATGATCAAATAGTTGAGGAGTCAGATTATTTGCAAAAAAGCAACTACAAAAATGTGGATTATATTTTCTACAATGATCGAATAGTTGAGGAGTGAAATAATTTACAAAAATGCAACTATAAAATTGTGGATTATATTTTCTACAATGATAAAATAGTTGAGGAGTCAAACAATTTACAAAAATGCAGCTACCAAAATTGTGGATTAGAAATATATATAAAAAATGTAATATTATTGAAATAGAGTCGCTCGATTATTTTCTCCTTCTGGGAGGTTCCACTTGGAAAGCGGTTAGAAAAAAATGAATATAATTATACAGATATGAAGGTGCTCAATTATTTTCTCCTTCCAGGGAGGTTCCATTGGAAAAGGGGAGAAGTCTACATACATTTCGATGAAACTAGAAAGGAACTTTCACAATCCATATAAACGAAGGCCAATCTTTGGTTTGAGAAATTATCGGTTGCTATCTTTGAGGAAACCGACCACTTCTGAGAAGGCCTGCTTCATCCTGATTCCTCTCTCAAAGTAGAGATACTCAGATACAATTTTTTTTCACACATTTGTTACAATCTAAAATACAATGATCAAATAGTTGAGCAGTCAAATAATTTGAAAAAATCCAACAACAAAATTGTGGATTATATTTTCTACAATGATAAAATAGTTGAGGAGTCAAATAATTTGAAAAAATGCAAATAAGAAATTGTGGATTATATTTTCTACAATGATCAAATAGTTGAGTCAAATAATTTGGAAAAATGCAACTACCAAAATTGTGGATTATTTTCTACAATGATCAAATAGTTGAGGAGTCAAACAGTTTGCAATAATAAATATATATTATGAATATATAGAAATATATATAATAAATATAATAATATTGAAATAGAGGTGCTCAATTATTCTCTCCTTCTGAGAGGTTCCACTTGGAAAGTGGTTAGAACAAAATGAATATAATAATACAGAAATGAAGGTGCTCAATTATTTTCTCTTTCCAGGGAGGTTCCATTCAAAAAGTGCAGAAGTCTATGTACGTGTCAATGAAACTAGAAAAGAATTTTCACAATCCATATAAACAAAGGCCAATCTTTGGTTTGAGCAATTATCGGTTGTTATCTTTGAGAAAACCAACCACTTCTGGGAAGGCCTGCTTGATCTCGATTCCTCTCTCAAAGTAGAGACACTCAGATACGGTGATTTTTCACGCATTTTTTACATTCTAACATACAATGATCAAATAGTTGAGGAGTCAAATAATGCAAAAACGCAACTATAAAATTGTGGATTATATTTTCTACAATGATCAAATAGTTGAGGAGTCAAATAATTTGAAAAAACAAAACTAGAAAATTGTGGATTATATTTTCTACAATGATCAAATAGTTGAGGAGTCAAATAATTTACAAAAAACGCAACTACAAAATTGTGGATTATATTTTCTACAGTGATCAAATAGTTGAGGAGTCAAATAATTTGTAAAAACGCAACTAGAAAAATAGTGGATTATATTTTCTACAATGATCAAATAGTTGAGGAGTCAAATAATTTTCAAAAATGCAACTACAAAATTGTGGATAATATTTTCTACAATGATCAAATTGTTGAGGAGACAAATAATTTACAAAAACGCAACTACAAAAATTATGTATTATATTTTCTACAATGATCAAATAGTTGAGGAGTCAGATTATTTGCAAAAATGCAACTACAAAAATGTGGATTATATTTTCTACAATGATCAAATAGTTGAGGAGTGAAATAATTTGCAAAAACGCAACTAAAAAATTGTGGACTATATTTTCTACAATGATCAAATAGTTGAGGAGTCCAAGAATTTGCAAAAATACAACTACCAAAATTGTGGATTACAAATAAATATAATAAATATAATAATATTGAAATAGAGTCGCTCAATTATATTCTCCTTCTGGGAGGTTCGACTTTGAAAGCCGTTAGACCAAAACGAATATAATAATACAGAAATGGAGGTGCTCAATTACTTTCTCCTTCCAAGGAGGTTCTATTCGAAAAGTGGAGAAGTTGTAATGCCTAAAATTTGACACAAAAAATACAATTAAAGACAAACACATTTCAAATTTAAACTGTAAACACTAGCATAATTCCCAAAGACAACTTCCTATACACGCACTTCATTAAAGCATAACAAACATTTGACTGGAATAAATTATAAGGACTCACCCATCTACATAGTTGTTAAGGAAAACATGGTTAAGTTTCAAATGGAGATACGGAATCCACATCACCAATGTAGGCTTGATTAGTTCTACTAACACATCGATAATCACAAACTTAATTCAAGTCACAAGATATGCAAATACAATATATATATCAATATTAATAGTGATATAACAAACCTAGGGGCCAGACCTAATTCCTTGGGGGCTCGTTTCTGACGGCCTTGCCTACGTATATAATTCACAGAGGAACCGTAGTTTGACGATTAGACTTCAACCATCTCCCACATGGTTGGATATCAAAGGAATATAATCACTAGGTCCAAAAAGAGGGCTTAACATCAACATCAAACAAAAACCACTAATACCTCTCCACCAGTAATAATAGGTAAAAAGTGTTCATGGTTAAGGATTGAGACTAGACCCACACATAGGAGTTTTGAAGATTGTTATTAAACAAATTTTCTCCAACTCATATTACCATCTAGGTTTAACTCATAAATGGTTTCACAATACTTTGGTTAACCATAAAGCCATTAATACAAGTAACTCTATTGTTTTATTCAAACATAATGAAATTAGAAGAACTAGCTAGCAACAAGGATTGGTCCCAATGATACATTTTGATCTTACACATCTAGAGATTATAAGAGTAAAAATATTCATATGTCTATTCCATCAACACCAATTAACTTCTAGTAGGCATCAAATCATTGCCATAATATACCGATTAATAATCAAGTAATATTTGAACAAAAAAAATGAGCTTAGAACTTAATAATCCAACATTGTAAAATCACACAATACTAATTTAATTATTAATCTATGAAAATATACTCAAGGATCATTCAAAATGATAACGAAAATATGATAATGATATTTGGATTATACATTAGAACCAATATAAAGATAATCAAAACAAATGATCTATTTTCCAAGGAATTGAAAACCAAAAACTCTAATGATGCAAGTTAATGATATTTACAACATTAATAGTCTTCCTTGAGCCAATCCTTATGGTCAAGAATGCTAAACGTAAGAACAATTAAATTCAAGGAACAATTAAGATTCTAAGCGTAAAAAACTACCTCTTAATTCATTATTAACAAATATAGGATAAGGGTCAATTCTCTTTTCTTTCTTTCTTTTTTTTTTGTCGCATATTTTATTTATCAAATTTTCTATATGCTGATTTGCAGCCAAACTAGTCAATCTTGAAATAGTCATAACTTTTATGTTACTTATCCAAATATTAAAATTCAAACTGGTTTGGAAAGGTTAAGGAGAGTAAAATAAAACCCACAAAGCATTTAATAAGGTTCTAAGAAATGTGAGAGCAGTTTTATCTGCAACACACATCACTATTCTCTACCTAGAACAGTCGCCCCTCCCTTGGAAGAGAAAATTTGTCAATTCTGATTTGTACTATAAACAATTAATATTGATTAAGTCATAATATTCTATTCTATTGAATAATTCAATTCACAAATTAAACATCTTAAAATAAATTTGTTATACTTATTAGCTGAAGCAAACAACATTAATTTTATTATCCACTGTTATTATAATATTATATCAATCATAATCAATGACAATAGTGATTATTTTTACTCATCAATGCACACAAGTAAGTCTATATATATAGAAAAACTCCCTTCTTCCATTTATACCTTGAACATACCAAAATATTATCATTGCCTTTATAATCAATTTCATAATTTTGTAACCTAACATGCCACCAAAATAATTATATTATAAATGAGTTAAATTAAGCTAGATACTAACTAATTTGAGAATTCTTAAATCAAAACCTATAAAAATTATTTTGATGAGGTATGTTAACAACAAAGCACCCCCTGATGCTGCTGCATTTACAATTCTCCACCTTTTAATGTCTGCCTTAGTTGCAGCAAACATTGGCCTCATTATCTTTGAGTTTCTTTGAGAGGGATCCATTTAAAGTAATTAAGGAACTCACAATGGCTAAATTTCCCATATGGTGGATCTCAGCATGCCTTTTTCTCTTACTAATGCTACAGAAATTTTAAAACTGATAAACTCAAAATACTTATAAATTTAGATTAACCAACTGCTACTGTCTTTTTCTATAAGTTAAAATAAGCAGTACTGATGTTTGCAGCTGAGCTAATAAAAATTTATTTTGCCATTGCTTGAAGATGGTGTTTATGGTTTATATTTGTGTATTGACACTAGACCTTGAATTTAAATTCCTATCAAATAAAAAGAATTATGGCTGATAAAAAGAATTTACTATCACTCTATCTGTTGATCAGATTTTTGAACTGTTCTTCAAAATTGAATTTCTAACTATTATGAAGTTATAAACTTTTTATATGCATTACTAGTGTTATAGCGACACTTTATTAAAATAAAATTAATAAATAAATACTACCATTTATACTGCAATACTGAAATTTGTATGTCACAAGTATTCTCTGAAATCCACAACTAAAAATAATAATTTTTATTTTTATTTTTTTATTTAAAATAAATAAAAAAAATCATCAAGATCAATCACATTATCTGGAAACTGCACCCAAAATTTAGCTAAAGTTACAAGCTCTATTGAGAGTGGTAATATAAAGAAGAATGGTAAAAAAGGGAATGCTTTCTAGGTTCATTCTATGACATGGTTTGACTGTAACAAGAAACATCCAGAGTTATAGCTCGATCTGCTGCCCCATTCCATTCATAAATGATAAATGCTTCTTATAGGATGAACCCCAAACTAGTTGGAAATACACAACACTAGAAAACTCTATAAAAATAATAATTACCATCCATAAACTGGAAAGAAAGTAGTAAGAATAAAGGAAGAGAAAAAGGATTGAGCAGAAGTTGAAGGCTTAAAAGCCTACCTGGAGGGTTTTAAACTATCATGAAGCTCTTTGTTGCCTGCGATGCCCTAGTCCTTCCTCATACATGAAACTAATAGAGGAGGAAGTTGCTTCCATCCCCTATTTTTTTATATGGTTGAATGCAAAGATATTGTTGAGATGGGACACTATCATCCTTTGCAAATGTTGTCCCTCTAAATAGATTCTCCACTGCTAAAATCCTTCAGCAGTATTTTGTTGTTTTGCAGCCACTCACACTGTGGCACATGAATATTAGCAATACCATAGCTAGTAGCTCCTCTTGTTCCGTTGTTGTTTTTGATAAGCCCCTGTAGCCCATCATCACTTTTTGTTACCTATCTCCCTCTTTTTGTTTCACCTGCTCTCACACTTGGTAAGATATGCATTCATTTCCTATCCCGCTTTACTAGCAACAATCCGTCCTTTCTTTCTTTTTGTTTACTCCTTCAATGAGGAAGCATAACCTCCCAGATGTGCCGCCACCATGCACAATAAATCTCCTTAAATTTTGTGAATCATCACTTTCCCAAAGGCCATCCTTTCATTAATTCTCCTATCTCTCAACTTCTCGAAGGGTCATCTTTAGGTGGAGCAATAATGGTAAGTTTCCCCCCCATTGGATTAATTGACATAAACTTTACACTGCTCCCCACTTTCATAAGGTACTCAACTCCAATCTCTTTGTTCATAACTCTCACACCAACCACTACTGCCTCTGATTTCTAACGTATTTGCCAACAATAGCACCAGTTCCAATTTTAAGTTGAATCTTAAGACACTATGTTTATCGGTTGTCTCATTTGAATGAGAATTATTTGTTTATTTATTTTTATCCAATACTACATCTAATAGTAGTTATTATTAAAGTTTACTAATACCAAATCACTTGGACAACCACCTATCGATTTTACAAATTGATAGGTAATGATGTTAAAACATAAAATTTATTTTATAACTATGATATGAAATATAATAATACTTCATAAAACCAACTTAGCTTTAAAACAAAATGATAATCTATTTATTATTATTAGCTTCCCTAAATGGTCAATAATAAAAATCATATTTTTGAGAAAGTAAACAAAGGTTTTCTCTCAGAAATAATCACATTATAATCAAGTCAACAATAACTAGAATGGCCAAAATGATACGACCAATTAATTATGCAACTTGCTAACTAGATCCTTCAAGCTAGTAATAATATGATAATTTTACAAAATAGCATTGATGCTCCAAGGTTACAATAACATTATCTACAAAATGAATACCAATAATTAATAACTTGATAGCTATTAAGATGATAACTAAGAATAATTCAATATCTATTCAAAAGATATCTAAAATTATCAAACATTAATAACTTGAAATCCTTTCAAATGATAGATAAGATTATTAAACTGATAATAACTTGAAAAGGTATTCAATACCTTTGAAGTATATATATATATATATATATCAAATCATTATCTTAATAAATATCACTTACATAACAATTATGTCTAAATTATGACCAATCACATAGTGAAATAACTATACACAACTACCGGAGGATAGTGAGTCAATAACTCTTTTAATTCCAATGAATGTGAAACCAAATAATAAATATTAAAGAATAATAACTTGTTGAATCTTACATTTATATTAATTAGCTCAACGAGAATAGGAATTTGCTAACTTTTACATGCAATAGATATTATAACTACCCTCAACTTAGTCATTATCATCTTAATGGCATACAGTTAATTTAAGTAATAGGATAGTTCTTATGTTTATAATTGAATGAGGTTTGACGATGATATGGAGGGAGGGGTCTTACAGAAGTCTACATACGTTTCAATGAAACTAGAAAAGAACTTTGACAATCCATATAAACGAAGGCCAATCTTTTGTTTGAGCAATTATCAGTTGCTATCTTTGAGGAAACCGACCACTTCTGGGAAGGCCTGCTTGATCCTAATTCCTCTCTGAAAGTAGAGATACTCAGAAATGGTGATTTTTCACGCATTTTTTACAGTCTAATATACAATGATCAAATAGTTGAGGAGTCAAATAATTTGCAAAAACGCAACTAGAAAATTGTGGATTATATTTTCTACAATGATCAAATAGTTGAGGAGTCAAATAATTTACAAAAAATGCAACTACAAAATTGTGGATTATATTTTCTACAATGATCAAATAGTTGAGGACTCAAATAATTTGCAAAAACGCAACTAGAAAAATTGTGGATTATATTTTCTACAATCATCAAATAGTTGAGGAGTGAGATAATTTGCAAAAATGTAACTACAAAAATGTGGATTATATTTTCTACAATTTTCAAATAGTTGAGGAGTCAAGTAATTTACAAAAACACAACTATAAAAATTGTGGATTATATTTTCTATAATGATCAAATAGTTGAGGAGTCAAATTATTTGCAAAAACGCAACTACAAAAATGTGGATTATATTTTTTGCAATGATCAACTAGTTGAGGAGTGAAATAATTTACAAAAACGCAACTAAAAAATTGTGGATTATATTTTCTACAATGATCAAATAGTTAAGGAGTCAAACAATTAGCAAAAATGCAACAACAAAAATTGTGGATTAGAAATATATATAATAAATATAATAATATTGAAATAGAGTCGCTCGATTATTTTCTCCTTCCACGAGGTTCCACTTGGAATGCGGTTAGACTAAAATGAATATAGTAATACAGAAATGGAGGTGCTCAATTATTTTCTCCTTCCAGGGAGGTTCCATTTGAAAAGTGGAGAAGTCTACATACGTTTCGATGAAACTAGAAAGGAACTTTCACAATCCATATAAACGAAGGCCAATCTTTGGTTTGAGCAATTATCAGTTGCTATCTTTAAGGAAATCGACCACCTCTGCGAAGGCCTGCTTGATCCCTATTCCTCTCTCAAAGTAGAGATACTAAGATATGGTGATTTTTCACGCATTCTTAGAGTCTTAAATACAATGATCAAATAGTTGAGAAGTCAAATAATTTGAAAAAACGCAACTATAAAATTGTGGATTATATTTTCTGCAATGATCAAATAGTTGAGCAGTTAAATAATTTTAAAAAATACAAGTAGAAAATTGAGGATTGTAGTGCCCCTCCATTGTGACCTTTCCGGATTTTGTGTAAGTGTTTAATAGCGTTATTGTTGTTTTGTGTGTGATTAGTTTGAGCAATAACCTAATATTTGATGGAATTTGTACTCAATTAATTAAAATAGCATTGAGTAAATAAAACTAGAAATTAAGATGAAAATTAAATAAATTAGTTTTATGAAATATTAAGTAAAGAATTATTAATAAATTAATTAATTAATTATTTTGTAAAAAGCATTCTTTTAATGATATTCGATAATAATTAAGAATTTATTAAGTTATTCAAAGGTAATTATCCCAATGTCGTGAAGGGTAAATATTATTGCCAATAGATTTTAATTGATTGGCATGATTTGAATTGATTCAATCTATTCGGTTTGTGTTTTGAAGTATTAAATAAAATAGAATTTAAACAAAATTAAATGCAATATTATGTCAGATCTAATTATAGAATTTTCGCATGTAAAGTTTTGTAACTTCTCTGCATAAATGTTGTTCTTAACTAAAGCCTCTTTGTAACTGAAAAGCATGTGGAAGTCAAAGAAAATGGTAGAATATGAAAAATAAAATAATAACTATATTTAGCTTTAAAAAAATGGTTCATTTCTTTCTGGGGGGTTGGAAGAGGGAAGGTGAAGCATTGGTGGATCTTTATGGTCGTCGGAGTACATCCAATAGGGACCATTCTGAGACAGCGAGAGAGCCACAGTTAGCAAATCAGCATGACCATGCTATGGGGGGTCTGTTGTTTTGGTGGGAAAAGATCATGGGGATGAAATATTCTTTAGAAACTACTAGCTAAGGAGGACAACAGATTCAGAGCTTGCTTAAACTTGGAGTTGAGTACGACCAATTATTCTACCGGTGATCAATACCAAGTACGATCTCTTCTTTTCTTTCTGACATTAATACTGAGATCTGCTTATGTAATGTTTATTATTTGTCTGAAAGTGCCCCTTAATTTTATTATCATCCATCTTGTTTTTGATGAATCAGTTACTTTGTCAATGAATCTTGACGCCTTTATGGTGTTCTTCCTTTCTGTTATATATTACATACTTTTGGATGAGATACATCTTCTTCGCGTCGCCCTCAGCCATTAATATTGTGGGTTAGGCTGTGTAGATTTTAATAGGCTCCCTGTTTATTGGAAGCCTGTTTCTGCCATCTCACCTGAATATAATAGGAAGTTTAAAAGTTTAAATAACCTGCTTGA
Source organism: Sequoia sempervirens (assembly GCA_007258455.2). Classification (NCBI taxonomy): domain Eukaryota; kingdom Viridiplantae; phylum Streptophyta; class Pinopsida; order Cupressales; family Cupressaceae; genus Sequoia; species Sequoia sempervirens. Next base: position 320,374,374 of record VDFB02086081.1, read on the forward strand.
CTCTACTGCAATCTATCATAGTTGTTGCACTTGAATATGGTAGGGTGTATAGATTTAAATAAAACTCTCTGATTTTTTTTATTATCAAATCCCATGTGTTATCCGCAAGGCTGAAGGAAAATGGCTTCTCACGTTTTTGCAATCGTAACCATCTCAAACTTGGAGGAAGCTTGGTTCGTGTGTCTTCTTTGATGCCGTCAATGAGCAGATTGTTCAAGTGAAGAAATTGAGGACCAATGAGTAGATTATTTAATTCTCTTGGTCTGCGCAATGTTTCAAGCCTTTGCCAATTACCTCCGTTCAGTCGAAGCTGAGAGAAGTTGATGTTATTGGATACAGCATTTAGATGAGCTCCTTCGCATAGTCTGGTAATCTAAATTTATATAATCTCCCTAATACCGTTGGCAACCTATCACCGCTGCAGCATTTATACTTAGGAGAGTGTACAAATTTAAATAACCTCCCTGAAACCATTAGCGACCCATCTCAGCTGCCATGTCTAAAATTCATTTTTTTGATATTCTTGGCAATCTGTCACTGTTGCAGCATTTAGAATTGAGGCGTTGTACAAATTTAAATAGCCTCCCTGAAACCATTGCCCCTTTTTCAGTTGCAAATTTTAGACTTGCATGGGTGTAGTAAATTATATATATATATTTTTTCTCTCTAATTTCTTTTGTCAACTGTCTCAGCTGCGTACTTTAACATAATAGGAAGTTTAAAGGTTTAATTAATCTTTCTGATCTTACTGTTAACCTATCTCAGCTTTTTATTCAAATTAGTATGAGAATGTGGATCCAAATTAGTAGAACTTTTCAATAAGAAAATTAGAAATTACTCTCCTTTGATAAGTTAGTCTCCTAGGCATTGTATGTTTGGAATTTGGTATTCTATCTTTGTATGAATAGGTATGTAAATATACCCTCATTATGGAGATAAAATGTCGAAGCAAGGTATTTAGTGAAATATTTGTATAGTGAAGTTAGGACTCTTGTAGGATGAGATTTTAAATCACTTAACTACATTAGTTATATTTTAGAATGTATAAACATATATTATTATAATTGTTATGCCTTTTAGTAGGAAGGTCAATTTGGTTGAACTCGTTGCTTTCGCTTAGTTTCTCTTAGAATAACGAAAAATGAATATGAATTAATGAAGAAATTTATTTTCTAGAATATTGAGTTCACAGTACTCCCTTATAATGGAAATGTAGAATTAAGAGAATAATAATTCAATTTAGGAGTTTTAAATTAAATGTTGGGAATTGCAAACTCAAGTAGGTGTTATATATATATATGAATGCTTGTTCTTAAGTTATGAGAAATGTTTAGTATGTGCTAGTATTTAATTAAGGATGTATTTAATGGATTTTAAAATTAGTAGAAACAAAAGAAAATTGATTTTTAATTTATATGTAGTCAAAGAAGAATTTATTTAATAGATAAAATAGAGTAGAAATGTATAGGTTGTTGAATTCTTTATAATTCTAAATGTTGCATCACATTTGTACTGAACTCTTAAAGAATACAATTGTATATCTTTTACCATGGTTAAGTATTGTAGTAAACTCGATTGACCTAATTATGGTAGTTTTATAAACTTAAGTCAATGAAACAAATTGTTCCTTGAATTGAGTTTTCATTCTTAATTATTTATTTTGGATTATTAGTTAGTGGATATCTTTATGACAATTTGAGTTGCTTATATGGATGATTATTTAGAATCTTGAAATTGTAATTCTTTTGGTTGTTGAGTAGGTTGGTATCTTTTAATTGAGAATATGATTAGATAATTGTTGTCATTGTCATATTGCTGATTTTAGGAATGTAATTTCGTACCAATCTAAGGGATTCTTGTGAGGAGAAAATTGAGGTCTCCCATGGAATACCTAGTTGGTGGCTTTAGGTTTTGTTAAGTGATTTTGTTGTATTAAAGGTTTATTTTCTCTTTTGCGTTTCCCTATTTGAGGTGACACCATTGTTGATTTGTGATTAGTGTCTTATGGCTTAAAAACATCAGATTATAACTTCTCTTCACAATATTGTAAAGGTTGGAAATGATTGATCTTTAAAATAATGTTCTTTATAGATTGTTTCAAGTTACTTCTTATTGGAGGAATGGATATCTTGTATTTGAATGTGTGTGGTTTTATGGATTGTTTTGTTAGATCCTTTCGATGTGACTTTTTGTGAGTTGATTTTGAGTTGGAGATTTCTCTCATTTAATTTATGTTGCCATTCATTGGGAACCCATATGTTTTCTATTGTTCTTTATCCTAAGTGGTAAATTGGTTAATGTTTTCATTTTCATGATTGATGGTTCTGCTTGAGTTGTTATTAAGTCAATTGAAAAGTTCAGTGAGTTATGAGTATTCCGAGAGGAGACAATAGAGGTTTCCCCTTAGATTTCTGATTTAGTTGTATCGAAGTTGTTGATGTTGTTTGAATGGAGTTGTTGATCTTATTTTGATGTATTCTCTTATTATATTTGAATCGCAATTAGTGCTTGTGACCTTGCAATTATGGTTGTCAATTTTTTTGATGGGGAACCCTAGTGTAAACTTTTTGAGAATCTTCCAGAGGCTTGATTTGATTGATAATTGATGTTCTCTCTCTTTATGTTCCCTTGATGTGGCAAGTGTTTTGGTATCTTTATTTTGAAAGGGTTGTATGAGACTTTGTGAGACTCTGATGTTGTACATGTTAGCGAGATGGGTAATGCCTCGCATGCTTTTATGTTGTGATTCTTTGTTCAAATTATGATGGTACAACCCTTGGTTTCTTTGTTTTTATGTTGTTGGGTCTCTAGGGGGAGTGGCTTCTCGTGGGGGCCGGCGCCCCGTTTAAGGGGAAGGGCACAGGAGAACCCACGAGTGAGTTAGTAAACAAGTGAAAACATAATAATTAATTTAGGAGGGTTGGGTAGTAATATCATTATAAAATTTAAAAATGGATGCCTCGTCTTCATTAGTGCTTTCGCAAACTAATGGAAGGCTGAGAAGGCTATGGTTGGCAAGGTCGTAACCTCGTCCTCATGAGAGGTTATCGGCTCCGCATGAGCTACCCTATGGTGCCGGCGCCTCAAGTAGGAGGAAGGGCCAGGAGATCCATAGATGGGGGCCGGTGCCTCAATTTGGAGGAAGGGCCAGGAGAACCCATGTAGGCTATGCAATGACACTCTCCCCTGGTTGCCCATGTGTTTTACTTTATTGTGTTCCTCTGGAAGTAGGTTATGGGAGTTGGTTTAGATTGTTGTTTTTATTGATTTAAATTGGTTATTGTTCTAATACATATTTAGTATGCTTGTGATCTTGGATGATCTCATTGATATTTGATTTATGACCTTGTACTCTTTTGGTACTATGTTATGATGTTATTGATTAATTGAAATTTGGAATTGTATTATGTTTATTATTTTAGTTTGTTTTGGAAGTGTTTTATGATCATCCTTTGGTTACTTGTTACTGGTCATTTCTTTGATTTATGTGATGATATTTATGATTTTAAGTTATTATGTTGACTCTTGGATGTTGTTGATTATGTCATGGTAACCCTTGAGTTTTATGATACTTTTATATGGCGTTGAGTCTTGTGATTCTGTGTTTGGATGTTCTTGGTTGAGGACTCTTATTGTCAGCTCCTTAGCATGGGGGGTGGGTCTTCGGACTTACATGGTCGGGTGGAACGTGCTAAGCACCCCATTGGGTCCCCAGTCGAGGATCGAGAGGTGCGGATTGGTGTTGTTGCAACGACTCCAAAGTTGTATTTTTTTTGGAGCTAGTTTTCATCTATTTATGTTGATCATGTTATCTTATGTATGGTTTCCATTTATGATTGGAAACACTATTGTATCATTGTATCTCTAGAACATTGTACTGTAATGTAATGTTAACTTGGTGTGGGTATTGGCCATGGCAGTTGTTATTCAATGTGTTAAGTAATTATGCATATGTTGTATTTATATAGATGGTTTCTTATCAATGATTATCATGTATGTGTTACATTTGTTAATGCTTATATTGTTATGGATTATATCTTTGGATTTTATTCTTTATTGTTGTTGTGTGGATCTCAGTCTTGTAATGACTCCTCGTGTACCCCAAGGGATGTATGTGTTAATGAATCTGCTTAAATGAAATTCATGTTATGACTTAATGTGTTTTTCATGTATGTTATGTTTACTTTAAAAAAAAAAAATTGTACTGTGATTATTGTTTATTTGTCCTTTGGGGTTCGCACGATGGGGTGTTACAAGGATTATATTTTCTACAATGATCAAATAGTTAAGGAGTCAAATAATTTACAAAAAATGCAACTGCAAAATTGTGGATTATATTTTCTACAATGATCAAATACTTGAGGAGTCAAATAATTTTCAAAAACGCAACTACAAAAATTGTGGATTATATTTTCCACAATGATCAAATAGTTGAGGAGTCAGATAATTTGCAAAAACCCAACTACAAAAATGTGGATTATATTTTCTACAATTTTCAAATAGTTGAGGAGTCAGATAATTTACAAAAACTCAACTACAAAAATTGTGGATTATATTTTCTATAATGATCAAATAGTTGAGAAGTCAGATTATTTGCAAAAATGAAACTACAAAAATGTGGATTATATTTTCTGCAATGATCAAATAGTTGAGGAGTGAAATAATTTACAAAAATGCAACTAAAAAATTATGGATTATATTTCTACAATGATCAAATAGTTGAGGAGTCAAACAATTAGCAAAAATGCAACTACAAAAATTGTGGATTAGAAATATATATAATAAATATAATAATATTAAACTAGATTTGCTCGATTATTTTCTCCTTCTGGCAGGTTCCACTTGGAATGCGGTTACACCAAAATGAATATAATAATACAGAGATGGAGGTGCTCAATTATTTTCTCCTTCCAGGGAGGTTCCATTTTGAAAGTGGAGAAGTCTACATACGTTTCGATGAAACTAGAAAGGAACTTTCACAATCCATATAAACAAAGGCCAATCTTTGGTTTGAGCAATTATCAGTTGCTATCTTTGAGGAAATCAACCACTTCTAGGAAGGCCTGCTTGATCCCTATTCCTCTCTCAAAGTAGAGATACTCATATATGGTGATTTTTCGTGCATTTTTTAAATTCTAACATACAATGATCATATAGTTGAGGAGTCAAATAATTTGCAAAAACGCAACTATAAAAATGTGGATTATACATTCTACAATGATTAAAAAGTTGAGGAGTTAAATAATTTTAAAAAATGCAACTACAAAATTGTGGATTATATTTTCTACAATATTCAAATAGTTAAGGAGTCAAATAATTTACAAAAAATGCAACTACAAAATTGTGGATTATATTTTCTACAATGATCAAATAGTTGAGGAGTCAGATAATTTGCAAAAACCCAACTACAAAAATGTGGATTATATTTTCTACAATTTTCAAATAGTTGAGGAGTCAAATAATTTACAAAAATGCAACTACAAAAATTGTGGATTATATTTTCTATATTGATCAAATAGTTGAGTCAGATTATTTGCAAAAACGCAACTACAAAAATGTGGATTATATTTTCTACAATGATCAAATAGTTTAGTGAAATAATTTACAAAAACGCAACTAAAAAATTGTGGATTATATTTTCTACAATGATCAAACAAGTGAGGAGTCAAACAATTAGCAAAAATGCAACTACCAAAATTTTGGATTAGAAATATATATAATAAATATAATAATATTGAAATAGAGTCGCTCGATTATTTTCTCCTTTCAGGAGGTTCCACTTGGAAAGTGGTTAGACCAAAATGAATTTAATAATATAGAAATGGAGGTGCTCAATTATTTTCTCCTTCCAGGGAGGTTCCATTCAAAAAGTGGAGAAGTCTACATACGTTTGAATGAAACTAGAAAGGAACTTTCACAATCCATATAAACAAAGGCCAATCTCTGGTTTGAGCAATTATTGGTTGCTATCTTTGAGGAAACCGACCATTTCTATGAAGACCTGCTTGATCCTGATTCCTCTCTCAAAGTAGAGATACTCAGATACGGTGATTTTTCATGCATTTCTTAGAGTCTAAAATACAATGATCAAATTGTTGAGTCAAATAATTTTTAAAAATGCAACTATAAAATTGTGGATTTTATTTTCTACAATGATGAAATAGTTGAGGAGTCAAATAATTTGAAAAAATGCAACTAGAAAATTGTGGATTATATTTTCTACAATGATCAAATAGTTGAGGAGTCAAATAATTTACAAAAAACGCAACTACAAAATTGTGGATTATATTTTCTACAATGATCAAATAGTTGAGGAGTCAAATAATTTGCAAAAACGCAACTACAAAATTGTGGATTATATTTTCTACAGTGATCAAATAGTTGAGGAGTCAGATAATTTGCAAAAACACAACTACAAAAATGTGGATTATATTTTCTACAATTTTCAAATAGTTGAGGAGTCAAACAATTTGCAAAAGCGCAACTACCAAAAATTGGATTATTTTTCCTACAATGATCAAATAGTTGAGGATTCAAATAATTTGCAAGAATGGAACTACCAAAATTGTGGATTATATTTTCTACAACAATCAAATAGTTGAGGAGTCAAATAATTTGGAAAAACACAACTACAAAATTGTGGATTATATTTTCTACAATAACCCAATAGTTGAGGAGTCAAATAATTTGCAAAAATGAAACTACAAAATTGTGGATTATATTTTCTACAATGATCAAATAGTTGAGGAGTCAAATAATTTGTAAAAACGCAACTACAAAAATTTGGATTATATTTTCTACAATGATCAAATAGTTGAGGAGCCAAATAATTTGCAAAAATGCAACCACAAAATTGTGGATTATATTTTCTACTATGATCAAATAGTTGAGGAGTTAAATAATTTTCAAAAACACAAATACAAAATTGTGGATTATATTTTCTACAATGATCAAATCGTTGAGGAGTTAAATAATATTCAAAAAAGCAACTAAAAAATTCTAGATTATATTTCCTACAATGATCAAATAGTTTCAGGATTCATATAATTTGAAAAAAATATAACTACAAAATTGTTATTCATATTTTCAACAATGATCAAATAGTTGAGTCAAATAATTTGCAAAAATGCAACTACAAAATTGTGGATCATATTTTCTACAATGATCAAATAGTTGAGGAGTCAAACAATATGCAAAAATGTAGCTACAAAATTGTGGATTATATTTTCTACAATGATTAAATAGTTTAGGAGTTAAATAATTTGAAAAAATGCAACTACAAAATTGTTGATTATATTTTCTACAATGATCAAATAGTTGAGGAGTCAAATAATTTGCAAAAATGCAACTACAAAATTGTGGATTATATTTTCTACAATGATCAAATATTTGAGGAGTCAAGTAATTTGCAAGAACGATACTACAAAATTATGGATTATTTTTTCTATAATGATCAAATAGTTCAGGAGTCAAATAATTTGCAAAATTGCAACTACAAAATTGTGGATTATATTTTCTACAATGATCAAATAGTTGAGGAGTCAAATAATATGCAAAATCGTAAGTACAAAATTGTGGATTATATTTTCTACAATGATCAAATAGTCGAGGAGTCAAATAATTTGCAAAAATACAACTACAAAATTGTGGATTATATTTTCTAGAATGATCAAATAGTTGAGGAGTCAAATAATTTGTAAAAACGCAACTAGAAAATTGTGGATTATATTTTCTACAATGATCAAATAGTTGAGGAGTCAAGTAATTTGCAAAAACGCAACTACAAAATTATGGATTATATTTTCTACAATGATCCAATAGTTGAGGAGTCAAATAATTTGCAAAAATGCAACTAAAAAATTATGAATTATATTTTCTACAATGATCAAATAGTTGAGGAGTCAAATAAGTGGCAAAAACACAACCACAAAATTGTGGATTATATTTTCTACAATAATCAAATAGTTGAGGAGTCAAATAATTTGCAAAAACGCAACTTCAAAATTGTGGATTATATTTTCTACAATGTTCACTTTAGGATGTCCTACCATTGACATCCTATTGGCTTTATTGTCATTTGCACTAACAAAAATGAAATAAGGATACTTGCAACATCCATTCATTGTTGTTTATAAACTAGTAGTCACATGCACAGGAATGCAACGATTAGCCAATAGGTTGCACTGCAAATGGCTATTCAATGGGAAGTAGTATACTTTTTTGTTGAATGCAATGGGTATTTGGAATTGTCTAATTGGTGCAAGAAAGGGAAAGCATGCTAATAAGGCAATATGAAATAATGTGAGGTTAGTGTAACGCCCCGCCGTGCGAACCCCAAAGGACAATAACACAATAATTACAGCACAATTTTTTTTTTTAAATAAACATAAATATAACATACATGTAATACACATTAAGTCATAACATGAATTTCAATTAAATAGATTCATTAACACATACATCCCTTGGGGTACACAAAGAGTCATTACGCGACTTAGATCCATACAACATCAATAAAGAATAGAATCCAAAGATATAAAGTAAACAATAACAAATATAATACATACATGAAAATTCATTGATAAGAAGTCATCTGTAAACATAAATACAACATATACATGATTACATAACACATTAAATAACAACTTCCATGGCTAATATTACATTACAGTACAATTTTCAAGAAGTACAATGATACAAAAGTGTTTCCAATCATGAACGAAAACCATACAACAAGATAACATGATACAAATAGTTAGAGAAATACAAGAATCAAAACTAGCTTCAAGACAGATACAACTCTGAAGTCGCTGCAACGGCACCAATCTGCACCTCTCGATCCTTGACTGGGAACCCAATGGGGTGCTTAGCACATTCCACCCAACCATGTGAGTCCGAAGACCCACCCCCCGTGCTAGGAGCTAACAAGAAAGAGACCTCAACCAAGAACATCCAAACATGGAACCACAAGACTCAACGTCATACAAAAGTATCATAACACTCAGGAATTATAATGACATAATCAACCACATCCAAGAGTCATAAATCTCATCACATAAATCAAAACAATAGCCAGTAAACAAGGAACCAAAGGAAGATCATAAAACACTTCCAAATCAAGTTGAATTAAAAACCATATCACAATTCTGAATCGCAATGATACAATACAATAACATCATATCACCGTACCATAAGAGTACAAGGTCAAAACCCAAACATCCACAAGATTTATACAAGACCAAAGAATACACCAAAGATCAAATAGGGTAAAACCATAAATCAATTCAAAACAACTATGTTTCATCAGTTCAAGACAAAGAACCACTTCCAGAGGATTTCCAAAGAAGCAACATAATAAGGAGTGTTAGAGGAGAGTGTCATCGCATGGCTTAACATGGATTATCCACTACCACCATCACAAGGTGCCCATCTACCGACGAATTATCCAAACAATCCAGGTACAGGGAGCTGCTCTATCTATGGTTATCCATAACCCATCTCAAGGAGCTCCATAGGCTGTTTTATAGGAACCGTTAACCTTTCATGCTATTGGGCAACAATCTTGCCAACCACGCCTTCTCAATCCCCTTTAGTCTCGTAGCACCCAAAGGCGGATGATAATCAAATTATCTTTTTGTGATTCCACCCAATTCTAAAGTTAATTATTTTAAATTATCACTTATTAATTTCCCACCGAACGAGATATCCTGCCTCTTGTGCCACCACCCACTTAGAGCCACTCTCACTCCAGACACTCAAAACATAAAAAAACCAAATCCAAGGGTTGTACACCATAACAAGTACATTAGATCACAACAGAGAAGCATGCAAGGCATTACCCATCTTGCCATAAATACATAATCAAAATCTCAACGATTCATGTACAACCCTTTCAAAACATGAACCAAAACACTTGCCACAACAAGGCACATAAAAAGGAGGAACATTAACCAATAGTAAAATAAACCTCCGGAAGATTCTCATAAAGTTACACGAGGGTTTCCCCATGAAAATATGACAACAATAAAAGCAAAACCTTGAAGAACCAAATGTGATTCAAATATAGCGAGAGAATACATCAAAATAAGATCAACAACTCCAATAACAACATCAACAACTTCGATACGAACTAATTCAAGAATCCAAGGGAAACCTCTATTTTCTCCTCTCGGAATACCCATAATTCAAAGAACTTTCCAAATTTGACTCATCAACAACTCAAGTAGAACCGTCAATCATGACAAAGACAACATTAACCGATTTACCACTTAGAGTAAAGCACAAAAAGAAAACATATGGGTTCCCAACGAATAACAACATACATCAATTGAGAGAAAATTCCCAACTCAAAATCAACTCATGAAAAGTCACATCGAAAGAATCCATAAAACCACACATTCTAATAATATATCCATTCATTCAATAAGAAGTAACCTGAAACCATCTAAAAAGAACATTATTCTAACGATCAAACATTTCCATCATTTAAAGATATCACAATATTGCAAAGTGAAGATATAATCTGATGTTATAAGCCACAAGACACTAATTCTCAAGCATACTCTTCCAAACACAAATTAAAACAATCATGAACAATAATACGGGTTCCCATTTTACACACATAATTACATACAAGGACCATTAGACACATCAACCTTGAAGAACACTATCTTAAAACACTTACAATGAACAGGCCATCGAGACATCTCCATAAATATCCCACAAATCACACCCACCTTAAAACAATTACATAACACTTAAACCAATAATCAAAACACTTTGTTTAAAACAACAATCACTCACACCTTATAACCATAAGGACATTCCTTAATTTAGGCATTATTTCAACGTTCTTATCACTTACTTTAAGGTATCCACTTAATCTAATTAAAAGCATATTGACTACAAATAATTATATTTAAAATAACTATATCGTTTATAAGATAACCAACTCCATCGACTGTTTAATATGAATCCTAATTATAACTTTAAAATGTAATACTAAGATGACAATTCTATAAATTACAACTTTATTATAATCCTAAGGTGACGATACTAATAAATTATTTCACATAGCAGTTTGATAAATAACTATTATTCACAGACTCACTAGATAACAAAAAAGGTAAAACCATTTAACATTTAATCAGTATCATCTAAATTAATTAACCTATGAACCTAGAATTTATCCTCACTTAAAAATAACTTTATCATTTAACCTTCAAGTAAAAGAAACTATGAAAATGTAGAATCACTTATCTCCTTTAGTGAACCCTAAAACTTAATTACCATATAAATCGATTTATTTTAACTAAATACACAGTTCATTTATCTACAACAAAATTAAATACCTATTTCAATAATGTTTATTCGGTTAAAATCCTTTGTTAAATAATAATTTACTAAACAACCTAGCGAAATAACCATTTTCACTTTAATTATTTACCCAATTCTTTTATTTTCTAAAGCGAATTCAATACTTCATTTACAAATCAACTATCTAATTAAAATTCTTTATCACCTTTTATTACTTCACTTACCATAAAATAAAATTACACTTTTACTTAACTCACTATCTTACAAAACATTCTAACACTCGATTCATATTTTACTTTAATTCACTCACTTGACTAAAACTTAATAAGTATCTATTTATTCCAAATAAAAGAGGAAGATATCTATTACTCCAAAGCTACCCATAAAAATACTAAATATTGCCAATACAAGAATCTAGGTATCCCTCACATAATTAATACCCAATCTTATATCTAAATATTTATACCTGAAAGAGAAATTATAAATCAACTACTTGAAAGAGGGAATGTTCAATACCAACTAGAGCTCATTAATTATTTCTTTATTTATTTATTTAATTATCTCTTGGAATAATTATACAGTTTACCTATCACGCTAGGATTACTATCTTGACAAAGCCGCTTAAATCCTTTTTTTATTTTATTATAATAAACTATAATGTAAATTATACTCACAATGATAACTTTCGTGAGGTGTAAATAGTAATATGAGTATATATATATATATATTGCACGGAAATGAATTATTGCATCCCAATCAAAGACCAAGATTTTATCTGTGTTTAAGGCTTACCATTTGACCTAAAGCATCTGCAATAGATGAGACAGGTTGGTATGAAATAAGAGAGTTTATTTAAATCTATACACCCTACCAAGTTTAATTGCGCTGCAGCCACCGGTTGTCAATGAAAACAGAAAGGTTATTAAATTTAATAGCTGCCGCTGTGGTGGTTACCAAAGATGCCAGGGAGACTATTTAATTATCACTTATTTAATTTTGTACAATGTTTCAACTCTAATTGCTGTGACAGTGACAGGCTGCCAAGGGTTTCAGAGGAACTATTTAATTACTACATTTTTGCAAGTCTAACGTTGCAGCTGTGATAATTTTGCCTATAGTTTCGGGGAGATTTTAAAAATTTAGATTACCAGACTATGTGAAGGAGCTCATCTAAGCACTGTATCCAATAACATCAATTTCTCTCAGCTTCGACTGAACGGAGGTAACTGGCAAGGCTAGAAACATGGCGCAGACCAAGAGAATTAAATAATCTGCTCATGGACGGCATCAGAGAAGACACACGAACCAAGCTTTCCTCCAAGTTGGAGATGGTTACGGTTGCAAACATGTGAGACGCCATTTTAAAGAAAGTGAATTTTAGAATTTGGAAATATCGCCATTTACTTGTATTATTATCAAATCCCGAATGTTATCCACAAAACTAAAAAGAAGAAGAAAGGTGAGGTGCAAAATACGTGACTTATGAGAATTTCCTGCAGAGTCTACCCATTTTATTTTATTTTTTTATCAACATAGGTGATAATTTGTCAAAATGCAACCAATCTGAGAGCTGCTCTTTCAGGAAGTGATTAACTTGCCCCTATCGGCCAAAATCAAGAGAATTAATATTATATTTATTAAAACAATAAATCTTTATAGGTTAAAATTAGATTAATCTTTAACTTGTTAAATAAATTTTATTTTCTTTATATCACAACTTAATTATGACTCTCAATGGATGGTAATTATTATCATTATTATTCAATTTTTATTTAAATTTATTTTATTTTATTTTCTTCTGTTTTGACATCAATTTCTGTAAACATAAATTTATGTTGATTTTATTAATTGTTCTACTCGGTGGCACTAGTTTACAAATAACTAGGGTTGGTATTAAAAGCACGTACAATAAAGCTTTTACTAGGTTATACGTATGGAAAAATAATTATAATGTGCACCTTGTCATGGTAGGATGCTCGTGTACAGGCAGAGGGGATATGCAAAAATTGAATTATCTGTGTTGGAAGGATTCCGTGTTGAATTGTTTACAGCCAATATCTAAACCGCTTCAATGAAATTTTTATTAAAGAAATTATATGGAAACAATCTGTACAAATTCAATGATTACACACTAAAATCTTTACATTCAATTGACAGAATAACATTCACAAATGCAATTATTATTTATTTCAAGCTTTGCTTTAAATCAAAAGAATAATCTACTTTAATGAAAACTCATCAAACCTCTAGTTTAAATAGAATATTTATGAAGACCTAGAATTATTCATAAAATAATTTGCACAAAGTAAAAAAAAATAGGTCACAGAGATAAAAAGAGAACATGAACACCAATTTACGTGGAAAACTCCAACTGGAAAAAAAAAATACCACTCCAAAATATCCGCAACTTATTTTTATTGATCATCAATGAAAAAAAAAAATACCTTTCCTCGATCCAATTTAGTGAGGTTGAAGGATGGATGAGCCAGAACAGAAGCCATTACGCCTAAAACTTTTGCTACATCTTCAAACCCTTCGTCAGAAAGCAAACAAACAGCATAACGGCATTCGAATAAGAAGGTGCTCTCCAATTGGTTCACAGAGAGAACTCCTCCTAAATTTTTCTTGCCTCCTCTTAAAGAAAATACCAAATTCTCCGTTCAACCGCCCTAACTCCTCTTTCTCCTCCGTAAAAGATTTTCAAAAATAACTAATTTTTTTTATTTACCCACTTTAATTTATCATTACTTTATGTATTTATTTATTGAATTTCAACCAACAACTTCTTTTGTTTTAAATTACTTCCACTTAACTCTAAATTTTAACTAAAACAAATTTTCATAAATAGTTAACTTTTAATTAAAATATAATTCAATAAATATTTTTACCTTAATTTATTTAATCTTAAATACAATTTTAATATTTATTCCTCTCTAATATTATCTTACTTTTAGATTTATTAATTGAATTTAATCATTAAATGATAATTACTTTTCCTCATCAAATTCGATTACTTTCAATAACCAACTCCCAAGATAATTAAATTAACATTTATTATTGAATCTAATTATTTATTTAATTCCCAATAAAACAAGTAACCTTATAATTAAATTAACTTAATTAATCAACTCCAAGCGTATTATTAGTGTTATCTCATAATCTTAAAATTAAATTAAATAATAAAATCACCACATCATCCTGACATTACTAACAACAACTTACTTAACATCTTGAATGAAACTAGAGGGCACTACACTTGGAGCGTTTCACCGAGAGCTTTCCAATGAGCTATTACATGGTTTTCCGAGTCCGATTGGTATTTTATTTTAATGCCTCAAGTTTGCAACCTATTTATAAAGTGACTTAATTATTTTAAAAAGAGGACATTATAAAGTTATTTTATAAAGTCACTTTACACATGAAGTTGTTTTAAAAGGTGTGCTCCCTAGGTTGGTCAACCCCATGAGGAAGCATGGGCCTTTGGCAAAATAATAATAAAATATTAAGTGAGCTTTTATCCCACATCTCTTGTGCTGGGAAATTGACCTCCAAAAGGGATTATAAATGAATGTGAGAGGGATGTCTTGGAGTAGGAATGAATGAGGATTGATTTTGATAGTTATTTGCTAGAGTTATTTGTAGGCCTTGGAGGATGCCAATCCCTCTTTGGTATCACTTCCGACGCCACTGGAATACATGGTCTTGGAGGTTGTTGTTTGATTACTTGAAGCCACGCCTTGGGAGTTCAAAGTTCAAGCTTGCTGGTGTAAAACAGATGATAATACAAAGACATTTATTTTTGTAGCAGACTTGGAGACAATTCACAAAAGTCATAGAGAAGTTAAGTTGCTGGATATTTCCTTTGGCTGGGCCATACTAAACTTATCTGGGCCAAATTGCAACAAGGAGAGAGTGCTGGGACGTGGAACTTGCAATTGTTGGGATGTGGGAGTCTCTCAAGCTTGGACGTGGTCTTGGAAACTCCACATTAGTTGGCTGCAACAAAATCTGAAAGTTGTGGACATCTCATTGCTGCTGTAGTTCGATTTGGGGCCACCTTTGGAGACTAGTTTCTGTTACAGCAAAGACTTTCCAGGTTCTTGGGTTTTTGGGTACTTCACATTTAGATAATAGGCCCCTAAAAACGAACTGGGTTGTTCATGTATTGTTGAACAAGTTGATTTGAAACCTATGTAAATTTGGAATTTTCAGCTGTTTACATTCATTGTCATTTACTTTTTGTTACAGCAAAGACTTTCCAGGTTCTTGGGGTTTTGGGTATTTCACATTTAGATAATAGGCCCCTTAAAACGAACTAGGTTTTTCTTGTATTGTTGAGCAAGTTGATATTTTAAAGCTATGTAAATTTGGAATTTTCAGCTGTTTACATTCATTGTCATTTCCTAGTTTGTTGCAAAATCAGTATTGCAATATATACATATATAGATTTGTTGTTCTATTGGTTGTCATTGTGTATGTTTAAAAGAAGTTCCCAAACACAAACGCACCAGGTTCAAGTAAACCACAGAAAACATCTCAGACAAGGAAAAAAAAAATAAATCAGGCTATTAATTTCATTAATAGGGCAGTCCATTATATTTCTTGTTCCTGAATCATTGTGTCGAGAAATTTGAATTCACCAGTGTGTGAACTATGACAACATTGTTATTTTGGAGAAATGGTTTTGCTTTGAATTTATCTATAGTTTAGTTTTTTGTCTTGCAAATTTGGAAGTGTGATTATATTGCTAGTATCTATCTTTAGTCTAAGTTTTTTGTGTTTTGGTGCTCCACAAGGTTGGATTCAGGTGTTGAGTGTGTGGGAGGCTAACTAGTTGTGCATAATGAATATGTTCTTCTAGTGGATGATATTGCAAAGGATTTGTTGGATTTTAGGGTGTTGATGGAATATTCTAGATTGTATTAAAGTGATGTGTGTGGTCCACGAGTTGTCTCTAGATCAAAGGAAGCATGCACTTAATTGTTTAATGGTGTTAACATAGGTTTGATTGACCTTGGGTGTTTACACTAATTGTGGATATGCTTCAGTGTTTTTGGAAGAGTTGTGTGACATGTTCATATGGATTTAGGTCCAATTTAAGGTGTGATGAGGTCCAATTTAAGGTGTGTTGTGGTCCACCTTCATTCATCTCCACCATGGGAATGTTTTGGTGGCAACCTAATTTGAATTTGCATGTTTGAGGTGCATAGCCGACCTTGTAAATTATTTTCAAGGTTGAGGATGGTATATATGAGCGATGTGTGTAATGTAAAGTTTTTGAGATGTTGAGTGTGAAAGTGTGAAATTTAGTGTGAGCTTTAATGCCTACGACTATTGGAAGCAATGAGAAGAAGGTGTCTAAATTCTACAAAGAGAGTGTGAATGTTCTAGTGAAGCAGTGGTGGAACTTTTCTATTGCTTTGAGATGAATTTCTCATTGTAACAATCTTCTTTCTTCTTTCTAATCTGGTAGTGATCCCTTCTTTTCTCTTTGGGAAGTGAGCCCTCTGACAGTGAGCCTATATTATATTTGGTATTATAATTAATTTATATTGTGAGCTAATCCTCATCGTGGTTTTTTCCTTTGGTTTTCAATGTAAATTTGGCGTTCTCATGTGTTTGGATGTGTTTACATTATTGTTTCTCATGTTTACATTATGTCAATGCAAGATAAGGGTTTACTGGTTGCTAAAGATTTATGGACTAATATAGATTTGAATGTTAATGAGGGTTTTAATTTTTTAATATACAACTGATTCACCCCCCTCTTATTTGTAATGTGCATTCAACAGTATGGTCAAACACTTTATTCTTGAATTCCTAACTTGGCCATAATACCTTGGAGAATAGGGTAATCCACCTCTTTTTCATAAATCCTAATTTAAAATTCCTCATGTACATAAGGGTATGGGTTAAGTTAAGGCTCACCTTTTTTAAAATCCTTTCATGGTACTTTGAAGTACCCCACTAAATCATATCCCTCCACTACTACTCATGCTCAATCTCCATCCTAGATTTTCCTATGATATTGGAACTACCATGCTCAATTAACCCCCTTGTGCCACTTTTCCTATTCTCTAATCTTGAGATCTCTCATCAAGTGTGAGCCCTTGATCTTCCAACTCTGTCCTATCCCTCCATTCAAACCTCCAAAAATCTATAAATTGGAAACCATCCTAACTATTTTTAACAACTTCATGAATGTAATATTGTGTTGTGAAAAACTGAGCACACATCTTAAATCAATTAGGCTAAACCATAGTTTGAGTACAACTAGGAGATTAATATAGAGTGCCATTTGATATGTTATGTTATTGTAGTCTTCTAATTTTACCTAATCTTGAGCTTTTTTACTTAACTGTGATAGACCAATTTAAGTCATCTTAGGTTGTTCATTGTTGTCACATTTATTTGTACACAATAGCTATAATGTATAATAAAAATATTGGATCAATATCTAAAAAAAATAATAATATATGTACATCCATCTTCATTTTTACAAGATCATTAATGGAAGATATTTTCACAAGCATAATGCATGTTTCTTCAAATAAAAAAAATCATCTTGTTAAACATATCATAACGTGTGAGATATCCATTCTAGGTTTTTTCCTCAAATAGTTTCTTAAGGAAACAATCACCCATTATAAGTAGGTGCTTTATATTCAAGATTTTTCCAAGACATCAAGCTCATAAAAAATGTTAAATGTATGATAAAAAATATTTTGATGTGTATGAAATGTATAATAACTTTATGTATTTTTTCCCACATAATTAAATGTAGCAACTATGACCTTAACATTGTCAAATTTGAATCCATCAATCCAAATAAATGATTTAAAAATGAAGAGTTCAATCTTCACTTATTTAGAATTGATGACTATAAATTTTACCTAGGATATTCAATGCAACTATCTCAAATCTTGTAAATTTGAAAAAAATCTATAGGGATCTTGATCAAGCAATGAGAAGGTGATTGATTCATTTACACTTAATAATAAGTTATGATACATAGTTAGGGTGGTATCAATCCATTCCATTCATATTTGAAATAAAAAAAATTGAGAACCAATTTATTTCATTGTTTTTCTTGAGAAAGTGTCATCCATAATTCCCTTGTCAAATTTGTAGGAATATTAAAGCCATTTCAACTAGATCATTTAACATTAGGAATCTAGATTAATTTTGTAGAATAAATGCATATAAGCAAGGATTCTAGTAATGTGAAATACTATAGGTATAAATGTCTTTATGTTAGTTATTTTTGTTGAAGAAAGATTTTTAAGTTAGCCATTTGGGTTCAAAACTTTGGTTCATTTTGGTCCATTTTATTCATAATTATTGTTCTTTATAGAACCTCTTCTCTATAGTCCAAATGTCTTACTATAAATGACAATTTCGTAAGAGAGTACAAATTTATTTATATATATAATAAGATGTGGAAGACCAAGAATCATAACTTAGAATTCTATATTAAATATTCCTTTGAGATTTCAACTTGAATCTCCACAATAAAAAAAACATTACTTTAATCAATTAAATTCAACCCCTTAAAAAATATGATATATTATAAAAATAAATATTTTAATTTATTTTTTTAATAATAAAAAAATAATATACTAAAATGGATTAAGACATTAAAAAAATATTATATCACTCGTTGAAAAAATGTAGAATGAAAAAGTGTTCTTTTCCCAAATTGCTGTTTATGTTGCAGCTGAGTTTACTTTAAAAAAAAAAAAACATAATGGATTTTAGATGTTGTGCACGTGCCATTCAAAAGAGATATAAGGTGAAGCAATTAATTGTAAATTTGTAATTAAATATATTCGGGAATATTCCATTCAAATATTTTCAGGAATATTCCATTCAAATCTTTTCAAGAATATTCCATTCAAATATTTTCAGGAATATTCTGTCGACCCCGTTTCAACCTGTGAACTAGGTGAATTAAGCAATTAAGTAGCTTTCAAAATACATTAATCCAGCCACATTAGTAGACAGCATGAAAGCAGTCTGACCCCACTTGCAACATTTCCCATGAATTCACCGGGTTTTATTATTGTTATAAGATTAAGTTTAATTAGTCATTAATAAATTGTCTGATAATGAATTATAAGGGTACTTTTTTAAAATAAAAATTGAGGGTTTTTCGAATTTTAGACATGAACTATTTTTTCATATTTTTTAAAACGTTTTTTTTTTTTGCCACAATTAAATTAACTATCTTCTACTACACACGTTTTTAGTTCTTGCAAGGGAATTATAGGCAATTAAATGTTTTGGTTGTAGGCAAATCAAAATTCATAATTTTCTTTTTCATACATTATATTTTAAATTTAATACATTATATTTTAATTTTGTTAAAGTTAAATGCACAATTTTTAACTTCAAAATTTTGAAAATTATTTCTCTTCAATTTTATTGGCTAAAAAAATTGGACCAATAAGGACAGATTTTCAGGAATGCTAACCATAAACTTTTTTATCACACAGGACATTCTCCCCCCACAAAACTATAATAAAAAAATATTTAACTAATTGTTCAAAATTTTATTGGCTACAAAAACCACAACAATCTAAATGAATATAACATTTTAATTTTACAATTTAAACATAATGTCAAAGCATGCAAGGGCTTGATTGATGACCTCTTTGTTGGCAACTTCCTTGGAAAAGATGGTAATCCTATTCATTACACATTTGAATGTGTATATATTTTAATTTTTTAATTTTTTTTCGAAATACAATTTGGTATTATTGTAAATTCTTTTTTGGAAGTTGAGCTTACAAAAGTTGGACAATCTAAGAAACAAGTTTTAGAAAAATTTGTGTATGGTTTTTTTTTTGCATGAAATTGCAGAGCATATAAAGATTGGTATTGAGTGTATAGATAATAAGGTTTAGAAGTATTCTTTGCATTGAATTTAATGAGAAATTGATCTCTGTCTCTATCCTTGTAGGATAGGGTGTATAAATTCAGACAATAGTTGATCTTTTGTAAAATCTTTTTAAGTAATTTTTTACTTATTAGTTTTAAACAATATACTCCTTTTTTTAAATCTACAATTTTTCTTTCTTCAAGAAATTATACTAAAAAAAAATGGTAATTATTACTATTTTAAAATTCTTGTTATTTAATTAATTAGTTAATCCTCCTTAAACTTTAATCTTAGAATTTTTCAAAAAAAATATTTTATTTAATCAACAGCTTCTCCCTCTAAATATTATAATTATTGCTATCTTTTATTTTTCTCTACATTTGTATTGATGTCATTTAACCGAAGTATTCTAGTAGATATATATCATTTTAAGGAAAGAAAATTAATAAAGATAATGATATTTCCATAGTTCATATGAGCATTTGAAAGAACATCCATTTTATAGTTTTTGAAAATAAATTGTAGGGGTTTTTTAATTAAAGTTGTTGCTATAATCTGACTGGGCTTAAATGTCACACACTAAACTTTGATGCTTAGTGCAAGCCCTCCTATTTGCAACCCCATTTTTCTTTCCCCCTTATGTTAACTCTCAAATGCACCAGTCATCTATCATGCATCATGCCATTAACCATTATATGATGGGTTTGTAGCATTTGTCAATCTGTTGTAAAGTACCAGTGTTTGTTAAACCTGGAGGATTGTCAAGAACTTTACCTCACCCCCAAAATATAAGTTAATGTTTTTAACTTATATTATTTTACTTGCTCTATTTTTAATTGTATAATATAATATATTATATAATTTTATATTGTATTGCATATTATATAATATTTTTCTTTATATGTGTTAAACTGAAACTAAAATTATCTAAATAAATATTTATTTTTACTAAGTATATTACTTGTAATTAAAATTGCTTAAGTGCTTTTTACTAAGTGTATTTATAAATAAATTATATGGTTTGTATTTTTTAATGTAAAGTAAATATTTATATTTTATAAAAATTATCTCTTATTTTAATAAAATAATTTTTTAAAAATAATTTTGAGTAATTTGATTAGTTAATGTATTTAGTTTTATTAGTATCTTTATTAAATTGACAATTCATCTATAACCATCAAGTATTTAATATGTTTTTATAATATGATTGAACACAACACTAGATAAATTATCTAGGCCATCAAACCCCACTTGTTAGTAAAACCAATAAACTTAAAATTGTCCAATAAAAATAATGCAATACATATTTTAACGATAGAAAACATAGAAAACATTGGGCTGGGTGGGGACACCCTGTTGTATAAAATAAAAATAAAAATAATCTAATAGTTAGTTGTTTTATACTTCTTTAATTATATTCTTATAAAAACAAAAGCTATACTATGAAAAAAAGATTGAAATTTTAAAACTTTATATTTAATTATTAAAAAATGATAAGAAATATTTAAAGTAAATAAATACAATAAAATTTAAATTGTGTTATTCAACTCTTAAGTAGAGAAGAATCTTAGATTGAGATTTTATATTTTTATGGTTATTATTAAAAAATTAGAAGAAATATTTGTTAGTCTATAAATAAAAGAATACTTATGTTATTTAACTCTAAGTTTGAATAAGTTGGTAGTTAATTTATTTGACTTTTATTCTTACTTTATGTAAATTGAAAGAAAATTATATAAAATTCTTATGTAAAAAGTTTCAAAAAATATCATTAATCATGAATAGAGTGTTTGATCATAAAAGGTCAAAAAATTAGATATTCATCACATAGATAAATGGACAAGTGGATCTATAGCCACCAAGTATTTAATCCTATTAGATATTAAATTTCTAAGAAGGCACTAAAAGTTGATACTTATAGTATATTTTTATAATAATATGAAGACTAAATCACATAATATATAGGGAAAACAATTAAAGTCTTCAAACCCACACTAATATAAAGTGAAACTAATGTACTTAAAATTATTTAATAAAAATATTAATATTTATTTCAAAGGGGACCTCATAAAAATAATAATAAACATTTATATTCATAAACATGTGGTTATAAATCTAAATTTTAACCAAAAGACAAAGTATTAACAATATAATTGTTAACTACATCTCATCTTATGTATTCCTATAGAAAATATAGACTACTATGGTAAAAGAAAGATATGAGGGAAAATTTTGCAACTTAGGGAATTTTTTAATTTTATATTATCTCAAAGGAAAGTAGTGGTATTGTTATTTTACACCACACTAAATATTTATTTAATTTACAATATTATAATATATTTTTTTATATAAGGTGTACAATACCTAATCTCAACACTTGAAACCTCATCTAGAATCCTTGTGAAATCTACTATGTCAAGTTTCTTAGATTTTTAGGTTATTGGGATTTCCCATACATTCATGCCTTTTTTGGCATCCCCAATCCACAAAGCCTAAAAACTATTGAAAGGTATATTTGATTATTTTACAAAGAATTTTAATTGTTACTTACTTGGTTACATCTTTCCATCCACCTCAAAGATTTGAAACCCCACCAAATCCTTCATTAAAATTAATCTAAGTATTTTGGAGTGTTGGAGTTCTTCATCCCTTATAAATAGTTTGCAAATAATATTATGAGTAATTAAATACATCAGATTTATAAGGTTCATGATAGCTTAATCCTCAATAAAAGAAGATGAAAATAATTTTTTTAATAATATTATGATAATATTATATTATTATAATATATAATGTTTATATATTCTACTATGATTTATATTATATAATTGTATTATTATCTTATAATATATCATATCATATATTATAATATTTTAAATAATATAATTTAATATAATTATATATAATAATATAGTTTAAGTATAATAAACAATACTAATATATATAATATATATAATATTATTATTTATATTATATAATATTAAAATATATTATCATATAATACATCACATATAATAATTTAAATATTATAATTCTATATGAGTTTTTTTAATGCATTAAAAAATTGTATATTATGTTTATTTGTATAATATAATATTTAAACTATTATATTATAATATTTATATCTAATATAACAATATAATATTTATAATATATATTATATTATAACATTCATATACAATATAATAATATATTATTATATAATATAATATATAATATAACATACCATTATTTTACATTATATTATAACAATATTAGATATAATATAATATTTTTCATACATTATAAAAATTCATCAACTAATCAAATTATTCAAAATTATTTTTAAGATTTTATTTTATTAGAATAAAGCATATAAATTTTATAAAATATTTTAATTACAAAAAATAAATATTAAATTAAATAATTTTAATTTGAATTTAACACATATAACTATTATGCACACATTATATAATATGCAATATAAGATAAAACTATATAATATATTATATTATATTATACAATTAAAAATAGAGTTGTGTAATAAAGAACAATCTAAAACAACATACCTAAGTTAAAAAGATTGGATGTTAAATTTTATTCTTTTGGGAGGCTAGATAAAGTTCCCTCATATTCCTTTAGGTCTAACAAACATGGGTACTTTACAATGGATTGGCAAATGCTACAGACCCACTGGTAATGGTTAATGGCATGATGCATGGATGGATGGCGGGTGCATTTCCTAGTTAGTAGAAACGGAAATAGGAAAATATGATTGCAGCTAACAGGGCTCAAACTAAGTCAACGCTTAGTGTGTGAAATTTAAGCCCAACCCTATAATCCTATTCCTTAATCACATTATCCATAATTGGGGTTTCATTTGAATTTATCTTTACAATTTTCATGGATTCTTCAATCATAATTCCAACTCATATTTAATTGGATTTGTACTCATTTTCAATTCGGCATAACCAAATCCATCTCTCCTAATGAAAATATATATAATATAACCATATGCTTATTTATGTATCACCGTACCTTGATTTGAAAATAGTGGGTCTCTCCACATATGCCTACCACTTGTATTCCTAAATCTCTTGTTGACTGTTATAAAGAAGAGTTTGTGTTGGAGAAAATTATATTCAATATAGAACTAGTCTACGCCACAAATCCATTGTTAATAAACTAAAGTATGAATGTGGAGTGAGTGCAAAGCTATATCCTTTAGAACTGAAATATACTTGAAAGATTCATTTTTTATTTTTTTCTTATTCTTGTGGTTTTAGGTTAGCCAGAGCTAGGGCAATAGAAATATTGGTAAAATACTTGAAAGCATTTTCTTCATTCAATGAGGAACTATTTGCTAGAATGGTTCAAATTGAGTCTCACATAAAGAAGTTCCTTCAAATGAACAATGATTACATTTTCCTTGTCTGACAAATTTTCATATAATTAAAATGTGTTTTTTTGTGTTTGCTAATGTGCATTCACTGATTAGTTTGTTGTTTTGTGGTATGAAGCAAGGATTTTAAGTTGAAGAAAAGACTACTTGTTTCATGTTGTAATGGAATTCACGTTTCTAACAAGAACTATGCAACCACACATATAATTTATATATACACCTTTTATTACTTATCAATATATAGTTTAATTTAATGAGAAAATACACAGTGCACTTAATTGGTTGCCATATGGTGCAAATGAGCGCATCAACTACATCAAATGTCTATATTTGAATGCTATGAAAAGTATTAGAGATTTGGATTAGATCATTCTAAACACCTCAACAAAGAACTACAAGCTGTGCAAATATTTAGTTTGTATAATTAAGACATTTAGTAAGGTATAAATATGTCTTTATGCCCAGTTCTAGATAACCAAAATAAAATAATAAGATTGTACAACCATAAGATTGCTCTTTTTAATCCTTTGTAGGATGAGGAATGCATAATTGTATGCCAATTTTGTTGTGATTTTGTCTATGTCAAGAGTGGGGATTTCTATTCATCCCTTATGAAATATCCCTTGCAGACTTATGTTGCGCAGGGACCTCTTCCTCTCTGTCCTTCTAGCTGACTCTTTACATGCCATCCATGCTGTGGATCACAAATGGTGAATGTGTTCCATTAGATGAATCGCTATTGCATGCACTTTGAATCATATAGTAGATTAACATAGAATACATTTCTAAAGATTTTTTAAGCTACCACAAGCCACATAAGCAACAATTTTAAAAAAATGGTGAATTGTGTTTTCAACCAATGAAATCACAAATTTTTGCAAATAAATTGTGATTTATTTTAAATAAATCATGATTTTCTCAATGTATATATCTCTACAACAAAATTTCCAGTCATTTCCATCTAAATAAAATAAAAATGATTCCTTTTAATTTTTTAATTTATTTCTCTTTTCATGTAATATAATTATTTTCTATTTTAATGTGTTTTTAATAGGTTTTTCAGCATGGCTTAGGAAAAACTTTGAGACATTTCTTTTTGATTTGGTATACTTATTGGATTGAATCACCACCTTCAAATTTAGCAATCAATTATTTAAGCCTCCCAGTAAGGGTTTAACTTCTTTTTAAGTTTTACTTTTAAATTTACAAGTAGTTTTTTTATGTGCTAACCCAACCATAAACCATAGATTTTTTCAAGGTTTAAGGTTAGGGTTGTAAGGTTTTATAAAATAGTATGCTACTACGACCTAACCCTAAACCTAAACTTTGATATTTTTTTCAACTTTTGGAGTTAAGTAGGGCTTTTTTTGTTATTAGAGTCTAGTAGTGTACTACTAAGTCTTGATCCCAATCCACATTTTTTAGGGTTAGAGATTTGGGTTTTTAATGCTTTAGTATTCCTTAATTGCAAACCTTCTTTTTTTTTAGTGTTTAGAATTAGGGTTATGGTTTTTAATAGTTTAGTATGTCATAAGTTTAACCCTAAATCCTACTTATTTTAGGTTTAGGTTTAGGATTGAGATTTTAATATACTAATACATCTTAATCTCAATTATGAGGTTTTTTTTAGGGTTTAAGATGCCTCACAACCTATAACACCTAAGGTTGAATCTACCAAAAAAATACAATTACAATGACATCTGTAGAACATTTACAAGTACTAATAAAGTGGTCAGATAATGATCAACAAGCACTTGAATAGTGTTTTTAACCTATAAAGTTGACAAACATCTGTAACATTCAAATGAAATATCTCATTTACAGAGCCAACACATTCCCATATACATTAGGGATTTGTATTTATGTTAAAACATGTTTGATTGAAATGTCTTTAATCACCTCCTTCAAATGCAGTTTCATTGACTAATTGATTATTTATTTGTTCTTTCAACATTGTTGCTAAAACTTATCAAACACAACATATTAAAACATAACTATTCTATAACGTTTTGGTATGGGAGCTTCACTACCCTGCAACTCTTGTTTTCTATGGTCTATGAAAATCACACTTGCAAAGTTTTAAGGGGTGAATAGTGAAATAAAAAGAAATAAACTTGCATAGGTAAAAAAAATATCTCAAAAATTATGGATACTTTGGGAATTGATTTTCTTTTTGTTACAAATGATAGAAAATTTTATAAACATACATTGTAACTCAAGATAAGCACACATAGTAACTCAAGATAATGAAGCAATACTACACATCTGGTAAAGATGTATTCAATCTACCCCTAGATAGATAAATACTCTGAGAGAACATCATTATGGATAAGTTATCAAATGAAATACATGCATGTATCTTGATGTGCTAACATCCTTTGATGATCCAATAGGTTATGTGAATTGTGAATGGAATTTTAATTATCACACCAAAGAACACTAAGATGATTAGGTGATAGAACAAACTCTATCATAGGCTATTGAATCCATATAACCTCCTGGCTATCAAGTAATACATCTTGATGCTCATCCTCCATGGATGATAATGCAATAGAATTTATTCTTATAATACCATACAACTAGGCTATAACTAAGGTAAAAAAAAAACCTAGAAGTGGACTTTAATAAGTCAACATCACCTACCCAATTTGAGTCAATGAAGCCTAGAATCTATGAAGCTCATGATGTATACTAAATGTTGATATGTTTAGTGCTCTAAATATACCTCAAAATATGTTTGGTTTCCTTCCAATGACTATCATGAGGATCATGGGAAAAGTAAGAGATAAGCCCAATAATGAAGGTGATAGTAGGTGAGTGTGTGTCAAATATAAAAGAATACCAACTAAATATTTTTAAAATGTAGCATCAACACTATGTGTGGTCCAAGTGCTAGTCAAAGTGAAACTAGATTGAAATAGTGCAAGAGCAAGATTACAATCAATTATACTAAACTAATAAAGCAAGTCACTAGCATACTTTTGTTGGTATATGAATATCCCTTCAATAGACTATAAAGCATAAAGACCAAGAAATTAATATAGAAGCTTGAGATTGGCCATGTTAAATTGCTCCATCAAAGCGTTGAATACCCTAAATCATGGATGAGGAGTTACTAGTGAAAATCAAACCATCTACATACAAGACTAATATCAAAATCACATATGCATGTCTCTAAATGTATATTGTGTGATCTAAGTGGTAATGAGTTAAACAAAATGCAAGCAAGAAATGATTAACCCTCTCATACCAAGATCATTGGGATCATTTAAAATCATACAAGGAATATCAAATCCTACAAAAAAGTGAAGATTCATACATAAATCCTAGTGGTTTCTCCATGTAGATCTCCTCATAAAGATCACCATGCAAGAAATTGGTCTTCATGTCTATATGGAAAATTGGCCATATCTAAGATGTAACAATATAAAGTACAAAGTGAATTGAATCCATCTTTGCTATAGGGGAAAATATATTGTACTAGTAAATAACCTCAACCTATTAAAACCCCTTGAATACAAGACATGCCTTATACCTTTCTTTAGAACCATCAACTACATAATTGCTAGGGAACACCCACTTGGACCAAAGCATATTTCTTTCATAAGGAAGAGAAGAAAAATCCTTTATCTTATTCTTAATCAAGGAAGAATACTTATTTTTCATAGCACAATCCCACTTTAGAATACCATAAGTATTTTAAATTCTCTATGGATCAATATATATATCATAACTCAAAAGAGTAGTGCCAAAATTCTATGAGTGAGTGTGGTGAGAACTCATACAATCAACAACTAAATATTCAACCTCCTAAATAGTACTACAGGTCCATCTAGGAAAAACTAGTGGGAGGTGGAGGTGGTGTAGGTAGTGGAATGGGACCATCATTTGAAGTATCCTCAAGTGCAAAGGCATTCTCATGATATTAAAAAGACAAAGTAGGTAGCAAGGAAGAAGAAGTGGATGGAGGATTCATTTGTGTGAAACACTCAACTAGTTGAATATCTCTATGAAATTAGACATATCTAGAGGTTGGATCAAACAATAATACTTTATTTTTAGTTCAACAAGGGATTATTTATACTAGATCCAAACCAAAAAATGTCACAAGGGGGACTTCGTTCCCTTCAACATATTCAACTTAGAAGCAATTTAATTAACTATAATTAATTTACAAGCCACAACAAAAGTCCAAGAGCCACCACTTGGAGTTTTGACTATAGATGATGCTTTGGGGATTTGAACATGGATCTCCATTTTGAGGACCTTATGGCATTTCTATTTGAACACAACTCCATTTCCTAAATAATAATGTGTTGTTTATAGAAATAAAGAGTATTCTTTTGTTTAGTGACTAGGTCATTCATATTGAATATAAAGGTTTAGAGATAACAATATTTATGGTTACCAAGAGGCATTGAGGTTGGATCTATAATGAAATGAAATAACTATCCAAGAACCTCTATAAGATGAGCATGCACACAAAATACTAATAACTATCATTAAAATGTATTGGGAATTCACAATGAACTCCTTATATATGTAGGACAAAGAGGAAGAAGGAAAGTGAAAGTGAAACACTAATTAACTCTCCAAGAAGTGTGACACATGTAAACAACTTAGGATAAGTATGAGAACATGTGTCATGCTCTTATGAGGTGAGACAACAAAACATCTTAGTAAACTTAAGCTAGTGTGAATAGGTCTACTAGGAACTAGGTAAATGTGAACTAGTTAAGTAATATCTATTTTCACACTATCACCCTCTTTAAGCGATAATTAGAGGTTAAGTTAACCACTTAAAATTAATTCCCAATAATAATTCCTAATGAGGTACTCATCTACAAAATAAAAGTCTCTCACAAACAAAGTAAAGAGGAAAACCCTATGGGAAAAACTTCTCTTTAAAAAAAGAGAACTAAATATAGAGGAAGTAGGACTAAATACTCCCTAAAGATAACTTATTTTACCCCATTCATACATCAAAACTCAAGATAATGAAGCTACACTATAGGTTTAGTAAAGATGTCTCCAACTTTATCCAAAGTAAATAAATAATCTAAGGAGAGAACATCATCATGGATAAGTTATCAAATTAAATGCACATGTACCTTGATGTACTTCATCCTTGGATGATCCAATAGGTTGTACATGAAATATGAATGGTGTGCCCACTTTAGTTATCACACCAAATAATAGTAGGATGATTAGGTTTTAGAATACACCTTGATACTCATCCTTTATGGATGATAATACAATAGAAAATTGTGTAAGATTTGATGAAAAACAAATCTATTGAGCCCAAGAAACCTGCATGCAAAAACCTGTCACAAGGAAGAAATCTGTAGGAAACAAACAAGGGTTTTGCTCTGACAATGTGAAAGTTTATTATCAAAAAAATGAATGAATCAAGAGAGTAGAATACAAGAGATCAATCCTTATAAAAGGAGATCTAAACCTAAAGGAAACCCTAACCTTAAAGGTGAGTGCATTTAATAATTAATATTAATTATTAAATGGCTAATATATGTGCATAAAGAGAAATCTTAAGAGGAGAGTAAAGTTAATTAATTACTTTACTCTAACACCCCCCCTTAAGATGAGCTACAATGCAGCTACAAACAAGTGCAAAAAAGAAAATGCAACAACAATGCATGAAAGTAAAATTGGGTCCTAACAATTAGGCCTGATTAGGTACCCAAATACAACCAAATCTCTATAAAGTGGAGAAATAGAGAAAGCCTCATGGGAAAAACTCTACTCCAAAAGAGAGAAAAGAAAGGAATGAAATGCATTAATGAAATAAGGATAGGAGGTGGATTACATGATACCCCCCATAGAGAGCTTCTATCATATAAGTACATATATAATGGTCTCCATAGGAGAGATAGAAAGAGATAAGAAGGCCCCCCCACAATGAAGAAACTCCTGTCACAATGGTAGATGCCTGATGTAGAATCCAAAAGGAGATCCTAAAGCAACAAATGATATTCCTCCCCTTGGGAAGAAATGGATCCAAAGGACGATGTCGAAGAAACCCTGTGAAGAGTGATGAACCAATCTGTCTCAAGATGTGTGCCATGATAGGATGCTGAAGAATCTCACTGTCTGAATTGAAACAAATGAAGTCAAATCCAAATGGATGTGGAGAATCCTAAAATGCAACCTTTGAATGCACTGATAATGGTGGGCGTATAGTGATAACCTGACTGTCAAGGTAGAGGAGATGAATGTCCTCAAAATAATCCTCCAAATCTGCAATATAGAACTCAACAAACAAGAAAGATATGTCTGCAAGATAAGAGTCCAAAGTAGCTATGTCTAGAAGGTGAATGATGCCCTGTTGCAATGAATCAGGAACAATAGGAGATGCTGATGAAGTCTCAATATGAAGAGTAGGAACTGTGAGACAAGCCTCTGATCCATCAGAATATGTAAGGGTGTCTAAATACTCAAGTTCCTTTAAAGTATCATGATCAAAGGTTGTATTCTCTCTCCAAGAAATGGGTAAGAGACAATCTAAAGCAGGATCCTCTGGGAATGGAGAGAGATTGGGGTCTCCATAGATCTCCCAAAGACGAGTCCAAAGTGGGTGGGGACAATCAATGTTTGATATAGCCCACACAGTGTCATCATCAACACTAGATAGTATAAGTCCTACTATGTGATCTCTAATGATATCCCAAGCTAGTTTTCCCTTTGAAGTGGTTGGTTCAGGCATGAGATCATACAAATAAGGAAAAATATTAAGTCACCTACAATGTGTAAGTATGCCATTTTTCCATGACTCATAATTACCCTGGTCCAGAATTACAACTGAAGGGTGAGTAGAAAAACCCATGATAACTCTTCAGCTTAAAACATCTAAGAAAACTGACCTTACAACATGTAGATCAAATTAAATAGACCATCCCATGCAAACAGAACCCATGAAGGTTTCAGAATGTCCAAGTAATTGAGCAAAGTGTAAAAACACACAAAGTTGAATAAAATTTACCTGGTAAATTTTTTGATGAAATAAACTGCAAATCTGGATAGCAATCACAGGTAGAAAAAAACTTTCAAGTCAAAGTATGGTGCCCGTGGGGGTTTGAAGTTCTTCCTTTTTAGATCGGCCAATGCAGACGTCGGCTCATGCACAACGTTCAGAGGAATAAGGTGCAAGTCTGGTAAATGATACCAGGAAGGACACCACTATGAATAGCATGGAGAAGGACACCCAAAAAAAATGCCTTTTCACATGCATGCGCATGTAAAAAATGCTAAAAAAGAAACAAAAAATAACATTGGGCAAGGAATACCAGATCTGAAAACTACAACTAGAACCTCTCAAATTAGCTGAAGAACCCCAAATTTCTTTTGTCAAACCCTTGCTCCCTTTTTTTTTTCAAACATGAACAAGCTATAGCAGATCCAACTCTGATACCATGTAAGATTTGATGAAAAACAAATCTATTAAGCCCAAGAAACCAGCATGCAAAAACTTGTCACAAGGAAGAAATCTGTAGGAAACAAACAAGGGTTTTGCTCTGACAATGTGAAAGTTTATTATCAAAAAAATGAATGAATCAAGAGAGTAGAATACAAGAGATCAATCCTTATAAAAGGAGATCTAAACCTAAAGGAAACCCTAACCCTAAAGGTGAGTGCATTTAATAATTAATATTAATTATTAAATGACTAATATATGTGCATAAAGAGAAATCTTAAGAGGAGAGTAAAGTTAATTAATTACTTTACTCTAACAAATTGCTTCTTTTTAAACCATATATAACTAGACTAGAACCAAGGCAAGAAACTAAACCTAGAAGTGGACTTCAATGAGTCAATATCACCTACCAATTGATGTGGTTGTTACAAACACAAGAACATGTAGATAAAATATTATTATTTTAACAACAAAACCTTATCTATCTTGAAAGAATTACCATAATCCATTAAGAATTTAGTCATCCCAAGGCTCGAAAATATTAGGTCTTGACATACTAGGTTTGCTCAAGGTTCTTTGTGAAATTATTGTTTTAACATAGGGGGCCTTCTAGTATTCAAATTTTCTTTCAATGAACAATATGTGATGTGATTATCCTAACAAGTAATGCTTACATCATTTTCAAACTTCAATTAATCCCAACCTTTTCAAGAAAAAAAATTCATAAGATCAAGGAAAGAAAATATAAATCCTAAAAAAAAATGCTCCTAGTTATTACCCATGCATATACTAAGAAATAGACAAGCTAAATCATTAGCTATTTTGTATTTCACTAGATTGCTTCAAAGCTTCATATAAAATAATGCAAGGGTTGAAAGAAACATAACCATTCACCACTGAGATAGCTTCAAAATGCACCCAAATTTGGCACATCAAATTGATTATTTCAATAAGAATGAACAACTTACAATCACAAAAAATATATGATATGGAATGACCTTTACTTGCTTTAGCATTATAAATCTCTATAGTAAATGCAAGTCTTTGTACTAGAATTAAACTATATAGGAGTGAATATGCACCCATTATGCAAATTCCCCCTTTACCCTTCCTCACTTTAGAAAACCAAATTTGAAGGCTAAATTCCATATAATCCCCTTGCCTTCATTCCACTTGGCAGTTGTTTTGTGTGTTGGAAAAGGAATAACTGTCGGGGATGCTTGCACGACGCGCTTACGTCCTTGGTAGATTTCTGCATTTGGATCCTACAAAGGCATTACACTTCCCATTGGAGGTTGGTTTGCAATGCCCCCTTCAACTAACCGACCCAAATATGGCCATTTTTCTCATCCCACCTTCAAAAAAACTCTTCATTCCTCCATTTCATCCTCTAGCAAGCATTCTTCATAATCTTCTAAGCATTCTCTTAGCATCCATCACTCTCAAGCAACACTTTGGCACTCCATAGCAGCAATAACAACACTCCATCAACTTTGTAGAGTAAGTGTGGAACAACACCATTGCAATAGAGGGTTGATTCCTCTCATTTTCTTCATCATTAGCTAGTGAGCTCTTGGTGGAGGTGGTAAGCTTTCTACTCCTCTCCTCTATGATTTGGTTGGGTAGCATAACACTATTTTTGTAGTGCTTTTGTGTTCTTTACTTCATTTCCTTATTTATCAAATATTTCTCCATTGTTGCAAACTTGTCTGTTCGTGGAGGTGGGAACACCAAAATTGGGGTTTAATAGAGGCAGGCCCCTATACATGAACCCAACAATTTTACACTTTATTGTGTGTAGGTGGGCATGCTTCTTGGAGCTAACTGGAAAATAGGCTCTTTTGTGAGATCATTTTTGTCACCTTATCTTTAATCTACTTTATCACATTCATCTATACATTTTGTATTTCATAGTGTTATTTTGTTCTTGTAAAAACCATTAGCTAGGTTGTTAGTCCATTTTCTAGTGTTCAACCTTATCTTTTAGTCTTCTAGTCATATGGATGCCAACGCACCTGAGAGACACTAGCACACCACACTGTCATCTCAAAACCACACTTTTTTCCTTAGAAAGAGAGTTACCTGAGGCACAATGTTGAACCCAAAAACTAGCTCGCCTAGCCCCATTCTAAGTTTTGGGTCTACAAAGTGGTTGAAGGACCTTATAGTCCTCAACATTCTCGTCCTCCATTTCAAAACACCCTTTTAAGTTGAGTTAAGTTAGGGCAGCCTTCTGTTCTTGGATCTCCTTGACCTAGGACCTTGAATGTGGTTGGTCCCCCTCTCTTACATTTTTGGTGAACTTGACGTGAACCGATGTCTTTTCATCTATTGGTGTTGAGGCTTTCCTCTCTCACCTTGTGATCATTGTGCTCCTAAGTGTTGTGAAGGTTTATGAGCATCACGACCTAGTCACAACCTTTAGGTATATTGTTAGGAGAATTATACAACACCTTTTAATGGAAAGGACAAATATCATTACTAGTTTCTCTACAGGCCTTTTCTCTAGTTCCGTTGTTGGTCTAGCCATGCAAGAGTAGTTATCGAGGGCTGAGATAGGATTCTCTAAAAAGACCAACCACATCCCAACTCCTCCTATGTTTCCTATAGCATCATCAATGGATGAGTATGAGGCTATTCAAATTCCTTCAGAATATGTCTCCGCCCTTAGCAAAGGGTTGGGAGACTTAAGAAAATCACTTGGAAAGAAACTTGAAGATGGCCAAGGCCACTCGGGTCATCAGTGAGTTGAAGTATATGGTTGGAAAAGATTGAATAAGCATAGAGATCCTAGCTAGTCTCAATAGTTTGACCAATGCATGTGGTCCTCCAAACAATCCTAACATTGTACAAGGAGTCACCTTTGAAGATCATACAAAAAAATAGGATTGCCAAT
Source organism: Sequoia sempervirens (assembly GCA_007258455.2). Lineage (NCBI taxonomy): Eukaryota > Viridiplantae > Streptophyta > Pinopsida > Cupressales > Cupressaceae > Sequoia > Sequoia sempervirens. The sequence continues at coordinate 320,409,277 of VDFB02086081.1, forward strand.
GCCCCCTATGTTGGTATACATGGTCAATGTTATACCCTCGATCAACTTCCCCTCTACCTCCAAGGGATCTAAAATTATCAGAGTGAACAAGATCCCATTGGGCTTTAGCTTCACTCCTCCTATCACCTCTAGCAGTGGAGGTTTTGGTGGGATGAGCGGTGGGGACTTTAGTAGTGATAGTGGCTTCAACAGTGGAGGCAGTGCTAGCAAAGGTGGTTCTGTTGGAAGCCATGATGGTGGCTTCAGAAGCAAAGGTGGCTCTGGTGGTAGTTTCGGCGATGGTCACACCAGTGGTTCTGGTGGTGGCTCTGATGGTGATTATGGAGGAGGTTCCTTTGGCCCTTTATCTTTTAATGACCCTATTTTGAACACTCTTCTTCAAAATATGGGTAAGATGCAAAGCCAATTAGTGAGTCTCTACCAAGCCTCTTCCTAGCCTATCTTCCAACCCTTCTTTCAGCATAGTTTGTTGTTAGTTGTGATCCTAACCACTCCCTTCCCTCAAGGAATGTATATTCCTAAATTTGAGAAATACGGTGGAAAAGGGGACCCACAAACACATGTGTCTGCCTTTAATGCCTTGTGCACAAACTTCTTCCATCACGATGTGTTGATGGCCAAACTATTCCCTTGATCTCTCAAGGATACAACACTTGAATGGTATTTTTCCTTGCCTGATAATTCTATTTTCTCATTTGATAAACTTCTAAACCAATCCCTATGACAGTTCCAAGCTAACATTAGACCAAAGATGACCTTTTTGGATCTTGTGGAAAGTGTAAACAAGGAGATAATGAAAATATCACTGATTTTATAGCACAATATCAAGCACTCTTCTCACAAATCTTTTATCCACTGCCCGATTCTGACGTACAAAATGTATACATAGTGAACTTATAAAGGCCTTGGCAAGAGAAGTTTTCCCTTATGAAATACCCTTCTTTTGTGCATTTGTGTGCAACCGTACGAAAGTATCAACAGACGGTGGTTCAGTTCGGAGGATGCTCCTCATGCCCCCATTATGAAGGAAAGTCCATTGTATCTATCTATGGGAAAGGTAAATTTGTTGCAAATGTAGTAGCCATTGTAGATGACAATGACCTCAGACACAATCGAAAGTTCACAAAGTTATTAGAATCTTATTCTTCCATCTTGAAAAAGTTGTTGAAGGATAAGATTGTAACTTTTCCAAACCCTAAGCTTCTTAAGGAATGTTACCCTAATTGGTATGATGGAAGTACCTACTATCAGTACCATCAAGTTAACCAACATGATACCAAATGTTGTATGCACCTGTGTCGTGAGATACAGGATCACATCAAGGAAAATACTATTCATCTCAATGGTAGCAAAGAAATCGGTGGTGAAAGTGAATAGTGAACTATAAATATACATGAACCCATTTTCGTCACATTCTACTAACATGATTGCTAATCCCATTGATTATATCACTCAACTCGAGGCCTATGTTAACATGGTCACAATTGCTCCTACCATACAACTTGCTCCTGGTTCCTCAGATGTGACATTCACATCACAAGACTTTCCCCTAAACAACAAGCCCTCTCCCCTCTATATTCCCACTTGCCTAGATGGCAATGTTGTGATAGGGGTCCTAGTAGATCCTGCAAGTCAAGTGAATGTTATCACAAAGGATACATTATGGCTTAGTTCACTACATAGAAAAGAATATGAAGAAACTAAATCTACCATTCGCATGCATGATGGTCTTTGTCTAAATCCATATGGCTCAATAACTTTGTCTGTCCTAGTTGGACCTAGGGCCATTGGCACTATTTTCTATGTCATTCCAGAGTCGAATCTATTCAGGATGAAGCTAGGCATACCTTGGCTAGCTTCTATGAATAGGATCAGCTCCGTTATTCATAAATTTTTAAAGTTCTCTCATGAAGGTGTCATGCATGTAGTGCATGACACTGGATACTAGCCTCTAGTGTCCCATGGGGGATACTTGCTAGACCACTTTTGGCCCACCCCGGTTGGTTCAGTTCCTCCAAGAATGAACCTTCTTTACAAGAACAACGTAAAGTACAAGACCAGGGGAAAGGGACAACCAAAATTGGCTCTTCCTGTAGCACAACAATTGGTTTCCTCCTCTTCCTAGAAAGGTAAGGAGAAGCTTTCCCCCTCCTAGGCTAACTCGTCTGCTCCCCCTTCTTGGGAGGAGTACTAGATGAGTAAGCCTAGCTTTTACCCATTGAGTCCAATGATCCCTCCTTGGTGGAGGCCTAAGATTAGGATATTAGACTTCCCTAAAGAGCCTCCTGGCCCCTGAGATTATCTATACAATAGAAAGATAGGTTCTTGAAGGGAATTTGATCCACGGTCTCCTACCACTCCTACTCCCAAAGTAGTAAGTGGGAAGAGGCCCACTGCCAAGGCAGTTGAGCTGACTCCCCTTATTGTTTCTCAACCTACTCTTCCTAATCCTATTTAGGAGTCTATTCCTTTGCCATAAATGGCTATAGTGGACACTCCCATGTTTGAACAAGAGCCTTCTATTCCTTCGCAACCTTCAACATTTGGTTTAAAGTCATAGAAATTACCTTGCATATGAGCGTAAGTGTCAGAAAAAGGATCTCATGGCTAAGAATTCCACTTTATAGAGGAAGGAAGAGGAGATGACTACCCCTGTATCAGGGCCTGTTGTCGCATCCTCCTCTCTCCTTCCCTCTGCTCCTGTTCAAAATAGCTCTGTCTCGCTTTTGAATTCCATTGTGAGTACAAATGTGCTTGACCCTAAAAAGGTGTAGGTGTTCATTGCTCCTTCTGTGAAGCCACCATTGTTGATGTCCCTCCTAGATGTCCTAGATTATTCCTAAAACCCATAGATATGATGAACACTTCAGTCGTATCTAGTATAGTTCTCTCCTCCTCCTCTTCCTCCACACCTCTTGCCTCATCTATGGGGAGTTTGCCTCTTTTGACGAAGTAGAAGGTAGAGAGTGGTCCTTCCAACAATGGAGGATGTAAAAGGATCCCACCTTCTCTAAAAGGTGGTCCTATACTGACTTGTTCTATCCTTGTGAGGAAACTAGTCCTAGCTTCTCTTGAGTTCATCACCACTCTCAAATCACTTAGTGATCCTAGTGGTCAATCTCGAGTGAAACCTTCTCCATCCATTGAGGTGAAACATGCCACTCCTATTAGGTGCATGTTTAACTCTTTGGATGAGGTTTTGGCCTTGTCAGAAATCTTTAAGAAGTCGCTGATCTTAGCTCCATAAGAGCTTGGTGGAGAGGACCTTGTGGAGCCCTCTTCCTTAGCCCTTGTTGTAGGAGGGTAAGACACTCCTACTCTTAAAATTCCACCACTACAAGCTCATCCTCCTTCCCCTTATGATGATCTAGAGTGGGAAGCAGATGACCTCTTGGTCAATCAGTGTTAGGGGGAGGCCCCTTATTTATCTTTAGATTAGATGTGTGTGTGTGTTTTCTAATGTGTTCCCCCATGATCATGTTATGTGTGTCTATATGACCCTTGTCACTCTTGTTGGTGCTTGGATACAGGCATGGTTTTTTTGTCGTAAACCTTCCTCTATTTGTATCATCATTCTTCCATCTTTGTGACTTGATTTTTGGTAAATTGGGGATGATGCAAAGCATTGGGGGAATTTAGGCTTCCCTTCCATGTTGACCCAATTTTTTAATTTTTACTTTGTCTTCTCGTGCATTCTTCACATGGTCTGATATAGTAGGGGGTTGATGACAGTTCATTAAATATATACTATTACTAACACATAAATGTTTATGAGCAGTTCTGACCCTAAAATATCAGGCTACCCTTGTACCCTTTGTTTGTAATGTCTCTTGTTTCCCTTTTCTTTTATCTTTCTCTCTTCTTTGCTTGAGTTTTCCCTCTCATGTGTGACAATTCTACTTCTTCAACATTTTGATTTTTGAAAAATACATTCGTTTCCAATGAATATTTTCTCAATAATCTTCACAAACTTCTTTTCAAGAATTGCATTCTCAACTTGAAACCCTAATGGAATGTGTTTCCTTCATCATGGGTTCATAAAGAGAGAATTGGAGAACCTTCCTCTGAGGTGGGAACAACTATGATCTTCCCCTTGCATGGGGGCATATTATTCCTTTTTAATTCCTTGATGAAGTGAACATCTTTCAAAAGGATTCCTTGATGATGAAACGATTCGAGGAAGAAAACTCCCGCTTTCAAACAACCTATCCCTTGAGTGGACCCCTTCTTTACGCTGAGTTCTTGAGGGACCCCTTTGAAAGTATTCCAACTTGTTGGAAGTCTGTGTGACTATATTCTTACTTTCCCATGTGGCCGCTTTTTGACATGTTCTATCAATGGGTAAACATGTCACTTTACAGGTGCACCTATTAATCCGATTTTGACTCCATGGAGTCTACCTTCCTTTGATTTCCTCCATGTGAGAGATCTTGGGGATACCTCCCTGCAAGTCTTCAAGCCTATAGGATGCTTCCTTTGAGCTTCCTTTGTGAGAGATCTTGGGGGTGGCTCCCCTACAGGTCTACATTTTCGTAGGGCACTTTCTTGGGTTTCCTTCATGCAATACCACAAGCATCCAAGAAAGAATGCACCACTTCACCAATCAACATCCAATAAAGAATGCACTTCTTGTACTTTTCTTGTCATCCACACAACCAATCCAATTTTCATATGTATAGGCACTGATAGTAAAATTAGTATCCTTTGGATACCACAAGCCATGATTCAGAGTTCCCTTCAAGTATCTAAATATCCTCTTTATTGTTGTAACATGTGACTCTCTAGGATCTTCTTGAAATCTATCCACAAGACAAACTGCATGCATGATATCTGATCTAGTAGTAGTTATATATACTAGTCCACCAATCATTGATCTATAGTTGCTCTAATCATCCTTAGGATATTCATCATTCTTGCTCATCTTGCAACCAATAACCACATGCGTACACACTGGTTTAGGGGTAGGTGCAATAAGTTGGGTCCACAAAATGTTTAAAAAGTGGAAGTGTTTTTCTTTATTTTTAGAAATTGTCACAGTTGGACTTAAAATTTGAAGCTGAAAACCCACTTTAAAATTGGTACCTATTTTAAAAATGAATGGGTACTTGTTTTAAAGCTAAAAAATGACACTTCCCTTGAATGTGGACCCAACTTTTTGCACTTACCCTTAGAATCTTTCATTCCAAATTTCTTCAAACATTTCCTTGACATACTTTGATTGTGAAATAAAAATCCTTTATCTATCTGATTTATTTGTAATCCAAGGAATAAATTCATCTCCCCAAACATAGACATTTCAAACTCTTTTTGCATTTCCTCTGTAAACTTCTTGCACATATCTTCAGTTCCTTAAAATATTATGTCATGAACATATACAACCAAAATAAAGATTTCATATATTTCAAATTTAAAGTAAATATTGTTATTTGTGGTACCTTTATTGAATCCTTGTTGTATCAAATATCTATCCAACCTTGCATACCAAGATCTAGGAGTTTACTTCAACTGATATAATGCCTTCTTCAATTTGTAGACCATATTCAATTTTCTTGATAACTAAAATTCTTTCGATTGTTCTATGTCTATGTATTCTTCCAATTATCCATTCAAGAAAGAAAACTTCACATCTATTTGATAAACTTTGATATCCTTATGTGCTGCAAAATCCAAAAACATCTTGATAGCTTCCATTCTTGACACCAAAGTAAATGTCTCCTCAAAATCTATTCCTTCAACTTGTGAGTAGCCTTTAAAAACAAGTCTTGTCTTGTTCCTTACCACTTCTCCATTCTCATATAGTTTTTTTCTCAATACCCACTTAGCTCTAATCACATTTTTATTTGCAGGTCTTGGGACAAGTTCCCAAGTCTAATTCTTCTAAATTTGCAACAGTTCTTCGATATACTTGATCCAATATTCATCCTTGCATGCCTCAATCACTATTTTAGGTTCAACTTCACAAAGTAAACAAAGATTCACCTATTATTCAACAAATTTCCTTCTTGTTAGCACACCTTTGTTCTTATCTCCAATGATCTAATCTTTCAAATGATTCTTTTGCACATACTTAGGAGTTTTAGGATTCCTTTCCAAAGCTTCTTCCTCTTCAATCCACACTTGTCTTTCTTTAGCTTTTTCTTATTCTATTAAAGAAGACTCATATGATTCATATCCATCTATCATCATTGAATTCTTCTGTAAATCTTCATCAACCTTGACACTTGCACTATCAACCATCTTTCTCAATCTCTTTTGGTAGCATCGATAAGCTTTGCTTCTAGTAGAATATACAAGGAAGGTACCTTCATCACACCTTACACCAAAATTTCTTAAGTTGTCTTCATCTCTTCTGATATAACATTTTTTTCCAAACACTCTGAAGTATTTGACAGTAGGAATCCTTCCATACCATAGCTCACAGGGAGTCTTTGTGTTGTTTTATCTTGCTTTAACTATGTTAAGTATATAAATAATAGTATTTTAGGCAATTAAAAATGACCTAGGCCTGCAAGCTCTATTTTTACCACTTTCATCCTTGCATAATTATGACATTTAATTATGTCTTTGGTCCACATTCATCTATTAATTAAATAATTCATAATTATTTAATTAATTCATGTCCTTTTATTCTTCATGATTATTAAAATAAATAAATTTTATTTATTTATTAAATTTGTCATTAATTGTCCAAGTCTTCCTCTAATTAAATAAATTTCTAAATTTGTTTAATTATCTGTATTCATTAATTCTTCCTGATTATTAAATAAATGAATTTCATTTATTTATTTAATATGTCACTAATTCTCATAATTAAATAAATTTATTAATTTATTTAATTACTAATCATATCCTCTCAATTAAATAATTAATTTCTTAATTATTTAATTACCTAATTTAACATTTCTCTCATTTTAAATAAATGAAATTATTTAAAATGATATCACATTCTTAACTGACAGTTCATTTTAGTAAATAATCTGAAAATCGATTATTTATTATCTCACAAAATCCATAATTTGAGTTACTTTAATGCAAAATGGTATTATTCTTCCAAAAATCAAGTAATTGAGCAAATTATTGATTTTTCAAATCTGATCTTCAATTCAACTCTTATCTTCTTGATTTTTCAAATATCACAAATGAGGCAGTCTTTATCTTCTTGATTTTTGAAAATCTTTATTTTTCTAATTAGTTATCTCATTTATTCTCCACCGCCGATTTGATCTTCTTAAATGGCATCTTGACCACTTGTTTAAGGATTTTTCCCTAACCCTGATTAGGGATTATCATATGTAATCTCGTCCTCTGATTTTAGGCTTCTGTCAAAAGTCGATCTCGTCTGTTCAATCAAAATTGCATTTTCTATAAAATGCTATTTTACTCACATTTTTGGATTATACACATAGATTACATTATTCTGTCATATTAAGATTTAGAAATTTTTGAGTCATTTTGTCATAGGCATAGGCATAGTTTTATATTTAAATCCTTCAAAACTTGCATAGGACAATGCCATAGTCGAAATGCTCACACACTCAATCTAAGGGCATTAATCATATGTTGTAAGCTAAGAGGTGCTATGGAGGTAATCATGGAAGATTCGAGGAACATGCATAATTGTTCTTGCTTTTAATTTCCTTTGTGCTTCATAGTTCTTTGAGTTTATAGTCTTTCTTGATTTGCTAACATCTAATCTAACCTAAATTTAACCCTTAGTTATATTGGTGAATCCGACTCTATATTTTTTTATTATTTTCGTATAGTTTTTTGGTTCTCTGTCATTTTTGTAGGTACAGGTACGGAGTGACGCATTCATCTTTTATCGTGATGCATCTGATGTGTCACGACACTTTCATAGGCTCAAACACCGTAATCACTTTGATGTGCCACAATCGAAGTCTGGAAAGCTACATCTAAACTACTGAGCCACATTTGCAACACAGAGCGACACATTTGCTCTGTTGTGACGTATTTTCCTGGTAATGTTTTCTTCCTATTTGCATTTGGGTTTTTGATGTTTTTCTGTTCTTTTTTTTTTTTTAACATTCTGGTTTTCTTTTCTACATTCTGCCTAGTATAGGTTTTCATGTTACTAATCATGGTTTGTAGCATGTGGTGGTTACATATCGTGGATCCAAGATCATTTGATAAGAAACTTCTAACTTGTGGTTTGCAGGTTCGAGTGTCAAAGACTGAATGCCAAACATTGTGCCTATCTTTTTCTTAGGTTAAAACACATTTATTTTGGTGCACATAAAATGAACTTGTGTTTCCACTTTGTCCAAATGTGTTTGCAAAATAGTAGGTGATTATGCTCTCACCTTGTGAAAACTTGGTGATCAGAAAACCAGACCCATTTTTATATGTTATTACCCTCATGACTTAGTAATCAAAGTATCCTCTCCCCTTGTGCTTTTAGGTGATCTTGGGTGTAAGAGAAATGGTTACTAACTCTAGAACTTGGTCCTTTTCTGGTGGGAAAAAGTACTCACCCCAGGACGACTCAGACCGGTAGCACCCTGAACCCAAGGGACTTCCAGCCAGTATATAAAATTGGATTCTTGGGGAAATCCCAAGAATCACATGTATGGTTCCAACGAGATGGATTCAAAATGGGACTCTTACCGCATGGATCATTACCTACGAATGGAATGCCCGTACTAAATTTTTTTTGTTTGAGTCCAACCTTTTTTGGCCGTTGCTTGATATAGTGTAGGGTACAATATCATGCCTAAAGACACTCACTACTGATCCCCTTGAGTAGAGATAGCAATTCTTGGGAAGTTACTACCCAAGAATCCATATTTGGTGTGCTCGAATGACGTTAATGAGCTGTGGAGGGGAGCCAATTCCACCAAAATTATAAGCTATCCGCTCTCAAGAAGGAAAGGTGTTTAGCACCAATCCGGGGTATATAGGTGGGCTATATCAAGTATACAAACCCTTGGCCTATTGGCCTTTTAGGATTGTGCTTGTCTTATGTGCACTTGCTTACACTCAAAACATTGTGCTTGTCAAGTGCTTGCTAGATTTCTCAAACATTACTCACCGCATTTACATTTTTGGAGAAAACATTCACCATTAGACAGATCAAATTTGCCCTCAATATGTCAAGAAACTCAATTTTAACAAAATGGGTCACATCTGTTGAACCACATTTGATGTTCTGAGATGCATATGAAAATACTAAGACACAATTGCACTGTTAAACTGCATTTGATCTCTCAAACACTGCATCTATCTGTGTCGCGATGCATCTGAAGCTCATAGAGCCGCATCTGCAAAACTAAGTCACATTTGTCAGTCCCAAAGCAGCATTCGCTCAAACCAAATCACATTCGAGACACTGTGATGCATTCGAGGCCTCAAACGATGCATTTTCTTGTCACAAGTAAAACCCTGATACAAATTCAAATATGAGTCTACACTTTGTCAATCTTTTGTTAAACATGGTTTCCAAAGGGATTTTGTCAGAAACCAACTTTGAAATTGCTCAAAAATTTTGACCATTAGTTTTCATTCTTGACCATACGTTTCATCCTTCATTTTTTTTTAATTGCATACATTAGGCATTAGCTTGACCCTAGGTTTTAATACTTGCATACTTTGGATTAGGAAAATCTCAGCACAATTTGCAACGTCATTGCTTTCAAAATTAGGTTATCTTGGACTTAATCATCATTCCCTTTTTCAGTCATTGTCCCTTTTGTGATATTTTCCAACTCAAAAGTCTAGTTAGGAAAAATCACTAGTCCTTTTGACCTTGTCAGCTTGTCATTTCAACAAGTCCTTTAGTAACCGAGATTGAAAACAAATATTGAGCTTAGAAATGCTTAGGTATCCTTTTCTCAAATTGCATTCTAAGGTCATACCTTGCATATTTTATTCCCAAAAATTCAAAAATATTATTTATCCTAGTCGTCTTTTTGAACCTAGACCTTGCATATTGTCATCCTTGCATTTAGTTGTCATTTTCATTTGAGAAATCTCATTTTATGGTGGAAACTAGACTCCAAAAATAGAAATGACAAATGGAAAACTTTGGACAAGACCCCACTTCCAATATCAAAAATCATACGTATGACCCAAATTGGACATTTGACGATCCATTTTCCAACATGAATAATCAACCTTTCATGACCATACCATCCTCATCAAACAGTCCCTTTGAACCATTCCTATGTAAGGATGAATATGAACAAATACTTGAGGAAAACCTAGAGGTAGCAACACAAGATTGAGAGGCCTCTCAATTCGTGGAACAAATGGTCCTATATGACATAGATAGATATTTGGCCATAATCTTAAGTCAAGGAGCTAAGTTACCCCATAGATTCGACATCAACACATTGAGATCAACATCTCCTAACCCTAATGTCAACAACACACATAACATGTCACATAGTGGTCAACCTCCAAACACTACGAGCAATACTTTCTTTGATGCTACAATGACTGTGCATGCTACCTCCAACATCCCAAACATGTCCAATACAATAAACACTACATCTATTGGAGGAACACAATTTTCCACATTGCCCACAATATCCACAACACCGTCACAATTGGTTGGAACCACCTTTGGCTCCTCGAAAATGTGGGAAAGTTACTCCAATCCTCTCTTTACCACTATGGTAAATGCCATGGGGGCATCATCAAGTCATACAAATCCTCCGTTGAAAACTACATCTAGTACCATGAGTGCATCTTCATCATATCCTCTCATTGGTATCTCACAAAATCCTTTGGGAGGAGGTAAATGATGTATCTTTATTCAAGGACAACAACAAAACATTAACACGTCAACACAGTCAAATGTCATCGCCTCCCAAGGACAAAATACGAACATTCCCCTTGTACCAACCCAACACTTTGGACAAGGTAGTCAAAAAACACAACCTATGGCATCATTCATAAATCAAAATGTTCATGGTCACCATATTCCCAAAATATTGACCTAAATGGCCGGGGGACACATCCCAACATACTCATCTCAAATTCATACTCACCAGCATACCCCCAATCCAAACTTTCAATACCACCAACACATAAATCAAAACACATCACACATGCCACAACAATTCATCCCTCAACAATACACCAACATCCATGCACAAAAAATGGGGACCAATGGTGTACCAATGAGTCCAATGTATGGGACCACAAATGACCATGTTATAGATGCCTTACAAGTAAAACTGATGGGTCTAGAGAAGACCATACAAAATATACAGATATTCAAAAAAAAAAAAAAAATGTCATATGATCTAAACATATATCCCTTCGACATGAACTTATACATGCCACGATTTCCTCCGGGATATGTGTCACCTAATTTCACCAAATATAGAGGAAAGAAAAACCCCATCAAACATGTTCATGAATTTGCAACCAATTGTATGGACGTTGCTTATGAAAAAACATACTTGATGAGACTTTTTTCTAAAAGTCTTGCGGGTCCTGCCCTTGAATGGTTCTCCACTCAAAATGATATCCAAACATGGGATGAGCTTAAACAAAAATTCAAAAAAAATTACGCGTAAAACATTGACATGGACACCTCTATTACTAGCTTGTGCAATCTCATGCAAGAGGATGTCGGTGAGACATTCATCACATTCTTTCAAAAATAGAGAAGTCTAGCTAGTCGGTGTCACATTGACATGCCTGAAAAGGAAAAGGTGGACATGTTTGTTCAAACACTTCTAGGCCCCCTAAAATATGCATTGCAAGTGCATTGTTGCACAACCTTCATGGACCTAGTCAAAAAAAATTTCCATATTGAGAAAGCCCTTATCACAAAGGAAGAGCTAAGATATGGTCCTAAAAACACAAATGAAAATCCTTCCACCGACAAAAATAAATACTGGGTCAAAAATAAACATGTTACAAATGATGGTGTTGTTGATGCCAAGGCTGCAAACAACATGGGTCATGTATTGGCCCTAAAGGGGGTTCAACCACAAAACAAACCAACAACGATATCGACACCCCATACCAATGTCCCTTCAAACAACTAAAGCAGCCAAAATAATCAAGGACAATACTGTCAGATGAGAAAATTCTCTAGGGGTCCCACATACACTCCTTTGGGTGAAATCATTGAGGAAGTCCTCAAGAAATTCCTTCAGAATGGTGTCATCACACTTCAAGAACCAAAACCATATGACCCACAAAAATTTAAACCAACATGGTGGGACGATAATGGATTTTGCGATTATCATCAGGAAAAAGGACATAAAACTTCTACTTGTCGACATTTGAAAAACCTAGTACAAGACCTTATCGAGAGTCGTATCATTGAGGTAGGTGGACAATAATTTTCTTCTAATTTTGATCACACCATTCATAAGAACCCGCTATAGGACCATGGTTTTAATAATGCTTCCATGTCAGGTCCACAGATAAACAATAATCAAGCCAATTTCGCCTGAGCCAATTATGACTATTCTAGGGGACCTATTATAAATAATGTCTAAATTGATGATGAATACATCAACACCATCATAGTCAAGAGAGCACCCCAATGCAATGCTACTACTCGAAGTGGCAAGGTTACCATAGCTGGTCCACCTCCCGCTAGGCAACCCAAAATCACCATACCTAGCCTATCTCCTAAATAGTCAAAACCCACCTCGACCACAAAGCAGTGGTAACCAAAGAGTCAGTTCAACCTTATCGACCAACTTGGCAAAAATCCCGCATAAATTTCTATACTCGAGCTGCTTCGCATCTCTCCCATGCATAAGGCTATACTGGATAAAACCCTACAAGAGTCATCAGCCCCTAAGGATATTGATGTCAACCAATTTGAGGCCATGGTGGGATATCTCACTATGCCTCACCACGTCACCTTTTCTGATCAAGACTACTTGTCACCTAAGACTAACCATAACGATGCATTACACATTGAAACTTTCATCCATAAGCACAAGGTTAGAAGAGTTTTAGTAGATGGTGCAGCAGGATTGAACATATGCTCCTTGAAACTGGTTAAAGCTCTAGGATTTTCTGATGCATGAGTAGACCCTACAAAGAGTATAGTGATCAAAGCATATGATGACGAAGAACGCTCTTCACGAGGCATTATTTCTCTTCCTATCAAAGTGGGACCAATCATTGTGGATACAACTTTCCAAGTCCTAGATCTAGAATTACCTTACAACATCTTGCTCGATCGCCCATGGATTCATGCCTTAAAAGCTGTCCCATCCACATATCACCAATGCTTAAAATTCCCATTTGACGACACATAAATCACTATATATGGTTACCCCAACCCTTTTCAATATTCTACCAACCTAAGGGGTATTTCTGAAAACTAAGTACCTATCAATTGAGAGGCTTCTGGCCCCTCGTCTTCCAAATACATTGACCCATCCACACTCACATCATCTTCCACATCCACTTCATCCATGTCTTCCACCACACCACCATCTTCCACAAACCCTAAGGATGAAACCACTGTCAAGATCCAAGACCTTGGCTGTGGAGAATTCAAACTACATATGACATATATCATCACAACAATACCCAAGTCTCTGAAGGTCTATGGTTGGCCATGTTTTAGAATGGAACCTAAAGAAATTTTCAAAGTTCCACCAAAAATAGTTTTCATCAAATGGGAAGACATGAGTAATGAGGACCTTGTTGATATTATAGGATGGCTCTATAAAGATATGATCGAACTACCCCCATTACCAGTTAAGAAATATGGCAAGGGATATGACATGATGAAGGCTAAGGGATATGATGGCACTAGTGGCCTAGGACAAAATAAAATTGGATGAAGAGAGCCCACAAAACCTTTCAAAATACCAAAGTATCTTGGATTAGGGTTTGGATCGCCCGACAATGACGATCAGTGTACCATTGGAATTTTGACTGAGTGAGTGCATGCTTCAGAAAGTGTCGAGACTGCTAAGGAAACCCTCACTGAAACTAACTCCCAAGAGTGGGAATTTGGCTCCAAATGATCCTTAGGTGACTGTTGCCTCAATGATTTGTTTGTTGAAATGGGGGAATGGACCTCTGAACAAAGATTTTGGAAAACATTTAAAATTGATCAGGCACCAAATAGTCAAAGTCCCATTACCACTCCCCATGACATACAAGACCCACCATCTGAATCCCATCAGTCCAACCCATCCAAAGTACCAGATGACACTGACAACCATGACTCTAAGTCCTTCACCCCTTATTTTGACAATGAATATGAGACTAGTGAAGGGGAATATTGGATAGAGTCTGATGTAGAATTGGATGATGATAATTTCATCTACAATATCACTGAATCCATCTGTATGTTTTCCGCATCCTCCCCTCAATTCACCAACACTGATGATAGCTTTTCCCTAGTTTATCATCAACTAGTCGATTGGGACCAACAAGGCCCGCCAATCCTGGACACATTTTAGAATGATGAGGCAATTGCAAAGTTTATGGGATTATGTGAGGGCATACCCAGTGGTGATCACAAGTCAGGATTCACTATTGACTTAGATTGTGTAGCCTACTTTGGGGAGACTGCTCCGTCCTCTAGTCGCAAAATTAAAAATAAAAAATGAAATAAACAATGAAATGTCTTTAGGTGAAAACTGAAAGGCACCTTCTAACAACAAAAAAGTAAAAACAAAGGACATATCTGCGGGTGAAAACCTCTCTGAGGTGCCCAAAGATGGAGGACTGGACTTTCTTCCCGTAACACAAGAGAAATCAGCTATGCTTATAGAAGACAACATATCAACTGCAGAAGATCCCCAAATAGTCCTCTTTGTTGCATCCCTGACTGAGGAAGAGAGACTGAAATTTCACAAATTCTTTGTGGAACGTAAAGTCAACTTCGTATGGTCCTATGTTGACATGTCGAGATTGGACCCAAAACTGGTTCTACACCATCTGCCACTATTGGCTAATGCCAAACCAGTTAAACAAAAGTTACACAAAATGCATCCTCAGGTCGCTCTATTGGTCAAGGCTAAGTTGAAGAAACTTCTAGATGTTGGATTCATACGGTCTATTGATTATGCTGAATGGATATCTAACCTGGTGCCAATAAAAAATCTAAATGGGATGATCCATGTTTGTATAGATTTTAGAGACCTAAATAAGGCATGCCCAAAAGATGACTTTCCTTTACCAAATATTGATATTATAGTTGACCTCACAGCAAGATATGAGATGCTATCACTCAGACGGTTTCTCTGGCTATAATCAGATTCGTATTTCCCCTGAAGACCAGCATAAAACAACATTCTCTTTCCCTTGGGGTACATACTATTGGAATGTCATGCCATTTGGCCTCAAAAATGCAGGCACCACATATCAGAGGGCTATGACCACAATATTTCATGACATGATGCATAAAATAATGGAAGATTATGTAGATGACCTATTGGCCAAATCAATAACAAGAAAGGATCATCTAAAGGTGTTAGACACAATTTTCAAGAGACTAGAAAAATACAAAGTTCTGCTAAATCCTAAGAAATGTGTCTTCAGTGTAACATCAGGTAAACTATTGGGATACATAGTTTCTCGAAGAGGCATTGACGTCAATCCAGCAAAAGTAAAGGCCATCATAGACATGCCTCTTCCCAGAGGAATCAGTGAACTCAGAACCCTACAAGGTAGGGTACAATCCATTCGGTGCTTCATTGCCTAATTGGCCAATAAATGCCAACCATTCCAATATCTCCTACGCAAAGGTATCCCCTTTGTGTGGACAGATAAATGCCAAGAATCCTTTCAACACATAAAAGACTACTTACTGTCACCTCCAATCCTCATGCTGCCCATTCATGGAAAACCATTGATCCTATACATCTCTACCACTAATTCAACACCGGGGGCATTACTGGCGCAAAATGACCAAGAAGAAAAAGAAAGAGCTATATATTCTATCAGTTAGACATTGGTCGGGTATGAACTGAACTACACATCAATTGAATGGGATTATCTAGCCATGGTCTTTGCAGCACAAAAGCTAAGCCATTATATGTTAAGCCATCAAACACAACTAGTAGCAAAGATCGACCCCTCAAATATTTGTTAAGTCGGGCAGCATTAATAGGACATCTGGAAAAATGGGTCATGATTATGAGCGAATATAACATTCAATATGTAGAAAGAAAGGCAATAAAAGGACAAGTCATAGCAGACTAGTTGGCGGACGCACCTTTACAAAGTGATCACCTATTAGTGGCAGATTTTCTAGATGATTCGATATTCCATATGGAACCTAAGTCACCTTGGTGACTCTACTTTGACAGATCACACACAAATCATGGCTCGGGGGAAGGAATCTTGTTCATCACCCCTCAAGGAGACTCCATTCCTAAGTCTTTTCGCATAGCTTTCCCATGCACAAACAATGTGGCAGAATATGAGGCACTAGTTACAAGACTGAGAATGGCAATAAAATGGAAAATCAGAGCATTGCATGTCTATGGGGATTCTGAGCTCATCATCAACCAGGTTAATGATAACTATGACACAAAAGATGAGAAGTTGATGCCCCACAAACAAATGGTTGACAATTTTCAAATGTACTTTCATATGGTGACTTTTGAACAAGTTTCAAGAGCACAAAAAAAAGCAATAGATGCCATGGCTACAATAGGCTCTCTCCTTGACATTCCAAGCAATATGCCTCAGCTGGAATTCCTAATAGAACAATTGTTGGTTCCTGCCTATGACTTTCCAAAGTCAGAGATCATCTGTAAACTTGTTGGTCCCAACTCTCCCTAGTACCAAGATATTCATGACTACCTTAAGTCTCAAACCATTCCACCCAACCTATCAAATAACTAGCGGAAGTCCTTCATCTGAAAAGCTGCAAGATATGCCATCGTTAGTGACACCCTTTACCACCATAGCTTTGACAACAACCTCCTTAGATGTCTCAACATCAATGAAGCATGTACAACCTTACGTGAAGTACATGACTATATATGCAGGTCTCATTCGAGTGGTCCTACTCTAGCCAAGAAAGTAACGAGACTTGGGTACTATTGGATGACCATTGAAAAGGATGCAATAGAATACATTAGGACTTGTCACCAATGCTAGATTCATAGTGATTTGATCCACGCTCCAGCACAAGAACTTCGTCTAATCATCTCTCCTTGGCCCTTCACTCAATGGGGACTCGACCTCGTGGGAAAGATTCATCCTACCTTGTCTAATGCCACAAATTCATCATCACCACCATTGAGTATTTTATGAAGTGGATTGAAGCCATCCCTCTGATATACATAACCGGAAAACAAATATCCAAGTTCATTCTTAACTACATCATTTGCTAGTATGGCCTTCCGCAATCCATCATCACTGACAACGAATGTCCATTTAAAAACCAAGATATTCATTAGTTATGTGAGGGATTTCACATCCAACACCATTTTTCCTCTTCGTATTACCTACAAGGAAACAGTCAAGCTAAGGCATCAAATAAAACTATTGTTAAAATTCTCAAAAAGACTGTTAATGACGTTGGTCGTGACTGGTATATACAACTCAACCTCGCTTTGTGGGCTTACCGCACTAGCATTCATACATGTATAGGAGCCACTCCTTTCACCCTTGTCTTTGGAGTTGAGGCCATCTTGCCCATTGAGGTCAAAATTCCTTCTTTACGATTCTCCCTGAAGGGTTTGACCGATGATGAGGAGAATAGACAATCGCACCTACACGAGCTAGAGATGTTAGAGGAAAGAAGGAAAAATTCCCTAAACCATCTACAAGCGTATTAGAACCATCTCTTTCATAGTTACAACAAGAAGGTTATGGTCAGGAAGTTTGACATTGGTGACTTAGTCCTCATGCAAAACCCTAAGAACTAGGCTGATAGAGAAAAGCTAGGCAAGTTTGAACCAAACTGGTTGGGTCCTTACGTCATCGTATCTTCATTTGGTTCTAGAGCTTATCAGTTGGTGACTCCAAATGGATAAAAATTGATAAAGCCTATCAATAGTTTACATCTCCAAAATTTCTAAGCATAACATCAGGAAATCAAGTTGAAAACCGTAAAATACAAAAAAAGTTGAAAAATGGTAAAAAAAATCATTGCCTTGATGAAAACCTGGCAAACAGGTGTCTTGGCAGCACCAAAAAAATAGAAAAATGACAATAGTAAAGAAAAATAATTCGTCCAATAGTGAAAATCTAGAAAATAGGCGCTTTGGACAAGTACCATGGTGAAAACCTGGCAAACAAGCTCCATGCGTAATCAATCATTGCTCTGCCATCTACTGTTACTTTGTCTACCATGGCCTAGGATGAAATACATTTTTCATCACCACCACAACACCTGCCATGACATCATACCCTTCCTTTCATGGTTGATAAAAGGTTGACGTCAAGTCTTGAATACTATCCATCTGGTACCATAGGCACATCTCTTTCACGTCCTTTAAAATTGGCTAAGTCTTGGAATTGACTGGGGGAAATTTTTTTATCATATAATTGTAGTGGATGTCATGCATGGTTTCAGAAATTGCTAAAAATTCCTAAAAAAAGACAAAAACATTAGAAAAAAGTCCTAAAAAAAGACAAAAACATTGCAAAAAGTCTTGAAAAAAGACAAAAAACAAAAGGTCCTAAAAAAGATTAAAAAACATCGCAAAACATCTTGAAGAAAGATCTAAAACACCGAAAAACATCCTGAAGAAACCCCAACAAAGCCAAAATGTCTAGAAAATGCAAAAACAGATTCATTCCTTGTCAAGTCCATCAAATCAATTAGTGTTTGTCATTTTTCTGAACTATGTTGTCTCTATGCATTTTCTACATAGGCAAGACTCATTTTTGAGTCCCCGAGACATCAGGTCAATCCTTTTAGGTTTGTCAAAATAAAACCATGGTGCAATCTTCGGTCATCAAGAAAAATTCATTGGTCTTGTCGAGCTACGAGGTCTCTGAGTGTATGATGTAGGCAAGGCCATCTGTCGATGAGCCCCCGAGGCTGCACTAGTTCAATCCATTAGGGTTCATGGTTTTACACTGGCACACACGTCAAAAATCTTCAAGTCAAGACAAATCATTTTTTAGATGGTAAAAATTCCTAAAACAAAGTGAAACAATCATTTATTCATCATGACAATCTCATCAGCACATCAATCATATCAATATCGACATATAGTCAACATAGGTCAAACTCAGCCCAACATCAGTCAAACTTAGTCAAAACAAGTCAAGTGATCATAACTTGTCAAACTATCAACTCTTGGTTTGCTTTCAGATATGTCCTTTTGAAAGATAACCTCTATCATTCATGCCTTAGGATGTGTCCTTCCTAGGCATCATCACTGTCATTCGATACTTTGAGGGATCCTCTTGACATCTAAGGATCACTCCTCTTGACATCAGTATTCTTTAGATGTGTCCTTCTGAAGAACAAATGCTGTCATTTATGCCTTAGGATGTGTCCTTCCTAGGCATCATCATCTTTTTGAGGGATTCCTTTTGAAATATTTAGGGATCAATCTTCTCGACATCAACATTATTTAGGATGTGTCCTTCCTGAATTTGGAAATCTTCGGCATTCGTGATCTTGACATCGGCAAAACTTTGACACCCCAACATTTCATCATCATCAAAACAATGGCTATCCAAACGCACTTGGAAAACACTTGGCACTTGTCTTTTGGATTTTTATCATGTTACTAGTTTTTCAGCGAGATCCCAACAAACATGATTTAGAGAAGGAATGACATATCATGACATTTGTCTTGACTTTTGACACACATGATTACTAGTTTCTCAGCGAGGTTCTAATTTCAGGATTTAGAAAAACAATGACGTATCATGATAAGGGATCTATTTTGTATTTTCGCAATCAGGCTACTAGTTTCTCAAGGATGTCCTGGAAACAAGATTTAGAGAAGCAATGACATTTCATGAATTTTCCTTCTTGTCTTTTCTGCTTTTGGTTGGTTATGACAAAAAGACTGGGGCAATCATGCTCTTACAATGAGTCATGATCATCCTTGTCTCTGACTGCTTGTCTTATGTGATGGTACGACCTTGTACACCTTGATCTATGTCATATCATGGTGTTTGTTGGTCATTACAATAGTCTGCCCAATGATGATTAAGAGCAACAAATATTAAAGTCCTATGGTAAAGTTTTGAAGGATTTGGTCTAGGAACTAACATGCATCTTCTATCATCAGTCTGGTCATCTTCTCTCATCCATCTCATGATGATATCCTGTGACATACAAAAACATAAGTGCATCCATGATCATATAAACATTGCATTAAGTCCATACATACATCATCCATAGCATTAAAACATATAACATTTCATTTCATATTGCATAATCATAAACATGGCATCCATTTAAATAAATACATTATGCATCACAAAATCGACATAATATATAAATAAGCATTACATCATCATGGCATCATCTCATAAGTAAGCATCATAGGACATACATGACAAGACATATAAATAAGTACCATCATACATCATAAATCAACATCAGACATAAAACATCACATATAAAACATCACATCATATATATCATAATACATAAATCAAATAGCATCACATAACACACGTGGCCCGCATAAAAAAATGCATCATCATATAGCATCATCTAAAAAATATACAATGTCAAAGGATAGAGTCAATAGATATCTGATCTGTATAGGGATCTAGACTATATGCAGTATTGAATGCTTAAACTTTTACAATGATTATTCCAAGTTTACGAAATTTGAATTCATGCATACATTAACAAATTTATCCATTAAAACTTCAAAAGAGAAAACTGAATACGAGAGAGAAAAGAAGAGAAGTGCAAACAGCGTTTGATTACGGAGTTCGTCACAAACGTGACTACGTCTCCGGGTCCGCTCCAATGGAGTGTGACCGATCCGATTAATCTCCAAATCAAAATTACAATTGCACCAAAACCATTTCTTCTAGCACTTCGGTAGCATATCCATACTCCGATGTACGAAAATGGCTCCAAGAATCTCCTAGAACTCCTCTCTGTATCACCTAGCACCAACTTTCCTTGAAAATTATGAGTACCCAACTCACTCACTCTCTCCCCTTTAAATACATAAAAATTGCTCAAATTGGTCTTTAACCAATTGATTTTACAATATTCTCCCTATCTCCCATTTTTACATTTTCAATCACTAAATCCTCCTTACATAGTAAAAAATACTTGAAAAAATCCTCCCTTATTTGCATATAAATCCCCTAAATTAATTTAAGCCCTTCAATTTTATTGTTTATTCGAGCCTTATCACTTGGGGAGTTTTCATTTAATCCTTTAAAAGGATTCTTGTTTGTTTTAATTTCAAATTAGGAGGGTTGGTTTAAATTTTTATAAGGCATTCAGTTTCCATCAATTATCAAAACAAACTGATGCTAAGTTTAATTTAGACGGGCTCGATGGCTTAGCGGTCCATATAGCTTTTGGGAACCCGGCGGTTCCGGGTTCCACTCCCAACCATCGGCGTTTTAGCAACCAAACTCAAACAAAATAATAACAAAAGAAACTGAAATCTATGCATAGTAAAGCTGGCGGATGTGGTGCAATGGCTACGCGGGAGTTTTGGAAATGGGCGGTTGGGAGGTCGAATCCGTCCAAACAACTTTTAAACAAACAAACAATAAACAGAATATGCGACCGCCCGTAGGAGAGAGAAGGGCCACGTGGAGCACTCTGATTGGCCAATGACATCTGATGTGGATGCTGACAGCATGTCAATGTGGATGATGACTATACAGCCGTTGCTGACCTGTCTAATGATGCAGATGCTGATGTGTGTTGACTCAAAAGCTGACGTATATGCCAACGGGGACGCTGACGGTACTGCTGACATGTGTACGGATGACACGTGTCATCATCCTATTGGTTCCATACAATATTGACAAAGATACCATGTGGCGGATTTTGATTGGTCCATTTTCACCATCCGTATAGTACGGAATGCTAACGTCAGCATCCGTACGGTCCACCTCAAAAGTCAACTGCAAACTTTGACTGCTGATAACTCTCGCATACGATGTCAGATTTTGATGAAACAAACACCATCAGAATCATCTCGATGAGCTCTTCGTGATGATTCCAACTTTGAGAACTTTTGATGACATCATTTTTTCACTTCCTAGACGCCCCCTGATCCTGTTTGACCCAAGGTTTGACTGGCCATAATTTGCACAAACGGACTCCTTTTTGCTCCATTCGAGTTGCGTTGGAATCAGGATGCCAAGATCTTTTTGATGGTGAAGATTTTGGAGAGAAATTAGACACTTCAATTTTCACTAAAAATATCCATCGGATTAGGCCTCCCCACTGAAGACCTTTTGGACCTCCAAAAGTGGCATTTACTCTGACAATAAGTGAGGACTTGGCCTCCCCACTTGTTTTGTATCATCTGTACATTTGAAAACCTGGCTCACAAGCACAATGAAGACTGCAGAAATATTGTTGAACATAAACATAACTTTATCACTTCCATAAGCATCTACATCAAATGTCGTAGCCACTAACCAACAAAAATTGACTAGCATCAAGCTGAACAACAATGCAGAAATGAAAGAGAATAAGTCAACAACAATCCGATCCTTCACAACAGGAATATTTTTACCCAAGGAACCATCAATGCTTTCAATTATCATTCCCTCATGTTGTACTGCGGGTGCATCCTGCAACATCTAACCCTGGTTAGCTAATCCAAGTTCAAGTGTAGAACCACCTGTACTAACAGACATAAGAGTTAACTCTTTACTTGCATTAATTACCCTCTTTAACTGCCATGTGTTTGCAAAAGAACGATCAGTCTTAATCCTGTGAGAATGTACAATATACTGAATGCCATCTTTAAACAAGTGATAATGATTCTTTTCCCTATAGAAAATTGCTTTCCTGTCATATAAATAAGGGCTACCAAGCACTATCCCATAGATATCCAGTGGAACCACATCAAACTATACTTCATCCACAAATTTACTAGTGATTGCGAATCTTAAGGTGCATTGTCTTGTTACTTGCATCTTATCATTTTCACAAATCCAGCCTAGTGGATAAGGTTTCTTATGTTGTGTAGTTTTTAATCCCAAGTTTCTTACAACACTTTCTGAAATCAGATTAACCTGAGATCCACTATCTATGAGTGCATCAATTTTACTATTCTTAGCAATAACCCTTAAATGAAACAGCTCATTCCTTTTCTTATCTTCAGAGAAATTATTAACTGTAGAAGTAGAAGCACAACTAGCAACAGAAACACCAGAAATAGGAGCTTTACCTTTCAAACCCATAGCTGTTATCTTAGTTTCATCATTTGAATCTGAACCAAGATCCAAAACAACATTTGCGGCTTTCTCCTTACCCTTCTATTTTTGATTACGTCTCTAATCCCACTTAGGCCTCAATTCGGGATGCAACTTCCAACAATGTTCTTCATCATGACCCTTCCTGTCACAATGAGTGCAAGAAAGTTTCTCATCCTTCTTAACTGTAGCTGCCTTCTTTCCTTTCCTTGTCTCTGCATTCTTAGAAGATTTCTTTACATCATTATCAAACTTATCAATAAAAGATCCTTTACCCCTTGACTCTAAGTGTGTAGCTTGAATAGACACTTCATCCAAATTACAAGGGTTCAAAACCAAAATAGAATGCCTAAGGTAGGAATGCAGACCTCCTATGTACTTCAACAACGTGTCTTGGGTGTACAAAGGAACATTCAAAGCAATAGCCCTTTTCCTGAACTCATGGGTGTACTCTTGGACAGTTTGACCTTTCCCTTGCCTAAACATTTGCCAGTCCATCATTAACTGCTGCATATGGCCTAAGGGATAGAATTGCTTTTTAAGAGCATTAATAAATTTTGTCCAAGTTAAACTGACTCTACCATGTTGTGAAATTTCTACTTTAGACTTACTCTCCCACCAGGTTAAAGCTGTACCTCCTAATCGAAGAGTAGCTAATTGGATCCTATCAACATCATCTAATAGGTTTTGGACTCTACAGTAGACTTCTACTTGCTGAATCCAATCATCCAATTTTTCAGCATTAAGTTCACCACAATACTTAGGCAAGTCAAATTTTACATCCAATTTGATCTTAGGCTTATACCCACTCTTGAAAAGATTAAAAGAAGTAGAATGAGGAGAAGATGAAGAAGAAGGAGAAGAGGGAGGAGAAGAAGAAAAGGGGTGATCTGTTTGCTTGCCACCATCTCCATGTTGTTCCTCTTTCTTGTCTTTGTGATATTCTTGCTTTGACGAACCTTCTTCACGTTCCTTCCATTCTTGTCTCTCCTGAAAAAGAATGTCCACCTTAGCCTTCATCTCAAGGAATGCTCTTTGAAATTCCTGCTCACTGATCTCTTCAGGAACCTCCATTCCAGAAACTGACATCTTTGGAAATGTTCTACGCTTCCCGATCTCAGGATCAAAGTCTGTAAGCTTGCCTTCACCCTTCTGAATCTTGGATCTCGTTAGCATTCAAGAAAACAAATAACTACAATAATAGTCAACCGAGCTCTGATACCAACTTGATCTGTATAGGGATCTAGACTATATGCAGTATTGAATGCTTAAACTTTTACAATGATTATTCCAAGTTTACGAAATTTGAATTCATGCATACATTAACAAATTTATCCATTAAAACTTCAAAAGAGAAAACTGAATATGAGAGAGAAAAGAAGAGAAGTGCAAATAGCATTTGATTATGGAGTTCGTCACAAACGTGACTACGTCTCCGGGTCTGCTCCAATGGAGTGTGACTGATTCGATTAATCTCCAAATCAAAATTACAATTGCACCAAAACTATTTCTTCTAGCACTTCGGCAGCATATCCATACTCCGATGTACAAAAATGGCTCCAAGAATCTCCTAGAACTCCTCTCTATATCACCTAGCACTAGCTTTCCTTGAAAATTATGAGTACCCAACTCACTCACTCTCTCCCCTTTAAATACATAAAAATTGCTCAAATTGGTCTTTAACCAATTGATTTTACAATATTCTCCCTATCTCCCATTTTTACATTTTCAATCACTAAATCCTCCTTACATAGTAAAAAATACTTGAAAAAATCCTCCCTTATTTGCATATAAATCCCCTAAATTAATTTAAGCCCTTCAATTTTATTGTTTATTCGAGCCTTATCACTTGGGGAGTTTTCATTTAATCCTTTAAAAGGATTCTTGTTTGTTTTAATTTCAAATTAGGAGGGTTGGTTTAAATTTTTGTAAGGCATTCGGTTTCCATCAATTATCAAAACAAACCGATGCTAAGTTTAATTCAGATGGGCTCGATGGCTTAGCGGTCCATATAGCTTTTGGGAACCCGGCGGTTCTGGGTTCCACTCCGGGCCGTCGGCATTTTAGCAACCAAACTCAAATAAAATAATACAAAAGAAACCAAAGTCTATGCATAGTAAAGCCGACGGATGTGGTGCAACAGCTACGCGGGAGTTTCAGAAATGGGCGGTTGGGAGGTCGAATCCATCCAAACAACTTTTAAACAAACAAACGATAAACAGAATCCGTGACCGCTCGTAGGAGAGAGAAGGGCCACGTGGAGCACTCTGACTGGCCAATGACATCTAATGTGGATGCTGATAGTGTGTCGATGTGGATGATGACTATACAGCCGTCGCTGACCTGTCCGATGACACAGATGCTGACGTGTGCTGACTCAGAAGCTGATGTGTATGCCAACGGGGACGCTGACGGTACTGCTAACGTGTGTATGGATGACACGTGTCATCATCCTATTGGTTCCATACAATACTGACAAAGATACCACGTGGCAGATTTTGATTGGTCCATTTTCACCATCCATATAGTACGGAATGCTGACGTTAGCATCCGTACGGTCCACCTCAAAAGTCAACTACAAACTTTGACTGCTGATAACTCTCGCATACGATGTCGGATTTTGACGAAACAAACACCGTCGGAATCATCTCGATGAGCTCTTCACGATGATGCCAACTTTGAGAACTTTTGATGACATCATTTTTTTGCTTCTTGGACGCCCCCTGATCCTATTTGACCCAAGGTTTGACTGGCCATAATTTGCACAAACGGACTCCTTTTCGCTCCATTTGAGTTGCGTTGGAATCAAGACGCCAAGATCTTTCTGATGGTGCAGATTTTGGAGAGAAATGAGACACTTCAATTTTCACTAAAAATATCCACCAGATCAATATCCCAAAAATGGAGCTCATAGGCTCAATGATCCATACATAATGTGTCATAACAAATAGCCAAATGTAGCAAGCATGTCCCTAGGATAGGCTCTCATCATCCCCTCATGGCAAAGAGTATGGTGGTTGAGGATCTGTGACTAGTGTTGAGATGATGGGTGGACCTGTAGCAGCCTTTGTCTGTGCAACCAATGGAATTGACACTGATGGCATCATCTCCATGGTAATAGACACCTGTGATGACACTGCGGCCTGACTCTGAGAGACCAAAGGATCTGTCACTAGCGGCTGCCTCTGTACTGATCTCTGCCCTAAACTGGTGGACCCATGACTATGGATCAAATGATGAATCGAGGCATGCCTGTGTGAGTGGTGGGACCTGTGCCTTGATGTGTGCCCTGAGGAGGTGGATCCTCCTACACTGGTATGGCTCCTGCTACCGCTCCCACTCCCTGATTTGTGACCACTACCTGTCCTCGTCTGTGACCATGATAGTGTAGGATCTCATTTCTCAGGAGGCACTTCCTACTCATATAAAGTCCTATACTACCCATATCTGGTGCTCATCCTGACAAGCTCATGAGCAATGTCCCCAAAAGGCCCTAAACATAATGCTGCAAACTCTACACACCACTAAGCTAAATACTGCTGGCAGATCACTAACTGATCCCACTCTACCTGAGCCACCTCTAGCTTTGCCCGTAGTGCCCTGACCTCTGCCACACTCTCATCTATCCTCCTCTAAAGATCCTCCACCCTCTAGTCTGTCGTGGCATCTTGGGACAATGTTGACGAAGATGGTATCCCCTTCTCTCCCTCCACCATCCTCCATCTAAGAAGTCTCTCAGCCTCATCCATGGCATCATCCTCATTATCATCATCCTCTACAATATCCTCTCCACTGAATCCCTCATCCTAAGGCACATCTACATCCACGTCCACCTCCACATCCTCCTCATGTCTCTCCTCCTCCTCGGTCACATGCTCCTCCTGTCTGGCCTCCTCCTCAACCACATGCTCCTCATGTCTCTCCTCCTCCCTCTCTTGCCTCGACTGCTCCTCCTCTCTCTCCCCCTCCTCGGTCACCTCTAGGATAGCATCTAGTGATACTCTCGCCACATGTGGGCATACCCTCCTGCCCTATCCCTGACCATCTCTCCTCTGTCTCTGGTTGTCTCCTCCATCATCTCCATCATCCCTATCATCTCCACCCTGGCCTCCATCCCTACCTCCATCTCACCCTCCGTCCTGACCTCCATCCCTCCCCCTGCCTGCATCCCTGCCTCCATCCCTCCCATGGACTCTTCCCCTATCACCATCTCTTCCTCCTCACTTGACTCTCAACACATGAGGTATAACTAACTGTCTATCCACAGGCGTTGGCCCATTGGGATTTGTCAATGGCACTAGTTTATGTGCTTGCCACCATAAATTGTAATTAGCTGTGGTCCTTGGATTTTCCTCCCCACCTCTCCATCCCCACTTCTGGGCTACTAGCCCATCAATCTACTGCTCAACAAAGGCTATGGGAATCGTTGGCCCCCAAGCTACCTCTCTAGAAGACCGAGCATACTTGGTTGTGCCTGTAGGTACACCCTACTACTCTCTAAATTGTCTAAGGACAAGCTATGGTGGATACATCTCTATAATCAGCTAACTCTAAACTATCCTCCCTATCAAGTAGTGATACTGTCTGCAAAGGCTGAGGTGGTCATCCTCATCATCCCACTGTTGGCAGTCTCTGTACGGCCTCCAGATGAATGAAACCATGGTGTAAATAATATGTTGCCACCAACTTGTCTCCCCCATCCGTGTCTACTGAAGCACATCAACATAGTAATATGCATAGGGCATCCCCTTAGCCAGCTGTGGTCTCTCAATAGGCGGATGAAATATCGCTATGTGCTCCCAAGCCCAAATCATCAAAAGGGTGGTGCCATATGAAATGCTCTCTGCCCTCCTGTAGGAAACCTTGTGAAGCTAGTGGTAGAGTGTGCCCAATAAGCAAGGTCCCTAGGCATATACGGTCCTATCTCATCTCATCCCCATGATGACGTCCCCCCAACCAATAGGGAACCCATATTCGCGACAGTTAGGAATCAATATCCCACCAATTAGTATTGCCAGGAATGCATCGAAACGAGCACAGTGCTCCACCATAAACTCCTACCAGATCTTGTAACCCTGGATGCCAAGTCCTACTCAATCATCCCAATAATAAGCCACGAAGGTTTGTTGGCCATGACGAGGGTCATAGACGATCCGCTCTCCTCAGATCGGTACACGTAGAATACGACATATGTCCTCTAGAGTAACTGTCGCCTCTCCCATCGGCAGGTGAAAGGAGCATGTCTTAGAATTCCATCGCTCGCATAGTGTAATCAGAAGTCCCCTATTAGCCTGAATATAAATAGCGTAAAATAGACCTAGCCACATCAATCGTTGTCACTCCTATGGAGTCAACTGATCGCCGAACCGAAAGGTCAACAGTATTCTCTCTCGCATGTATATAGGAGTTAGCTGTCTCTGTACAAAGTCAAACAATGCGTCAACACCTTCTAGACAATTATCAGTATCATCAAAAACATTTTAAATTTAAAAAAGCATTAAAATCTGCCCTAGTCAAAGTCAAAGTCAAATGCATCACATTGACTACAATTGTGTTGTGAAACAACAAATGCGTCATTATGTACTTCAAATGCATCACGACATGTCAATTGCATCATTCTATCACTCAATTGTGTCACATCAGAGCACTTGTGTCATGATATATGACACATGCGTTGCTCCATTCGAATGTGTTGTTTAGACAGGTGATTGCATCGCAAAATGATGAATGTGGCATTCTAACTTTTGAATGCGGCTCAAAAAAGTGAATGTGTCACAGTTTTTTTCAAATGCGTTTCCAACCATTGTCCCACCCTAAAAACCCCTTGCACTTGCGTCACAACATATCAAATGCTTCAAACGCGAAGTCAAATGTGGCTTACACGCAAGCATATGCATTGTGACGCATTCGTTGTTTGTCCTAAAACCCTACTTTTGACAACAAAATGAGAAAATTACAAAGGGGGTTAGGGGTACATACCATTGGCTCTTATCCCTCTGGTTGCCTGAAGGTCGGCATGATCTCGCCATGATGCTCTGTCACTAGAATCACCATTTTCACTGTAGTCCTTTTCGCTCTGAGCTCTCAAAATTTGCAAAGTGAATAGAGGAAATGAATTGACTTTTACCCCTTTGTCAACCTATTTATAAAGTCAAAATGACATTTGTCAACTAGATTATTACTGGAGGCTCATTTGACCAACCTTGACCACCCCGTTGGTTGTCTTAAACATGTTAGAATCTAAAACTATTTGCACCATCATTTTTTTGGTCATCAAATTGACTTATCAGGACCCTTTCCAAATTTTTCTGTCACTGACCCAAAATTTGAAATTTTTTCTGAGGGGGCATTGATACTCTATAGCTTCAATGGGGCATGGCTTTGACTTATTTTCTTTGTCACAATGCAACATGCTACATTATGACAAAGAGTGGAAAAATGTAGACACTTAAAAATGACCTAGGCCTGCAAGCTTTATTTTTACCACTTTCGTCCTAGCATAATTATGACATTTAATTATGTCTTTGGTCCACATTCATCTATTAATTAAATAATTCATAATTATTTAATTAATTCATGTCCTTTTATTCTTCATGATTATTAAATAAATAAATTTTATTTATTTATTAAATATGTCATTAATTGTCTAAGTCTTCCTCTAATTAAATTAATTTATTAATTTATTTAATTACTAATCATATCCTCTCAATTAAATAATTATCTTAATTATTTAATTACCTAATTTAACATTTCTCTCATTTTAAATAAATGAAATTATTTAAAATGATATCACATTCTTAACTGATGTTCATTTTAGTAAATAATTTGAAAATTGATTATTTATTATCTCAAAAAATCCATAATTTGAGTTAATTTAATTCAAAATGGTATTATTCTTCCAAAAATCAAGTAATTGAGCAAATTATTGATTTTTCAAATTTGATCTTCAGTTCAACTCTTATCTTCTTGATTTTTTCAATCTCACAAATCAGACATTCTTTATCTTCTTGATTTTCGAAAATCTTTATTTTTCCAATTAGTTATCTCATTTATTCTCCACCACCGATTCAATCTTCTTAAATGGAATCTCAACCACTCATTTAAGGATTTTTCCCTAACCCTGATTAGGGATTATCATATGTAATCTCGTCCTCTGATTTTAGGCTTCTGTCGAAAGTCGATCTCGTCCATCCAATCAAAATTGCATTTTCTATAAAATGCTATTTTGCTCACATTTTTGGATCACACACATAGATTACATTATTCTGGCATATTAAGATTTAGAATTCTTTGAGTCATTTTGTCATAGGCATAGGCATAGTTTTATATTTAAATCCTTCAAAACTTGCATAGGACAATGTCATAGTCGAAATGCTCACAAACTCAATCTGAGGGCATTAATCATATGCTGCAAGCTAGGAGGTGCTATGGAGGTAATCATATGCTTCATAGTTCTTCGAGTTTAGAGTCTTTGTTGATTTGCTAACATCTAATCTAACCTAAATTTAACCCTTAGTTACAAGTATGAATTGCTTCTCTCTAATAGAATTTTGGTAGATTTGTGATGCAGAGGAATAAACAAAAACAAGAAACAAGTGTTTTCAAATATGATTGAAACTACTGAAAGTGTTATAACCCTACTTTTTGCAAAATCACTTACAAGCCTTCCTTCCTAGGCTCAAACCCTCAAAAGTAATCAACACTCACAATTTTTACATTCTTAGGTTCCTAAACACTTCATCACACTCCACAAGTATCCTTCAAACCCTACTTGGTTGTGGTTAACTCAAAATAATGTATTTTCCACAAAACCCTCAAGAACTTAGGGTTTTTGATAGTCCTAATGCTAGTGAACACACAGACCTCTATAGATCACAAAAACAATTGATTTGTCACTTCACCTTTGGTGGACACCTTCACAAGGGCTTGCAAAAGGTTTGTACCAAATTTCAATGGCTTAAACACGAGATGAATTTTTCAAGCTCACTAGAAACCTAGTCCTGTCACAGGGCTATTAGTAGCATTTGGCCATATCTTGTTGTACAAAACTGTACAAGAGTTATTTCAGGTTGTATTTACATAAATAAAACTATCAAAGTCATGGAAAACTAGGGTATTATTGTGCAAAACCTCTTCCACACATTTTTGGAGCCTACTTCTTCATTTATTCAATGTGAATGAATATAAAAAATAGTTACCAACTGAGCATGTCTTTTCCTTCAAAAACCCTAATGTCTATAGCATCAAACTTGACAATTATGCCCTTTTTGCAACTTTGCAACCTAGAACTAAAAAAAACAAGTAAAAAGACCCTACATGGTCTTCCATGGTCCTCTAAGACCTTCACAAACTCAATTAAGACCCCTAGCATCAAAATGAAACATGAAAAAATCATGAAAGTGATGCTCTTTCATCATACTCCCAAGGAAAAGAAAAGAAACCTAGGTTCCACTTGAGAGGAGGTATGATTCTTGCATTCCAAGTTCATCTTGTAGTTGAAACTATACAAAATGCAGATCCAATTGCAATTGGAATCCATATCCAATTGCAATTTTCCAATTACCTCAACTTGCTGTAAAATGCCTGTTTGTAAAGAAAATATCTCTCTTTCTTTTTCCCAAAAAATCTCATCCTTTATACTCAAGATTTTCTCCAAAGAAGTGTATTTTCCATTGTAGAAATATAGCTCCTTATTGGCACCCTTTAAGGCCTTGTCAATTTCTTCCATCTTTTTGTGAGTTTTTGACAATTCAGACTGCAATTCAATGATGGAAACCTACAACTTGCTAATATGATATTTAGAGTCCTACTCCAAATCCTCTAAGTTTCCCTACTCTTCTTCAAGAACATTCCTCTCCCTTTGGACTTGCAATTTAGATAATCCCTTCTCCAGTTCCTTTATTTCATCCTTAAGACAAATAATTTCAGCTTTCTTCCCTTCACTTTCCTTCAACATGTTATTCAACTTAGAATCCATTTCCAAAAGTTGTTCCTCCTTTGACCTTGCTTCATTATTTGCATCTCTGACTTTCCCTTGCAATATTGCTTCATCTTTTTCCTTTTTAGGAAGTTGTAGTTTAACAACTAAGATTTCATTTCTAAGTTGTTCAACTGAAATCTTAAACTTATATATCTTGTTTTCCTTGTCTTGAAGACATGACCTAGATTTTTCAAGCAAACCCTCCAAACATTGGATTTTTTTTCAGCTTCTATAATTCTTGGCAAAGCACATCACAATGTTGTAACTTATTTTTCAATTCACCATATTACTATCTTGGTCTTTCAATTCTAAATATGTATCTTCTCATTTATTGATTGCCTCTTGCAATGAAAATTTAATTTGCTCATTCTCCTCCACAAGTTTTTTATACTTTTCTTCCTATACTTTGATGGAATCAATGATAGAACTTTTCTTTGCAATAAGTATTTCACTTTATTTCTTTAATTTTCCCATATCAGCATGTCTACATTCAAGGCATTTATGGAGCATATCTCTTTCTTTCTCTATATCTAGATATTGCATTGAAATGGACTCAAGTTTTGTAATTTTAATTCAAAGATAGATCTAATCTATGCCAACAATTTTTCTCTCTTCTTGCATGCACTTAATGGAATATAGTAGAGATTTATCTCTCCCTATTTTTGCAGAAAAATTACTACTCACTTTTTGAAGAGGCTCCTATATTGCAGCTATTTTATTTTCCAACTGACTCTCCCTTCCCATTATTTCTTTTTTTTGTTTCCTACACTCATCTAGTGATCTTTTCAAAATTTCAACATCTGATTGAAGGGTCTTGTTCTGAAAATCAACAATATGAAATTTTCCTTTCCAATTTTCTAGGTTAATGAAGAGGTACATTTTGGATTGCTTCATTATTTGCATCTTTGAGTTTCCCTTGCAATATTGCTTCATATTTTTCCTTTACATCTAGTTGTAGTTTAACAACTAATACTTCATTTCTAAGCTATTCAATTAAAATATCAAACTTATATATCTTGTTTTCCTTGTATTGAACACATGCTCTAGCTTTTTCAAACAAACCCTCCAGACATTGGATTTTATTTTCATCTTCTGACAATTATTGTAAAAGTACATCACAATGTTGTAACTTATTTACAATTCACCTATATTACTATCTGGGTCAATCAATTCTAAATATGTATCTTCTAGTTTAATGAATTCCTCTTGGAATGACAAATTAATTTGCTCATTCTCCTCAGCAAGTTTCTTATACTTTTTTTCTTATACTCTGATGGAATCAATGATAGAGCTTTTCTTTGCAATAAGTATTTTACTTTCCTTCTTTAATTTTCCCAGATCAACATTGTTGTGCCCTCAACACACATGCCTCGTTCGGAATGGGGACCCTCTTTTTCTTTTGTCTTGCCAGGTCATTTTTGTCACCACCTCATTTTGCGTGCCCCCATTTTAGTGTCCTAGGTGGTCAACGTACCTCCAAAGTCTCATCTTGAGTTGACCGTGCTTCGCCCCTTCAATTTTGTCAAGTCCTAGTGCCTTGCAGAGTCTCCCTAGCAGTTTTCCACTGCCACCGGCCTTGGAGCCTTTCTGGCCTGCCCCGCCGGGTTTCCCCCTTGTGATCGTTGTTCTAAACGGCAGAAGGTTACCGCCTTTTTGGGCCTCGGGACTTGGCTCCCTATTTTCAGTCCGGTGAAATTTATGAATGTTTCTACCTACATTCATCTCCTTCGAGCCTGACCATCCGGACTTCCGCTCCTGGAACTCCGTACGGACTTCATTGTTCCTAATGGAAAATCGCCGATGGAACTTCATCCTTCGAGCCCCAAGTTCCCCTTCGCTGCAAGTGGTTTCCAAGTTGGATATCCAAAACAACGAACCTATGATGGAACTCTGCCCTCTGTTCCTCGAGATCCCCTTGGTTGTCGGTTTTCAAAATGAATGACAAACAGTCGCCGCCTCGCGTCTTTTTAGCCCCCAGACCTCCCATCGCCGTCTGCGAATTCAAATCCACCAACCAACCGGTCAACTGTACCTGCATTAAATGGGGGCATTAAATGCAATTTTGGGTATAAATATCTTTCCCAACCTATCATTTTCATTTGTTAGGTTTTCTAGAGAGATTGAAGTGTTTGCCAGAGAGGATCGCTGCCTTCGTCCATCATCACCCTCGCACCCATTGTCGTCATTTTCCAACCCTTAGCGGATTTCACGCCTTGCCTCATCGGGTTTCCGAGGTAGGTTTTTCATCCACTCTCTCGAGAGTTTTTTCATGATTTTAACACCTAAAATGATGAACAAGATGGGTTAATAAACACATCTAATTGATAAAACTTAATATAATGCAGAAAACCCATGTCCTAGAATCTTCAAAAAATGTCCAAAACACCCTCAAAATCTATCTAGAACTTCACCTCGTCGCAGTCGTTCGTTGCCAGGGGCGTTCACACCCTCCAAACCCGGGTCTCCCGATGGCCATAAAACACAAAAACCAAAATTAACGCTCCAAATGGCAATTTCTCTTCTTGGGCCCGACTCCTCGGACCTCCATCATCCGATTTCCATCAACTTATAACTTAAACTTCTCATTTGGCCTCCCTTTTGGATTTCCAAGCCCAAGTCCCTAGACTTTTGTGTCCTGAACTCTATGATGCTTGTGCCATTCCAAAACGATGGAGCCGACCCGTCTGCCCAATCTCTGGAGCCCGCCTTGTCTCTCATCGTTCGCTAATTTGCACAAAACCACCCTTTGTCACTTTGTCAGGTCCCTGTCCACGGACTTCCATCTACAGACTTCTATGGGGTATTTGCCATTTCAGATGGCTAATCACTAACGTTCATCTGCCTCCCAGACCTCGAGATTTCATTTGTCACAAAACTAGACATCTTTGAATTTCGACATCCTCACCCTTGTCGAGCTCCGCCCACCGGGACTCTATCCCATCTTCATTGTTCCAAAAGGGAAAAGTGCATGCTCCTTTCTAGCCTCCGGGCCTTGCCCTCCTATTCGCCGAATGAGAACTCGACATGGAAAATCTGATGCCCAACCTCGTTACTGGGTCTGGTGTGCTGGGCCACTCCCTCTAGAGTTCCGTTCGATGATCGTTGTTTCAAATGGCGAAAGCGGGGTAGCTTCCCGGCTCTCCAGGCCTAAGCGCCTCCAAATGAGAAGTAAAAGAATCTACCGACTTCTGGCCCTCCAAGTCCCAGACCCTGGAATTCCCCTTATTTCTGGCCATTTCAAATAGCCAACCCTAGACGGCCTTCCGACCCTATACCTCCGAATGCTCTCAAATCGATCGAAACGACCTCAGAATTGAAATATGATCTCAACCCATGTGCTCAAATTCAGCTCTCTTCAATAAAAGCCTTTCTAACCATCAAAATT
This sequence comes from Sequoia sempervirens, assembly GCA_007258455.2. Lineage (NCBI taxonomy): Eukaryota > Viridiplantae > Streptophyta > Pinopsida > Cupressales > Cupressaceae > Sequoia > Sequoia sempervirens. Next base: position 320,444,943 of record VDFB02086081.1, read on the forward strand.
CAGTCAAGAGAAATCTCCAGGATCGCACTACCCCATTTTCCCTTTCAAAACAACATTCGTGCTAGGGAAGTCCAGGCCTCCGGGCCTAGATTGTCTGAAATCCCTCAATTGAAGGACTAATGACATCTGGAAGTAAAAGTATGTTCTTATGAATGATAATTGTTTGAAGTTGATTTCATCCACAAAATTTTTACTAACATCAAAGCTTTCATGATCGGTTTCACTGACTATGCTTTTGCTTGCAGGATATATGGAATCAGGTGTACGACCCTCAAGGGTAGTTGCGGAAAAGGACAAAGGAAAGAAATCGTGCAAGACTCCTCGTGGAAAAGAGGATAAGGACCAAATGGAGTACCAGTTCTAGGGTGAACCCTTGCACTCAAAGATTATCACCAACTGGAAAGAAATCACAGATACCAATATTGGCCACATCGATATTGATGAAATTAAGCAAAGGGTCAGATTCAACCCGACAACCAAGAATATAAGGTTGATCAGGAAAAACATAATTGAAAAAGTTATAGGCTTCCCTCCATCCCTCATGGCCCCTGAGTTGGTCATGGCTTGCCGACAGACATATCAACCCCAGACTCTAGCAATTGTTGACTGGGATGGGAACATTCTTGCTGACATGTCAGTTGAGGGAATTACAAAGACCTTCCACATTCCCACCTTCATTGAGATGGAAATTCCTACCATGGAGGAATGCAAAGCGGCATGGTATGACAACCCAATGGGCTGCAAGAGATTGATAAATCAGCATTGGCTCAAACAGAAATAGTGCAGCACTACGAAGGTTCTACAAGAACTCTTCCGTAGTTACTTCCATGAAGATTACTATGACTTAGTCACTATGCTAAGTAGGGTGATGGGTCTCCCTATTGTTTCCTTCTTTTAGGAATGGATGTACTTCGTTGAGCAGATCCTCCGCGAGAATGAAGATGTCACCACAAAATCCTCATTCTACTAGGGAGGCATAATAAGCGACTGCTTCCATGAGCAATTCATGAACATGAAGAAAAGCTCCAAGTTCTACATGACCTCCTATCTAGTCTACTCCTTCGTAGACCAAAGGCAGTATAGTGGAATTTTTGTGGCACACGATGGGAAGTAGGGTCAAAAATTGAAGGTCTATGATAGGTACCCCAAGCTCCAGCACTGAAACTTCAAGAAGGAATATTGCAGGGTAAACAAAGTTTTCATCGGCCATATCATCAGAGTGATTGTAGGGGATTTTGAGAGAAGGGTCTCTCATAGTGCTTGGACATTCTTGAAATAGTACGCCATCCTTTTCATTTAGTATCCAAAGTTCACATACATTCGTGCCCAGGGCTTCACAGAAAGGCCAAATAAGCTGCTCCAATACCCCAAAAACTAGATCATCCTATTGGAACTTTACCGGTAGCTCCAACACATACAATCCATCTTTAGCAACAAACACTTGGTAGGGATCTCCTACCCCTTAACTTTCAGCCGAGGAATGTACAAATTACAAACTTCCCAGTGCGTTGGGAATTATGAGAAAGAATTGAATGATTATCATTTCCGCCTACACACTGCTCACCTACAAATGGACCCATATGGGCATATAAGGAAAGCACTGGGGTCAGGGTTCACTCATCTGCACCACGTTGAGGACTTTTGGGGAGATTGTTATGATGACAAGGAAGTGTGTGCAAGGCACTACATGCAGATGACTATGTACTTTAGAAGAAGGCTGACACCATTTCCCATACTAGATCAGGTCGAAGAGGACGAAAGCACCGTAATGGACCCCAGATACCCTACAGTCGCCAACTTGCCACTACCAACAATAGATTTGGATGAACAGGAGGTCGATGACCTCGATATTATAACTAAACTAGTTCTGGCTCAAACCAAAGAATGGGTTGATGGACAGGCGGCCCGATTGAATCAACAAGGGGTGGTCCTGACATATGAAGGGCTAAAGAGTGAGCACAGTGCCACCAAAGATGTCACTACCACAACTTCAATGGGAAAGACATCCAAATAACCTCCAATCACCAGATCTAAGAAGAGGAAATAAATAGAAACAAAGCAGTCCCTGGACCCCAAAGTATACACAAGGAAAGATCTAGGAGGCTCACCTTCTAAAAGGCTCAAGCAAATAGGAGGCACTGTGAAGCAGCCCCTAATCCAAGAGGAAGGAGCAAAAGGTATAGATCACTTAAAACCTCTTTTGGCTCTCCCTGTTTCGACTGCCCCATCATCTTCCTCCCTAGCCATGGTCACCACATCCCCATTGGCAGTGAGCATCTCTGTCCATCTTGCCCCTTCAGCTCCGACCGAGCCTATAATAGTAATTGATTCTTCCTCTATTGTAACTACTCCTCCTTCCTTCACTGCCATGTCACTTACCACATCTCTCACATTAGCTACAATAACGATAGCAATACCAGCTCCCACCTTTCCTGAGGCCTTTTCGAAGCACATGCAGAATCTCCCTTCTGAGCTCTCCCAGATCCTCATGGACCCCACTCTTCAAGCGGCCCTAGCACAGGTCCTCACTACTGCTAAACCTTCGCAGCCTCTGGTAGGACCGCCAGCCATGGAAGCCACCATGCTAATCTCTAAGGAGTGGGAGAGATGACAGCAAGAGGCCTTGAAGCCATTTGAAGAGGAAGCCGATGAATACCATGAACACTGGGAGTATGAAAAGGCTCTTCAGAGAGCCGGGATGAGAAAGAGGATGTCAGTGGTAGGGTCATTGTATAGACCTTCGATGATGATCTTGAAGAAGAAATGGCTAGGTAGCTAAAGGCCGATGGAGAAGAGGCAGAAAGGTTGTCTCTCAGAGAAGAAGGACAACAACAAGAAGACAAGGTAGCATAAGACATGGAGCTCCCTACCAAGGAACTGCAAGAGGGTGTGTCATCCCCTTATCAAAAGGAGGAAAGTGTAGGAGAAGATAACCCTAAGAGTGAGGCTCAAACTATCAAGGGCCTCAAAATTGATCAGCCCAAGGAGCATGTGCACGAGGTTGGGAAAACTGGAGAAAGGGAGGGGAAGGAAATAGAGAAATAAGAAAGTCCCCGGAAGCAATTACCTACCAAGCCTCCCATCAAGCACCTTGTATTCATCCAAGACTCTGATGAAGAAGATGAAGATGCTGCTAAAAGGGAAGAAAGGGCCCTTGGAAATAAGAAAATGGAAATCTTAGCCGAGGAAGGTGAGCGTGATCGTGAATCACCTAAAAAAAAGTCTGCTATGCCTGAATGGCTGGAGAGACAGCTTGAAAAGTAAACTCCAGCACCAAAGGAACCAAGAGCTAGGCTGGAGGCTATCTTAGTCTGAGCACATATCACAACTCAAAAAGAGAAGAAGCCTAAGATCAGATCCAAGGTAACAATGAATGCTTCTGGGTCTCAAGCAGTGAAAATAGTCATGCCAGTGGTGGGCAGGGAAGGAACAAGCTACAACATCTCCACCATTGATTTAGGAACTGCTACCAGGGAACATAAGGTGGAGCACCTCGAAGAGTCTGTAGCCATAGTGGTGCATATGATACAACAGGACAAAGTTTCAAAGGATGAGCTTAAGCTCAGGTGGCTGATCTAACAACCTACATCCAACAATGGTCCTCAACCAAAGAAATACCCACCACATCTATAGCTCCACCACTGTTGTTGTCCAAGGAATAGATTGACAAGCTAGAGAGGAGAAAGAACTTGGATAAGACTATAGAGAGTTGGTTCTGATAGGTCCTGTACGTCGGGAACATGGGTATTAGCTGGGAAGTTCGAATAGCTAACAAGTTCTTAGACTTATAGCAATCTCTGGAGAGCACGAGGAAGCTCTGCACCGACTTCCCTACAACATACAACTCCACCTATCTGAAGATTGAGGCCATCCTCCAGTTACAAAAATCCACATGGGAAAAGGAGATTGCATTCAAAAGGGATGATCACTGGCTGATGTATGTAAGGAGATAGGATTTTGACAACAGAAAGGAAAGGTTGGATAAGATAATGAGTGAGGTGGATCTAGACATTGAATGGGTCAAGGAAATTAGGGTGGAATGTTCCCGATATCTCAAGCTGGTGACAGAATATGATATGCCCGCAATGTAAATGGATCCAAAGAAGATAAAACCTTACTTTCAGAAGAAGATGGAGGACAGGACATCCAATGAAATAACAGTGGAATTCATGAGTTTTGTCACCCGTGCCTTCGACCAATTAGAGTTATTCAGAGATCAGGGCATAAAGTATGATGAAGACCTGAGAAAGCTTGAAGATAATGCAAAAGAATGGAGCTACTAGATGTTGCGGTACAGAATCATTGAGGTAGACAAGCTCCAGCCAGTTATTCAAAAATTTATGGAATATACAACTTCAAAGAAGTAGGAGGATAACCCTATAGTCAATGAGGACCTCCTAGAGGAATAGTTGTAGCAAAGATAGCAATCAACAAAAGAAAAAGTGCTATAGTGCCATCACTAAAGGACAAAATAGGGAAAGAGACAAGAATGTAATTTTTATATTGTAATATATTGGAGGTGGGTAAAACCCTATTTTGTATGAATCTTGGCCACACAATGAGAATTAATCTTGGCCATTCATTTAACCTTTTGGGAACTATAAATAGGGGTCTCCTCTCATTTGCAAAGGGAGTTGAGTTGTTATAAAGACATGCTGCTGAAATTTTTAATGAAAATACATTGACTTGGTGCATTTTCCGATTTCTTCACATGTTTCATGTTTCAATCTCCATTGTTAGATGCTTTACTTAGATTTATATTGTTTTTCCAAATAGTTGTATTCTTGTTTCAATAGATTTTAGAAATGTTGTTCCGTAGTTGTGAAAATTCCTATTGTGTTGATGCCTTCTTAGTCCATAATTTTTGTTGTTTGTTGATGGTAGATAGCTGTGTAAAGTTAGTTTGGGCTTAAATTCAAATCTGCTCCACACTTTTATCTTTTTTCAAGCATACATATGGTGAATGAAAGGTGAAATATTTGTAGACCTTAGAAGATAGCACAAATTTCATGAGACTATTAGATTTCTGGTTAAGTGAAATCTTGTTTTAAGGAAGTTGTCCATTGCAGGAACTCCATAATTACTGTTCACGGTTAGTTGTAGATCTAGGAACCTTCCATTTTCCCTGCTCTTTTCCTTTTTTTTAGAAATATCCTATGCTAAGGTTCATTGCACATTGTAAAGCCAAACTTGAAGAAAACATCAAAGTTTTGGACTGCTATCTGAACCTACAACAAAGTGAAACTTGACCTCCATCTCAAAAGCTTCATATTTGAAGATCTACCTCGCATCCAGCTATGTAAGTTCGCCTTGTGATTACCAGCAAAATCACATCAAAATAAATTGAGGAGTTCCATGCAAGTCATGACCTGACACCCGAGAGACCTTGGGGATATTTTCAACAGCTTGTAGTTGGAGGTTTCCTTTCAAGAGAGGTAGTGCACCTACACACTGCCTGTGTTGAGAAAGTGTACAAAAACACCCATCAACAAAATTGGCGCTAGAAGGAGGACCTTATGAAGCTGGATCGAATCGGATCATTCTCCTTAAAAAGATTTCAAAGAGTTTTATGGTTGACACCAATTAAGGGAGAATTCCAAGAGTTGCAGCCTCCTACAAGGGTAAAATGAACTAAAGGGGGAAATGTTGCTTCTTCTTCCTTATCTTCCTGACCACTCAGAATGGCTTTCCCCCCTCTTATCTCTGGCAACTAGGAAGTTTCCTCTCTCCTGGCCCTTCCAGCCCAAGGTACAGTCCAAATAGTCATAGCCCAAGTGCAGTCCCAGATTGCTATTTTATTGCAAGTGCAATCCCAAATTGTTGTTCCTCAATAGTAGGTACCACCTCCACCTCCCGCAATGGCTTGGTTGGCGCAAAATCCATCACCGATACACTTCGTTGCTTACCATGATATGCCCAAGAATCTAGAAGGCTTTTTTTCAAAGTTCAATCCTCGTGACCCGCAAAGAATAGGTGAAGAACATATCAAAATATTTGAAACAACAGTCACCGAAATGCAAGTTGATCATGAGGATGTAGCATGTTGCCTTTTTCCACATTCGTTGGGCGAGGAAGCCTTCTATTGGTACATCAATCTACTGAGGGGGTCTGTTACTTCATGGGACCTTATGAAGAATTATTTCCTGCAGAAATACAAGATCTCAATTAGCCCTTCAGAGCTGTACTGGCAGTTTATGTCTGTCTAGAGGGAAGTTAATGAACCCATTGGGTCTTTCAATGATCATTTCCATCGTGCCTTCATGAGGCTTCAGGATCCATACATACACAATGATATTGCAGCCCTATCCGTCTACTATGCAGCATTGGATAATCTCACATCAGCATTGGTCAAAAGGATGTGCCCATCGCTCAACACGTTGGTGACTGCCTACGCTGAGGTTGTTGTTGCTAGTGTAGATTTGGGGTAGAATATCTCCAGCCCACTACCTTCTTTGGGACTGGTAGCTCACCTGATGTAGATTCAAGGTCTTAACCAAGCCTTCGCTAATCATATGCCTCTTATGAACAAAGTGCCTCAGCTGCCCATCGTTCCGCACTCGGGGCAGCCAATGAATTATGCACCTTGCATGCCTTCCTATTTACAGTACCAACAATAACAAAGTTGCACTCAGGCTCCCCAACAACAACAGGTGTACTCTCAACAACCGCAAGCACCACTATTTTTTCTAGGACTATAATTCCCCCTAGTGCATCAAAATTAGCCGGTAGCTCCGCCCATCTTTCTCCAAAATCTGACACCACAGCCAAGCAGTACTACTGAGAAAGACAAATTGGAAGAGCTGACAGAGATGATAAAGAAAATTTCCATGGAAATGACACACTTAAAGAATCAGAGGAATAACTTACAAGCATCCCAATAGAACCTCTAGGCCAATCTTAATCAAGATAGCCGAGATAATAGGGATAGTAGGGACAATCAAGAAGCAAGCACCTCTTTTGGGCAGAATTATGATAGAGGACATAATCTAAACCAAAATTCTAAGAGGAGGACTTTTTAGAGGCAGAACCACACATGGAATACAAATCCCAATAATGGAGATGTCCCTATTCCTCTAGATCAGCCAGCCAACAATGAGAGAAAGGCCAGGGGGTGTACCTCACTAAGGTAGCCTTGTACGAATGGTACCGAATTCAAAAGACTAGTAGACACTCTGAGTTAGATTTCCCTGAATTCTAGACAACTGCAAAAAAATTCCAAATTGAGGTCCAAAATGCTGCTAATAGTACCAGTTGTAGAGACATCATTTTGTCTGAGCCTTATGACTCCTCTTGTCTCATGGTCAACCAGGTGTCATTTCTATGGAGTGAACATAATCAGCCTGAGGTTGAGCCTACCCCCATTAAAAGCAAAGAAGTACAAGAGGTAAGGAACGAGCAAACCTTGGCTTAGCTTTTTGATTCGGTAGACAACGGTCTGATAGATGAGGAAGAACCATATGTAGATGAAATTCACATGTTTCACCAAAGAACAACCCCTTACTTCCTCAGAAATAGGTAGGCAAGTGGACCCTTTACAACTTCTACACCACCAAACAAGTTTACTACCCCGCCTGACCCTAATGCCAGCAATAATCCTAGGCTTCCCCATATACCCACCCAATATCTCGACAAGGATAAGCCTCAAAATTAGACATAGAATTAGCCTCAAGGCCAGTTCTAAAATCAGTAAGGTCAAAGGGAAGTCCAACCTCCTAGCTCTGCAATAGGTCAAGCCTTTGGCTCTGAAATTGAGCAGATGGGTGAATATGTGGTAGAAGAGTTCAAGAAAGTAAAAATCAGTTTGTATGCCTTTGAATTACTCAAGATCCCTATCATTAGGCATGCCTTCTTTAGGGTACTCAATGGGACCCCATCCTCCAACATAATGCAGGAAACATTAGCTAAGAGAGTCACCTTTGAAGAGCCTAGGCAAGAACCTATGATACAGGATAATGCCAGGAAAAGGAATGATGTTTCCTCAAGTCACTCTACCAGTAAACAACCAGAAAGGGATCTAGACCAGGACAATAGGTAGAGTTCTAAGGATCAATCATCTAGGAAGATTAAAGATAAAACTAGTGACACAAACAAAGCTCAGGTAGACGCGGCTATGGGCCTCTTCTAAGGAAGAGTGGAAACTCCCCCTTTCCTCACTACCATTTGGATATTTGGAAAAAACTTGCATAACTGCCTACTTGATTTAGGAGCATCTGCCAATTTTATGCCTTTGGCAGTATGTAAGGCTCTTGGAATTACTCCCACACCCTCTAGGAGGAAGGTGACCCAGCTAGACAAAACAAAGATTAACATTGTGGGAGAAATGAATCGGATCCCGATGCAAATTGTTGTGGATCTGAGGATACAAGTCATTGATATTCAAGTGGTTGATATTTCTAATACATATGGGATCATCCTGGGAAGAGAATTCACCAAAACATTAAATGGATATGCTGCCATAGACTATTCTCACATGTGGTTGTCATGGAAAGGGATGCCAAATCAAATCCATGTCAACTGCGAGCCCCGTATGAAATATATGATCACGAAATACAATAATCTCAATGAAGTGTTGTTTGTTGAGATAGAATTGGAAAATTACTATCCCTTTGCCTTCCAAGACAAATTTGAGCCTCAAGAAGAATGTGTTGCCGAAGTACTCTTAGTGCAGTGCAGTCCTCCAACCGACTTTACTCAAATGCCTCAGAGTATGGAAATGTTGGTAGAATTAGATGATAAAACCGATGAAGGTGACAACTGAGGACTACTCAGTGGCTTTCAAGAATTCATAGAAAAGTGTGCAAGGGATCAACTCAGCTTGGGTGCCCGAATGAATTTCCAAGATCTCTTATTGCCAAACTGGTGTAGGATGCACATTGCTTCCCACTCCGAGTTTGATTGTTGCTTGTGTCAAACAACAATAGAACATGTTAAAAAATTAGCTATCCTTCAGAAGGAAATTCCAAAGGAGGTGTTGGTAGAACCACCCATTGTTCAATGCATCGAGTTCAAAGATTCCCCTAAGATTACGAAGGAAACAACCCAGCCAAAAGGAAGTAAGAGCTTAGTTGGACCCGAAGTCAAGGAACTTTCCAAATTTTGGATGCTTCGATTCAATGGGTCCAAGTCAAAACAACAAGGAGTTGGTGTCAGGTTCGAACTCATCAGCCCAATGGTTAAGACCTTTCTTGTTGCCCATAGATTGTAGTTTTATTGCACCAATAACGTAGCAGAATATGAGGTGTTAGTCCATGGCCTTCTTATGGCCTTGAAGAAAAATGTCAAAATGCTACAAGTTTTTGGGGATTCTGAACTTGTAGTTAAACAAGCTAGGAAATTGTATTCCTGCCATGATAGGAGACTTGCAAACTATAAGGATAGGGTTTTGGATCTCTTAGAAGGTTTATATGCATTCAATATACACCTGATCCCTCATGCTCAAAATCATACAGTCGATGCATTGGCTCAAGCGGCCAACACTTTGCAACCCCTCTCCTTGGCCAGGCTTAAGAAATTTATAGTTGATTTGACATCTACGCCATTTGTCCCAAATACTATCACTCACTTTTAGGTCTTCAATGATGACAAACATATCCTTGAATTCATCATGAGTTCTGATGTCTTCGCCACCCAAATAATTGATGAGGCTGATCTAGAAGAGGCCGAATTGGACATAGAAGGAGTCATTGACCTCAAAATCAACACAATTCCCAGAGGTATGGTTCAGCTGGAACACTTATTTGATTTGGACCAGATTAGAGATCAGAATCGGCAAATGAAGAAAGAAGCCATAAGCAACCAGTGTGATGCTCATAACCTCAAGATAGCCGAGGCGATCAAGAATGTTTTTATTGCCAAAGTATGCACGCCCAAGGAAAAGAAGAGAATCATTGATGCTTTGCGAAAGTATCCGGATGTGGTGGCATGGAGTTATGAGGATTTAAAGACTTATGACACCTCCATCATCACGCACACCATCCCTCTCAAGATAGAAGTGAGGCCATTCCGTCAGTGGCAGCGTCCTATTAATGCCTTGTTCAAGCCCATCATTTACAAAGAGGTCCATAATTTGTTTTCGGCAAGGATTATCTTCCCAATCAGGCATTCTACATGGGTGGCCAACTTGGTCCTGGTCAGAAAAAAAAAATGGAGAAATCAAATTGTGTGTAGACCTCCGCAATTTGAACTGAGCTTTAGAGAAGGACAACTATCTAATGCCTTCATTGGATGAGGTGCTGTAGATCGTCAACGACTCCCAAATGATGTCTTTTCTTGATGGGTACTCTAGGTACAACTAGGTGATGGTGCAGTACAAAGACCATCATAAAACAACATTCACCACTATGTGGGGGACATTCGCTTACAGGAGAATGTCTTTTGGGCTCATCAATGCAGGTGCCACCTTCCAACATGCCATGGATATCGCCTTCAAAGATTTGATTGGAAAATGCATAATCATCTACATGGATGATTTAAATATGTTTTCTAAAAGATGAAGTGACCATGTTTCTTATCTATGCAAGGTGTTTCAACAATGAAGGGAGTTTGGGGTTTCACTTAACCCCAAGAAGTGTATTTTCAGCATGACTGAAGGTAGATTGCTTGGGCATGTTATTTCAGAATAAGGAATCTCCATAGACCCTAAATGTATCCAGTCTTTGTTGAAGATCCCACCACTAGGCAGCAAGAAAGAATTAAAATCCTTCTTCAGAAAGATCAACTTTGTCAGGAAATTTATCATGGGCTTTGTTGAGATTATCAAATCCCTCAATGCTATGTTAAAGCAAGATGCCAAAGTTGAGTGGACTCCTGAAGCCAAGAAAGCCTTTGAGGAAATCAAACAGGCCATTATTGAGGCACCTGTACTGGTCAGCCCAAACTATCTAAAGCCATTCCACATCTATTCATTCACTTTAGAGCATTCTTACGCCAACATTCTGACTTAGAAAGATGATGAAGGAAATGAGAACCTGATCGCCTTCATGAGTGCTCCATTGAAAGATGTTGAATTACGCTACCACAACATAGAAAAGAAGGCATATGGCCTTGTTAGAGGGGTGAAGAAATTTTGGCATTATCCTACGTAATAAAGTGTTTGCCATTGTCCCTGACCCAACAGTGAAAAAATTGCTTATGCTAAGTGAATTGGGTGAACAAAGAGCCAAATGGGTCACCTTGCTCCAAGAGTATGATATGGAAATCCAACCGATGAAGTTGGTGAGAGGACAGGTCCTTACCTGAACGATTGTTGAAGCAACAGTAGAGGTTGGACTCGAACTCACTATGCAATAGTACTAGCTCGAGAATGTTTCCCTGGGAGAATGGTACGAGAATGTCGTCTATTATTTGCTAAACCACAAGTGTCTGCCTCACCTACAGGGAGTCCAAAAGCATGATCTTATATTGAAAAGCAATAGTTAAATGTTGCAAGAGTCCATTTTATACAAGAGAAATCATGAAGGCATTTACTTAAGATGCCTTGGTAAAGAAGAAGCAGATCGAGTCTTGAGGGAGTTTCATGATAAGTTTGGCATTGGCCATGGATCCGGTCCTTCCACTACACATCAAATATTAAGGGCAGGATATTATTGGCCAACTGTCTTCAAAGATGCCCACTGTCATGTTCGTTCATGTCACACATGTCAAACAATTGCCACCAAGTAGAAGAATGTTGTTGTCCCACTGTTGCCCGTGTTGGAGGTAAGGTCGTTCACACAATGAGGCCTCGATTTCATCAGTCTAGTAAGCTCTCCATCATCTGTGGGACATAGGTACATTCTTACTACTACTTATTATTGTACTAGATGGACATAAGCAATTTTATGTAAGCAATACGCAACTGAGGTAGTTACTAATTTTTTAGAAAGTTTCATTTTAAATCACTCTGGTTGTCCTTGTGCATTGATGTGTGACAATGGACCTGCATTTTCTTCATTAAAATTTCCTAGATGGGCCTTCAACTATAGGATTGCCCTAAATTTTTTTCATCTAATTACTACCCTCAAGACAATGGCCTCATTGAGTCCACGAAGAAGAACCTGATCACCGTGATCAAGAAACTGCTAGATAGGAATCCCAAGGGCTGGCATACCCAGCTCCATTTCACCCTTTAGGTAGACTGCACTCACCATAAGGCTGCCCTTGTTGATTCCCCATTCCATCTTGTTTATAGCCTAGAGCTTGTATTCCCTATCCACTTGAAAATTCTCACTATCCAATTTATCAACAACTTTTATAAGGGAGGCGATCGTAGAGAAGCTTAGTTAGCTGAGCTCTTGCATTTAGAAGAAGTCTGAGACCGTGCAATAGAAAATTTTTCCAAACATCAGGGCATGGTTAAGAGATGGTTCGACCGCTAAGCTAAAATCAAGGCCTTTAGAATTGCATATTTGGTCCTATATTGGGACAAGGCCCATGAAAAGAAAGGGGAACACAACAAATTTGACAAGCTTTGGCTTGGCCCCTTTCAAATAGCTAAATTTTTTGGAGACAATGCTTTCCGCCTAAAGAACTTAACTGGTGAATACGTCTCATTTCCAATCAATGGGCAACACCTAAAACATTACTTCCAAGCATGAGCTCTCTCGAGCTTTTCCTTGTAAATATTTATATATAGGTTAGAGTAGGTTTCCTTTTGGGTTGCTTGCGTCTTGTTGTTTCATGTTGCTCTGTTTGCTTGTTCCCCTGGTTGTTTTGTTTTGAAAAGGGTGTTCTTCGTCCCCTTGCGGTGGTCATGCTCACTCGACGAACGGTTCACTCTACTGTCCATCCTTGGTGTTCTTCAACTAACTATTCATTCCTGACTATTGATCTCTAAAGGCTGCCTAGGAATGATTTCCTCATTAGAACTCTACCTTAGAACTTGACCCTTGGTTGGATCTCTTTACACACATCTCAGATCTCACACAAAACACATATTAATCATTTCTAAAGGACTGTACCATGGTTGGTATGACACCCTAGTGAGTGAAAAATCTTAAGTCTACTCCAGTGATTACTGTGGTCCCCAAACCCATTGTAGGCTTCAGTGCTTACCCGGTCAAGCAAAAGATAAGTGAGAGAAGGGACATTGAAAGAAATATCAAAACAAAAGAGAAAAGAAATTCTGAAAACTAAGCGATCGTATGGGTGTGCGGATAACTCTACCGGGGCTATGGATGCCCGGCCGACAATAGAGCAATATCTGTGGGATTGCAGTGACAACTCCGTCGAGGCTATGGACGCCTAACTAGCAACAGAGTATGTCCAGGTTACTTTTGGTCTTGGATGGTTTATGTATCTTGCTCAGTTGGATTAGTAGCCATTGGTCATAGTCTTTTGGAAAGGAATGAATTCACTACACACAATTCTAAGATGTCCTACAGACTAACCCAATTAAAGATCCTGTCCTCCCAGTTCACCTTTGGAAGTCCACTCCTATTCTACGAAACCAGAGATTTTGGGACCTGGATAAATACTTATCCTCAAAATGCTCGGGAGCATTTCCCAACAGAGTCACCATTTTTTGTGCCCTTAGCACACACGCCCCGTTCGAAACAGGGACCCTCTTTTTCTTTCATCTTGTCGAGTCCTTTTTTTCACTGCCTCATTTTGCGTACCCCCATTTTAGTGTCCTAGGTGGTCAACATACCTCCAAAGTCTCATCTTAAGTTGGCCATGCTTCACCCCTTCAATTTTGTCAAGTCTTGGTGCCTTGCAAAGTCTCCCTGGCAATTTGCCTCTGCTGGTGGCCTTAGAGCCTTTGGGGCCTGCCCCACCAAGTTTCCCCCTTGTGATCGTCATTCTGAATGGCGGAAGGTTTCCACCTTCCTAGGCCTCGGGACTCGACTCCCTATTTTCTATCTGGTGAAATTTACGAATGTTTCAGGCTACCTTCATCTCCTTTGGGCCCGACCATTTGGACTTCCACTCTCGGAACTCCGTATGGAATTTTTTGTTCTTGATGGAAAATCATCGATGGAACTCCGTCCTCCGGCCCTGAGCTCCCCTTCACCGCAAGTGGTTTCTGAGTTGAATTTCCAAAATAGGGAACCTGCGGCAGAACTCTATCCTCTAGGCCCCGAGATCCCCTCGGCCATGGGTTTGCAAAATGAACGACAAATGGCTGCCACCTCATGTCTTTCCAGCCCCCGAGACCTGGACCTCCCACTGCTATCCACAAATTCAAATCCACCAACCAACCGGCTAGTCATCCCTACATTAAATGGGGGCATTAAATGAATTTTTAGGTATAAATATCTTGCCCAACCTGTCATTTTCATTTGTCAGGATTTCTAGAGAGATCAGAGTGTTTTCCAGAGAGGATCACTGCCTTCATCGATCATCACCCTCACACCCATTACCGTCATTTGCTGACTCTTAGCAGATTTCACGCCTTGCCTCATCGGGTTTCTAAGGTAGGTTTTTCATCTGCTCTCCTGAGAGTTTTTTCATGATTTTAATGCCTAAAATGATGAACATGGGTTAAAAAACACATCTAATTGATAAAACTTAATAAAATGCACAAAACCCATGTCCTAGAATCTTCAAAAAATGTTCAAAACACCCTCAAAATCAGTCTGGAACTCCACCTCATCGTGGTCGTTCATTGCCAGGGGCATTCACGCCCTACGGACCCGGGTCTCCCGATGGCCGTCAAAGATAGAAACCAAAATTAAGGCTCCAAACAACGATTTGTCCTCTCGGGCCTGGCTCCTCAGACCTCCTTCGTTCGATTTCCGTCAACTTATAACTTAAACTTCTCATTCAGCCTCCCTTTTGGCTTTCTGGGTCCAGGTCCCCAGACATCCGTGTCTAGAACTTTGTGATGCTTTCGCTGTTCCAAAATAGTAGAGTCAACCCATCTGCCTGTGCTTCAGAGCCTGCCTTGTCTCTCGCCATCCACTGATTCATGCAAAGCCACCCTCCATCACCTCACTGAGTCCTAGTCCGTGGACTTCCATGGGGTATTCACCATTTCAGACAGCCAATCACTAACATATGTCTGCATCCTGGACCCCGAGATTTCATTCATCGTGAAACTAGAAATCTTTGAATTTTGACATCCTCGCCCTTGCCAGGCTCCACCCACTAGGACTCCGTCCCATCTTTGTCATTCCAAAAGGGAAAAGTGCATGCTCCTTTCTAGCCTCCAGGCCCCACCCTCCTATTCACCAAATGAGAACTTGACATGGAAAATCTAATGCCCAACCTCGTTATCAGGTCTGGTCCGCCGGGCTGCTCCCTCCGAACTTCCGTCTAGTGATCACCATTCTGAACGGTGAAAGAGGGGTGGCTTCCTAGCTCTCCAGGCCTGAGTTCCTCCAAATGCGAAGGAAAAGCATCTACCACCTTCTGGCCCTCCATGTCCTAGACCCCGAAATTCCCTTTATTTCTAGCCATTTCAAATAGCCAACCCCGGATGGCCTTTCGGCCCTATACCTTCGGATGCTCTCAAATCAATCCAAACGACCTCAGAATTGAAATTTGATCTCAACCCATGTGCTCAAATTTAGCTCTTTTCGATACGAGCCTTTCTAACCATCAAAATTTAGTTGGGAGAAATCTCCTGGATCGCACTACCCCGTTTGCCCTTTCAAAATAGCATTCTTGTCGAGGAAGTCCGGGCCTCCAGGGCCGGATTGTTCGAAATCCCTCAATTGAAGGACTAATGACAACTATAAGTAAAAGTATGTTCTTATGAATGATAAATTGTCTGAAGTTGATTTCGTCCACGGAATTTTTACTAACATCAAAGCTTTCATGATTGGTTGCACTGACTATGCCTTTGCTTGCAAGATATATGGAATCAGGTGCAGGAGCCTCAGAGGCAGTTGCAAAAAAGGACAAAGGAAATAAATTGTGTAAGACTCCTCATGGAAAAGAGGATAAGAGCTAGATGAAGTACCAGTTCCAGGGTGAACCCATGCACTCAAAGATTATCACAGACTAGAAAGAAATCATAGATACCAATATCGACCACGTCGATATTGATGAATTTAAGCAAATGGTCAAATTCAACCCAACAACCAAGAATACAAGGCTGATCAGGAAAAGCATAATTGCAAAAGTTGCAGGCTTCCCTCCATCCCTTGTGGCCCCTAAGTTGGTCATGGCTTTCCGATAGGCATATCAACCCCAAACACAAACAATTGTTGACCGGGATGGGAACATTCATGGTGACATGTCAGCTGAGGGAATTACAAAGACCTTCCACATTCCCACCTTCATCGAGATGGAAACGCCTACCATGGAGCAATGCAAAGTGGCATGGGACGACAACCCAATGGGCTGCAAGAGATTGATAAATCAACATATAAGGAAAGCATTGGGGTCAGGGTTCGCTCATCTGCACCACATTGAGGAATTTTGGGGAGATTGTCAGGATGACAAGGAAGTGTGTGCAAGGCACTACATGGGGATGACTATGTACTTCATAAGAAGGGTGCAACTATTTCCCATACTGGATCAGGTCAAATAGGATGAAAGCACCATAATGGACCCCAAATACCCTGCAGTCACCAACTTGCTGCTACGAACAATAGATTAGTATGAACAGGAGGTCGATGACCTCAATATTATAACTAAACCAATTCTGGCTCGAACCAAAGAATGGGTTGATGGACAGGTGGCTCGATTGAAACAACAAGGGGTGGTCCTGACATATGAAGGGCCAAAGAGTGAGCCCAGTGCCACCAAAGATGTCGTCACCACAACTTCAATGTGCGGGACATCCAAATCTCCTCCAATCACCAAATCTAAGAAGAGGAAAGAAATGGAAATGAAGCAGTCCCCAGACCCCAAAGTATACACAAGGAAAGATCCAGGAGGCTCACCTTCTAAAAGGCTTAAGCAAACAAGAGGCACTATGGAGCAGCCCGTAATCCAAAAGGAAGAAGCAAAAGGTACAAATTAGTTAAAACCTCTTTTGGCTCTCCCTGTTTCGACTACCCCATCATCTGCCTCCCTGGCCATGGTCACCACATCCCCATTGGTAGTGGACATCTTTGTCCATCTTGCCCCTTCACCTCCGGCCAATCCTGTAATAGTAATTGATTCTTCCTCTGCCATAACTACTCCTTCCTCTGTTGCCATGTCACCTACCAGATCACTCCCATGAGCTACAGTAAGGACACCAATACCAACTCCCACCTTGCCCAAGGAATTTTCAAAGCACATGTAAAATCTCCCTTCTAAGCTCTCCCAGATCCTCATGGACCCCACTTTTTAGGTGGCCCTAGCATAGGCCCTCGCTACTGCTAAACCTTTGCAGCCTTCAGTAGGACCACCAGCCATGGAAGTGACCATGTTAATCTCTTAGGAGTGGGAGAGACGGGAGCAAGAGGCCTTGAAGCCATTTGAAGAGGAGGCCGATGAATACAATGAACACCCAGAGTATGAACACTAGACAATTGAAAGGGTGGCCTACGAGGAGGAAGGAATAGGCTCTTCAGAGAGTGGGGATGAGGAAGAGGATGCCGGTGGTAGGGTCATCATACATACCTTCAATGATGATCTTGAAGAAGAAATGGCTAGTAAGCTGAAGGCTGATGAAGAAGAGGCAGAAAGGTCACCTCTCAGAGAAGAAGGACAACAACAAGAAGACAAGGTAGCATAAGACGTGGAGCTCCCTACCGGGGAAGTGTAAGAGGGTGTGTTGTCCCCTTGTCAAAAGGCGGAAAGTGTAGGAGAAGATAAGCCTAAGAGTGAGGCTCAAACTATCAAGGGCCTCAAAATTCAGTAGCCCAAGGAGCACGTGCACAAGGTTGGGAAAAATGGAGAAAGGGAGGGGAAGGAAATAGAGAAATAAAAAAGTCCCCAGAAGCAATTACCTACCAAGCCTCCCATCAAGTGCATTGTGTTCATCTAGGACTCCGATGAAGAAGATGGAGATGCTACTAAAAGCGAAGAAAGGTCCCCTAGAAATAAGAAAATAGAGATCTTAGCCAAGGAAGGTGAGGGTGATCGTGAATCACCTAAAGAAAAGTATACTATGCCTGAATGGCTTGAGAGGCAGCTTGAAAATAAAACTCCCGCACCAAAGGACCCAAGAGCTAGGTTGGAGGCTATCTTAGCCTGAGCGTAGATCATAACTAGAAAATAGAAGAAGCCTAAGATCGTATCCAAGGTAACAATGGATGCTTCTAGGTCTCGAGCAGTGCAAATAGCCACACTAGTGGTGGGCAAGGAAGGAACAAGCTACAACATCTCCACCATTGATTTAGGAACTGCTACCAGGGAACAAAAGGTGGAGCACCTCGAAGAGTCTGTAGCCATGGTGGTACATATGATACAACATGACAAAGTTTCAAAGGATGAGCTTAAAGCTTAGGTGGCTAATCTAATAGCCTACATCCAACAATGGTCCTCAACTAAAGAAATACCCACCACATCCATGGCTCCACCACTGTTGTTGTCCAAGGAATAGATTGACAAGATAGAGAGGAGAAAGAACTTGGATAAGACTACAGAGAGTTGGTTCTGACAGGTCTTGTACATCAGGAACATGGGTATTAGCTAGGCAATTTGAACAACTAACAAGTTCTTGGACCTACAATAATCTTTAGAGAGCACGAGGAAGCTCTACACTGACTTCCCTGCAACATACGACTCTACCTATCCAAAGATTAAGGCCATCCTCCAGTTACCAAAAGCCACATGGGAAAAGGAGCTTGCATTCAAAAGGGACGATCACTGGCTAATGGATGTGTGGAGGTGGGATTTCAACAACAGAAAGGAAAGGTTGGAGTAGATAATGAGTAAGGTTGATCCAGACATCAAATGGGTCAAGGAAATTAGGGCGGAATGCACCCGATATCTCAAGCTGGTGACAAAATATGATATGCCCGTAGTGCAAATGGATCCAGAGAAGATAAAACCTTACTTTCAGAAGAAGATGGAGGATGGGACGTCCAATGAAATAACAGTGGAATTCATGAGTTTTGTTGCCCATGCCTTTGACCAATTAGAGCTGTTCAGAGATTAGGGCATAAAGTATAATGAAGACTGGAGAAATCTTGAAGATAATGCAAAAGAATGGAGCTACCATATGTTGTGATACAAAATCATTGAGGTAGACAAGCTCCAACCGGTTATTCTAAAATTCATGGAATATACAGCTTCAAAGAAGCAGGAGGACAACCCTATAATCAATGAGGAGCTCCCAAAGGAATAGCTACAGCAAAGAGAGCAATTAACAAAAGACAAAGTGCTACATTGTCGTCACTAAGGGACAAAATAGGGAAAGAGACAAGAATGTAATTTTAAATTGTAATATATTGGAGGTGGGTGAAACCCTATTTTGTAATGAATCTTGGCCACACAATGAGAATTAATCTTGGCCATCCATTTAACCTTTTGGTAACCATAAATAGGGGTCTCCTCTCATTTGCAAAGGGAGTTGAGTTGTAAAGACATGCTGCTGAAATTTTTAATGAAAATACATTGACTTGGTGCATTTTTTGATTTCTTCACATGTTTCATGGTTTAATCTCCATTGTTAGATGCTTTACTTAGATTTATATTGTTGTTCCAGTTAGTTGTATTGTTGCTTTGATAGATTTTAGAAATTTTGTTCCGTAGTTGTGAAAATTCATGTTATGTTGATGCCTTCTTAGTCCATACTTTTTGTTGTTTATTGCTGGTGGATAGCTATGTAAAGTTAGTCTGGGCTTAAATTCAAAGCTTCTCCACACTTTTATCTTTTTTCATGCATTCATATGGTGAATGAAAGGTGAAATATTTGCAGACCTTAGAAGATAACACAAATTTCATGAGACTGTGAGATTTTTAGTTAAGTGAAATCTTGTTTTAAGGAAGTTGTCCATTGCAGGAACTCCATAATTACTGTTCATAGTTAGTTTTAGATCCAAGAACCTTCCATCTTCCCTGATCTTTTCCTTTTTTTTAGAAATATCCTGTGCTAAGGTTCATTGCACATTGTAAAGCCAAACTTGAAGAAAACATCAAAGTTTGGACTGTTGTCTGAACCTACACAGCAAAGTGAAACTTGACCTCCATCTCAAAAGCTTCAGACTTGAAGATCTACCTCGCATCCAGCTACGTAAGTCTGCCCTGTGATTACCAAAAAAATCACATCAAAATCAACTGAGGAGTTCTATGCAAGTCATGACCTGACACCCAATAGACCTTGGGGATATTTTCAGCAGCTTGTAGTTGGAGGTTTCCTTTCAAGAGAGGTAGTGCACCTACACACTACTTGTGTTGAGAAAGTGTACAAAAAAACCCATCAATAAGCATCTCTACATTCAAGGTATTTCTAGAGCATATCTATTTCTTGCTCTCTATCTAGATTTTGCATTAAAATGGACTCAATTTTTGTAAAAGAAATTTCTTTAGAGATAGATCTAATCTACACCAACAATTTTCCTCTCTTCTTCCATGCCTTTAATGGAATATAATAGAGATTTAGCCCTCCCTATTTTTGCAACAAAATTACTGCTCATATTTTGAAGAGGCTCCTATACTACAGCTATTTCATCTTGCAACAGGATCTCCCTTCCCATTACTTCTTTGTTAAATGTTTCCTATACTCATCCAATGATCTTGTCAAAATTTCAACATCTAATTGAAGGGTCTTGTTTTGAAAATCAACAATATAAACTGTCTTTCCAATTTTCTAGGTTAATGAAGAGGTCCATTTTGGCTTGCTTCATCATTTGCATCTTTGAGTTTCCCTTTTAATATTGCTTCATATATTTCCTTTTTATCCCCAAGTTCTAGTTTACAACTAAGACCTCATTTCTATGTTGTTCAACTGAAATCTCAATTCTTGTTTCCCTTGTCTTGAAGACATGACCTATATTTTTATTTGATGTATTTTTTCATACAACAAACACTACCTTGTTAATGTGTCTATATTGACACATTAACATGGTAGTGCTCATCGTTTGAAAAAATTCCTCAAATAAATGGGGTCTAGGGTATGAAATTTAATGTAGGGTTTAGGGTTTATGCTTATGGTTGAGGGACAATGTTCAAGGTATAGGTTATAAGGTTGAGGGTGTATGGTTTAGGGTATAGGGATTAGGATTTATGATATTCGGTATAGGGTTTTGGAGATTGAGAGAGAGGCTGAGATGGAGAGAGAGGGAGAAGTAAAGAGGGAAGAAGAGAGAGAGAGGTGATATAGAGAAAAGTTGAGAGCAAAGGAAGGTGGAGAGATTAAGAGAGAGAGGTAGATAGGGATAGGTTAGATAGAGAGAAGTAGAGAGGGAAAGAGGGAGATAAATAATATTAGAGAGGGAAGGAGGGAGGGAGGGAGGGAGGGAGAATTGTGCTTAATAGAGAGTAGAGAGGGAAGGAGATAGTGAGAGAAAGATAGGAGAGAGAGAGAGGAGGAAGGTGGGGAGATTGCGAGAGGGAAGAGGAAAGGAGTGAGGGAGAGGTAGAGATGGAGAGGGATATAGAGAGAAGTAAATAGGGAAGGAGAGATACTGAGGGAGAAGTAGACAAAGAGAGAATGGTAAGATAAAGAGTAGAGAGGAAAGAAGAGAGATAAATATGGAGAGAAAGAGAGGAGAATGGTTGGGAGATTGAGAGAGAGGGAAGGAGGGAGGGAGATGTAGATATTGAGAGAAATAGATATACATAAGTATATAGGTAAGGAGAGATATATAAGGGGGAGAAGGGAAGGACAAGTAGAGAGATAGGGAGAGACAGGGAGGGAGGGAGAGGTGATATAGAGAGAGTGGAGGAAGGGAAGTGAGATAAAGAGAATGATAGATGGAGAGAGGGGGGAAGGAGGAAGGTGGAGATATTGAGAGAGAGGATGGAGGGAGAGAGAGTGAGACAAAGAGGGATAGGTTAGATATAGAGAGAAGTATAGAGGGAAGGTGAGTGGGAGGAAGGAAGAGAGAGGTTATATATATATAGAGAGAGAGAGAGGGGTAAGGAGGGAGGGAGTGAGATATTGGTGAGATAGAGAGAAGTATATAGGGAAGGGGAGAGAGAGAGGACAGTGGGGAGATTGAGAGAGAGGGAGGGAGAGGGAAGGAGGGAGGGAGAGGGAGAAATGGAGAGAGATAGGGAAGTACATAGGGAATAAAAGATAAAGAAGTAGAGAGAGGGAGAGAGATGGAAAGAGAGAGAGAGAGAGAGAGAGAGAGAGAGAGAGAAAGAGAGAGAATGATGAGATAGAGAGTGGAGAGGGAAGGAGAGAATTAGAGATAAATATGGGGGAGGGAGAGTGTGTGTGAGAGAGAAACAAAAAGCAAAGGAGGAAGGTTGGGAAATTGAAAGAGAGGGAGAGAGGTAATGTGGGAGGGAGAGGTAGAGATGGAGAGAGATCTAGAGAGAAGTATATAGGGAAGGAGAGATAGAGAGGGGGAGGAAGGAGGGAGGAGTAGAGAGATATATAGGGAGAGATAGGGAGGGAGAGAGAGGTGAGATAGAGAGAGGGATGGAGAGAGATAGAGAGAAGTAGAAATAGGAGGGAGGGAGAGAGGGAGAGAGGGAGAGAGAAGTGTGATAGAGAGAATGAGAGAGAGAGAGAGGTGGGAAGGAGGAAGGAGAATAGATTGAGAGAGAGGAGGGAGGGTGAGAGATAGGTAGAGAGTGAAGGTGGGTGGGAGGAAGGAAGAGAGAGAGGGGGAGATAGAGAAAATTAGAGAGGCAAGGAGGAAAGGAGGAATGGAGAGAGAGAGAGAGGTGATATAGATAGAACTATATAGGGAAGGAGAAAGCATGAGAGAGACGTCTAGAGCATAAAAGATAAACAATGAGTGAGATAGAGTGAGAGAAAGATGATACAAATTATTGATTACTAAAATTTGACCTCTTGATTACTGATGTTTGACATGTTGATTACTGAAATTTGGCTTTCTAAAAAATTGTAAGATCTTCAAAAAACTAGAACTTAAATTATAACTCCTAGAGATCCAAAACCACTCTCAAACATACTAAAACTATATACATGAAATATAACTTAAATATAAGAAAGTAAATTTCCATATGTAAATGTCAAAAATGTTTATTTCATGTCTATAGTTTCCCTCAAAGATAACAAGAAGAAAGAGACAAGAAAATGAGAAGAAAAAAATTCAATGTAGACCAAAATGCGAGTGCGTTATAATGCACTCACATTTTGGAAATGTTTTTTTTTTTTTTCAAAAAATGCACATTTTTTAAAATTCAAAACATGCACATTTTTTGAAATTTAAACCATAATGCGAGCATGTTATAACATGCTTGTGTTATGGTTTTGTAATAACCAAGCCTAGGATTGGTCACTACCAACCGATAATGTGCTCATGTTTTCACTATTTCAGGATGAAAAAGTAAATTGGCCACTTTTTAGCCCCCATCTTTTTGCACTTACCTTGCTTTAAATTCTTTAAATCAGCTGAAAACTTTAGATTTACTCTTTAGAAAATATACCCATATCCTTCTACTATAATTATCAATAAATGAAACATAATATGTGGATTTACGAAATGAAGGAACATATACAAGACCATACACATCAGAATGAATAAGATCCAATACACCACAAGATTTATGAGAAATCAAGTAAATGCAATGCTCACAAAATCAAATTCAAGATTACAATTAGACAAACCTTCAATAAGATTTTTATTTTTCAAGGTCCTTAGACCCTTTTCTCCAATGTGGCCAAGTCTCTAGTGCCATAACATAATTTTCTCTATAGCTAACTTTTTTTAAGAAGAAAGAGCACCCTTGGGTACCCAAAAGCCATGACCATCTGTTGAAGGTGAAATCCTCACTTCTTCCACAAAATTGCTTTTCATAGAAGTAGTATTACACTCAACAATGGATGCATCAAGCTTGTACAATGTGTCATATCTAACACCTCTAGCAATCACCATAGCACCTCTAACCATCTTGCATCCTAAATCAGAAAATACTACCTACACACCTACATCTATTAGTTTGCTCATAGATTACAAATTTTATGCTATCCAAGGATATGCAACACACCATTAATCATGTTTGTTCTAACATTAGGAAATTTGATTTTAACTTTACCATGACTAACAATGTCTAAATGAGAATCATTACCCAAGTACACCTTACCTCCATCAAATTCTTCATATTCAGAATTCCAATCATTATTAAAGTTCATAAGGAAAGATGTGCTTGAGTCAATTAATCATGCATCATTACCTATACAAGTTGCCAAAGCTGCAATGAATGTGTCACCATATTCCTTCTCAGACTCAAAATCATAAATAAATTTCTTTTTTTTCTTCTTTTCTTCTTTTTATTCCTTACAAAAAATGACCAGGATTACTATAGTTCCAAAAAATAACTTTGGACTTTCCATGAGATTTAGATCTCCCCCTAGACTTGGATTTGTCATGTTTCTCATTCTTTCCTTTTTCCTTAGGTCTTTCACAAAAATTTAGCACCTCCTTGGTAGTGATGGATACCTTTATCCTCATCTCTTCAAAAATTCAAGAATCCACCACATCTTCAGTATTCAAAATAACAAAAGTACTCCCAATAGCCATAACAAGAGAATCCCAAAAATCAGGCAAAGAACAAAGAAAGATGTGACATTTCTCCTCCTCATCCATTTTGACACCAATGGATGCAAATTGAGCCACCAACACATTGAATGCTTCTAGGTGGTCTATGATTTTTCCGCCCTCTTCCATTCTCAAGGAATACAATTTCTTTCTCAATAAAATCTTGCTCACTAAAGATTTGGCCTGATACATCTCACCAAGCTTCTTCCATAGTTTTTATGCAGAGGTCTCTTCATGAACATTAATTAAAATAAAGTCTTCTAAACACAATCTAATTAGACCCTTGGCTTTATGGTCCATAACATCATATTGAGCAGCTTGAGTAGGATCTGTAAGCCTTGAAAAATTCTCATCAACATCCTACAAATCTCGATCTATCAATAGATCCTCCATATTCAGCTTCGACATTTCAAAATTATTTCCAGAAAAAATATCTACCTCTATTCTCCTTGATGAACTTTCCATCTAAAAATTTCTGCAACAAGATCAGAAAATCTCTTATGCACAAGCTCTTGCTCAAACCTGGATTACTGTAAAAACCCAACCCACAACTAAAACCAGAGGTGATCAGGCCCTGATACCACTTTTAAGAAAGCTAAGGTAGCATAACAACTTACCACATTAATCTTGAGAGGAGAATAATGCAAAAAAAATTATGGATCTTTAACAATTACTGAAACTTAAACATAAATAAACATAAATATCATGCATACCACAACATAGTGATTTTCATGGGGAAAACCCTTTCGGGAGAAAAACCCCACACTCCAAAAGCTTCCCAATATATTATTTAGAAATCTCAAAGATTACAATATACTTGCAGAGAAAGCTTCTCACAGGAGGGTCACTTCATAATAGTGGTTTACAATTTATATGAGGAAGGAAATTTCTTTTTTTTTTCATTTTCCTCAAACTCAAGGGGTTCAGTTGAACCATATCGTTCGACCGAACCTCATTAAGTGTTCAGTCGAACCATTGGTTCGACCGAACCCTAAACTCTGAATTTTAAAAAATCATATTTAAAAGGGTTCGGTTGAACTTGGGTTTGACCGAACCCCCTTACATATGACAAAAAAACAAAAACTCTCATTTTGACTGTCACTTTCTAAAATTACCAGTTGCTTTCCCTACGTGTGGAAAATTGAGACCGTGACGGCGAGCGAACTAATTTCTTCTTTCTGGTGAACACAACTTCAACTTGGTCTCTCCAAACTTCATCAACTTGACTTCCATAACGAGCACTAGGTATTTGAAATTCAAATTTTTTGGAGTTTAAAATGCACTGATATGTTAAATTTTGAAACCCTAGATGCATTTTTTTTCAAATTTGTTGAATTCAAATTGGATTTGTTTGGAAGTTTTTAAAGTGTTTTGAAATGGATATGGAATTCAAATTGGATTTGCTTCCCCATTTTGCATACATTTTTATGTTCTATGTGTAAATGAAATATGCCTTCCCATTTCAACAATCAAAGCTATGGATAGCCTTCTCCTAAATGGAAAGACCAAGTGAAACATATATAAGAACTTAATAGCATATGGAAACAAGCAATATAAAGTTATGAAGTTCAAATAGAACCACAAATTGTATCATTTGTAACATTAAAAATGTCCATATTAACCTATCAAGAGATAAATATGCAAAATAGATTTAATTTTAGTTACAAGAAAAATGTATAAATTATAAATTTATAACATAATTATGTACATGGGAAAATCCTCTTTGAAGAAAAATTCCACAACCAAAAACATGAACCAATTATATTGTTTGATAATAATATCATTTACAATAAAATATTCATGTGCATACCCTTATAGTAGTATCATCAACATGTGATTCATATGGAGTAATTTCTAGTAGCATGATGATACCTATAAAATCATTATGCTTTCTCCATCTCAAACACCCATAAATAGGAAAATTTTAAACCATAAACCAAGTGTGGTTTACCAAAGCCATGAGCCAAAATAATGACCTAAAAATGGCACCAAATTTGGCACAAATTCCAACACCATATTCCTTGACTTGGTTTATAGGATGTATTTAACAAATGCTTTACATCTTGTCAAAAAAATTCAAATCCTCCTCCTCATAACTGACACTCCATTTTTGACATATTCAAACCCATTATTTAAGATGATCTTGATGATTTTCATAATTCTAATCAATATTCTAGTGTAACCCCCCTTTTTTATTCTCTTATGTGTCATATAACATTTCATAAGTAATTCCCATCTTACAATTTCATACAATGCTCTTACAACTTCTTAAATATATAAAAGGGACAACCCTAGTTCAATTAGGATTATTTAATTATTATCACCTACATCCATTCATTACATGTTATTAGTTTTTAGTTGCACACATTATTAGGAAATATGCATTGTCTAAGCAATTGGGGTATATTGCATGTTTGAGAGTGTTTTCCTTGATCTTTTATCTAGTTAAATTAATATCCTTTAAAATCTTGTTTTATGGAGTTTTCATCTTAACTCTAATATGGCTAGCAAATAAAATGACGATTGAATCATTTTTTGATATAATAGCTAATGACAACCATATAAAGAGCCACATTAAAGAAGATGAAAAATAATGATCAGGACTATGATTTAGATACATATGTTGTTAAACAAGATATTTTCTTAAATTGATAATTACGTATTGATGCACCTCTCCACCCTAAATATCCTCACTCATTGGCTAGTAATTTATATAATGTATTAGGTGGCTATCCTTAGGGAATTAATACTATTCATAATATTACCACTCTAATGGATTTTAATAATGTTGTACCCTCTATGCATCCATCTACCCTTCATCCTCTTATAATGATTCCTCCTATCATACTAAAGTTACCACTTCCATGGGATCCACCACCCATGTCCTACCGCTTTCTCTCTCCACTAGTAATTTTTTATCTCCCATCCTTTTATATATGTTCACACCATTGTTACTACTAGCACTATCCTATACAAATATGTTCTTCATACCATTCTCCTTATCCTATGAAAATCTAACCTTATAGTGTAACTTCTCCTTCCATTACCATGTCATTACCTTTCTAGACCTTCCCCTCTTTATACATTCTCCTTTTTATCCTACACTACTCTTACCACTAATATATCCCTATACCTTGGATATACTATTGAAGAAATTTAACTAACTTCCAATGTCGCAAAAATTAGGCCCATATTTTTAAACGTGAATGTGTATAATAAAGCACAATCCATGCTTCCTAATTCAACTTCACTAATATCTATCAAATGAACTTAGGTTCATTACAATAAGATAATCATATAGCCATAATTAGTTGTCAAGATAATGGTAAAGTTTTCAATAGCCATATTTATCCTTCCACATGCCACCATTAGACATACACATAAGATTCATTAGGAAAAGTGGATGTGTGGATATGTGGATATGTGTCAAAAAAATGCTTTGATAAGATGTGTGTAAGGAAAAAATGGAGTTCAAGTGTTTGATTTATGTCTATATAATAGGTCATAAACTCTAGGGGAATTATTACCACTTTGCACAATATTGCACCATATATATATATATTCAAAATGAGGCAAAAAATAAATAGGAATAATATGGATATGCAAATTTTATCATTACATTTTTTTCCACTTTAAGATGCATGTGAAGATTTTAAAATAATCGTGCATCTCAATTTATGTGGTATTCACAAACATGTATGGAAAGTAAATATTTAGACATCAAAAAACATGAAAAAGTGGTTTGTTGTCTTGTGCACAACACATCCTTTTTCTTTTGAGAAAATTATCTATCACTTTGTAAAATCCTTGCTATGTTGAGATTATTTAATTTTTTCCCTCCATATTTGTAGTCCTTTTTATTTCTAGAAATATAATTTATGACATTTTTTCTTAATAAACAACATATGAATAAATTTTACATGGTTGTAAATTTTACACATGGTTGTATGCAATCTCATATATATATTACGTATGGTTGTGATTACAATGTTTATATTGTGTTTAGATTTGGTTTTATATTATCCTTCCAAAAAAAGTTTGATGTTTATAATATTTTGATTTACCTTTGGATTTTGCAGACACTAAATCTCACATACACTCATATCCATACCATGGTCCCCACCCGAACACCTAACATCCACTTATTAACAAAATTCATGATACCTTAATTCCTACACTTTATCAAAATCAAATTAATTTTTCTTTTTAGACCTAAAACGATCAAGGCCTAAACTAATTAAAATATTTATTGTAAAAATTTCCATAGTAAAGTACAAAATAGAGAAGGGCATGTCAACCCACAAATCATGAAGGTGTAGGGACAAAACCAAGAGACCCATCAAATAGGATTGTAGCAATCATATATAGAAAAAATTGATTAAGAAAACCTACCATAAATGAAAAAAAACCTAAAAAGAAGACATATATTACATATTTTTTGAGTGCCCATATATTACATATATATAGCAAAAACTAGCAGAGGGTGAGGGACATGAGTGAGGAGAAACAACATTTCCTTATGTGCCTCCATTGTTTCTCCATACAATAGAGTGCCCAATTCTATTTTATGTCCATTGATTGTATTATCCACTATAGATTTATCCCATTCTTGCAAGGTTCATTTCAAAGAAATTCAAACACAAAGGAAACTAGAGTTTCCCTTTAAAACTTTGTGTCTAAACAAACACCCAACAAAATATTTTTCATTATGTAAGTTATCATCTTGAATGACATTGTTTAGGGAATGGTCCAAAAAGAACTTATAAAACATAATCCACTACAAACTAAGCAACTAAACCATAATTTTGAAGAAGATCCATAGCATTAAACAAAAATAAATACATTACCTAAGAGAGAGACATTAACTAGAGAGTTTCATATAGAATTTGGTCACCTACGGTCACCCAAATTACTAACTCCACACGCCAGCAAGCAATCTTGAAAATTTTCTTTAGCATTTTGAAAAAAAAGTCCCAAACTCTAAATGTACTCCCTTTTTGGGATGGGATGAATGCTCTCCTATTGATCAAATCGGCCTCCATTGTTACTCGAGTAGAATTAATTAACCAAATATTTAAATGAATCATTCTCTCACAAATATTGAAATAAATTAAAATAAATCCAAGTAAATCTATTATTCCTAGATAATTCAATGAAAATTATGATAAATTAGTTTATATATCAATCAAATTATTTAACATATTTAATCAAATTAGATAAAAATTGAAAATAATTCAATCAATTCATTGATCAAAATAATTAAGAAATTTCATTAAATAAATAAATTAGTTAATTAGGTAATAATAGTAGCCACATTTTAATTGGCTTAAACTCATGATACATGATCAAATCCTAGCAATTTATCCATCATATAAAAAATCTATAAATTGAGATCAAATCCATCATTTTATCGTCTCAATTTTGAGCAAGTATATTTTATCTAGTTGGGCAATAAATGTTTTATCATTTGCAAGATATATCCATTTGTCAATATGTATTTCATTATAGTTTTAGTTCATTTTTTGTGTAATTCATCTTTTCACTCTATTAGAGGTGATTTTTTAATTCAATTTGAAGTCTACATTTATTTTCCTCAATGTCTCATTTATTTAAATTCAATGCTTACAAATTGACATGCTTGGTGGGATGCAAACCCACAAATGCTAGGTTACATTTTATATTTTATACTATTAAAGTATTTGATTTATGCTTTATTTGTTATTTAATCTATGTTGATCACATTTTTCTATAGAAAAATTTGATTCTTGCGTTAAGAAAAGAGAATTTCATTATTTTTAATGTTTTTATTGGAATAATGTTTGAGATTCACGAGCTTATTTTCTAAGGAGTTGAGTGGTTGGTCTATTTCTCTTTGATTTAGTTCCCAATACAAGAAATACAAGAAATATAATTATATATCATGCAAATCATCAACATACATATAAAATATCACACCCATCATCAACACAACTAATGATCCATACCTATGAGCATCCAAATACAAGAAATATAACTATATATCATGCACATCATCAACATACACATAAAATATCACACCCATCATCAACACAACTAATAGTTCCCATATCATATTATCTATGTTCTCATACAAATGTGTCTTCAAATACATCAAAGCACTCATGAGTAAATCCACTCTGTAGAGCATACACACAACTAAAAAGGTGCCCTTAAGGTATTTGTCTCCTATATCTATCATCTTTGCCTATCCTTCTCTATGGATATGTTCCACTCATATCTACCACCCTGAGGTGATCCATGTCTCAATCCTTGTCAAGATCACTCCTCCTCTCTACCTATATCCTTTCTCAATGAGCTAGATCTATCACTGCTACTCCCCAAAACACCTACATTTAAATATTAAAAAAATGTTTAATAAATCATACAACACTGATTAAAACTAACTAAACTCTAATGATATTAAATCTATTTTCCTCCAACATTACAAATAATTTTTAATTGATCTAGTTGAAGGAGATCCATGTCAAGATATAGTGAAAAATTATGGGCATAACAATTATATTTTTTTTAACATATATAAAATGTATGGTTGATTAGTGAGATATTTATAACAAGTAATAGCTCAAACTTTACTAGATTTGATTCTTTACAGGAGATATTTATTTTGGCTTCAATCTATAATTTTTTGATGTTCTCAAGGCTATATAATTGAAGTTCATTTATGTTAGCAACTATTAGATTAAATATTTTTATCCCCAATTATTTTCAAATGATTTTATACTTTAATCTTTGTATTCTTATTCTTTCTTTCATCGTTTCATTTAAATTTGAACCATTTAAGGATGCTATGTTATAGATTATAGTTGTCTTCCAATTCTTTTTAAATTGTTAATAGTATGAAAATATTATTGATGAGTAGATGAATTATTACAAGTTCTATTTTAGATTTGTATTCTCTTTATCTAGATATATTATTTACCAAAGTCTCATTGCTTTTTTAGGTGTACTGTATATATATATATATAACATGGAAAATGCACATCATGTTCCACCTGTATAGATTCTCATTGCAAATACAAGTAATGAGATAAAAAAAAAATTTGAGAGATTCATTAGCACAGGGTGCAAACCCAAGGGTATATAGTGAACCATGGATGTTAATATTGCATAGTCTAGAGAAACTAAAAGATGAACTTGAGAGGACTAGTGCATATTCCCCATATAGAGTGACTGCTAT
>VDFB02086081.1:320476743-320530892 GCA_007258455.2 Sequoia sempervirens
GCCTTGCAACACAACCTACAATGCCTAGTGGCATAGCTAGAAGGTTCGCTAAGCCTTGCATAACAAAACCTTGAGTAGATCACTATCTAGTTGTGAAACCCTTGGGGGCTCTTGTGAATGTTTTGTCTAGTGTATGTATAAATGGCCTCCTTTTTACATCTACCCATCCCATTTGTGCAACTTGTAGGTGGATCTCTTGCCATAACTTTCACCTTGCAAAGATTTTTTGACGAATTATAATAGAGAACCATATCCCTTATATCAATAGAAATACTGTAATAGGTGTTCTTGTTGACCCTACATGTTAGACGAATCCCATTACTGAGGAGATCATACTAATTAATTTCTTGCACAAGGATGTATATGACAAATCTAGGAGCACTATTCATACACACGATGGGATTTTTTTCCCTCCCATCAATTGCATCACCTTGTTAGTCCTAGTTGGACCTAGATCTATAAATGCACATTTTGACATTATCCTAGTGTCTTAGCTCTTTAGAGTGAAACTAGGTATCCCCTAGGTGGTCACTATGAATTCAATTCCCTTGGTAGTTCATCTGTTTATGTAGTTTTACCATGAGGGTACGATGCATGTAGTCCATGACATCGGTTGTAAACTGTTGATTGCACATGGGGGCTACTCATTGGATCACTTTTTTCTTGCGCTCTTCGGTCTACTTCCTCCTAGGGTAGACCTCTTGTATTGAACTTATGTAAATTACAAGAGTGGGGGCATAGTGCCTAAGGTGATATACCCTCCTCCCTATGCCATTTCACATAGAGCTTGTCTCAAGGCAGACATTGAGGCTTCCTTGGATTGAAAAAGGGAAGAAGAGAAGCATATTCAGGGCCCTTTTCCTTCTTTCATTTTTTTACATATTGCTTCCTCTCACCTTGTTGTGGCACCATCGAATTCTATTCCTAGGAATTTTTTGGAGAGTCTGATGGTGCCCACTTGGTGAAAGTCCAAGCGTCTAACATTTGAACTTCTCGTCTTACCCGCAGTGCCTCGTCTTGTTTGATATGGTAAGGGGAAAGGTGCTCATGGAGCATCTTCTATGTCCCAGTCTCAACAACCTCTTACTACTCCTATCTCTCAAGTAGTGAATGGGAAGAGGCTCATCACCGAGGTGTTGGAGTTTTCTCCCCTTATTGTTGTTCCATTATCCTCTCAATCACTCCCTCTTGTTCTTATCTAGGAGTCCCTCACTCCACCAGAAATGGTTGTGATGGATACTCTAATGGTCCAATAGGATTCTTTCATCATGTCTCAACCTGGAGCCTTTAGTTCCCGGAGGTGTAGAAACTTCCTTGCACATGAGTGCAAGTGTTGGAGAAAGGCTCTGACCATTGAGCAAACCACCTTGTAAAAGAAGGAAAAGGAGTCAACAACTCCTACTTTGATACCTTCTATTGTCTTATCCTCTTCCCTCGTCTTTGCTTTAGTTCCTTCAGCTTTAGTATTGCTTCTGGCTCTCACCATGAGCATGAAAGATCCTCACTTGAAGAGGGTGTAGTTGTTTATCACTCCTTTAGTTGAGCTGCCCCTTCTGATGTACCTTATGGACATCCTGCCATTGTCAAAAATTGTGGACATAATAAATACCTCAGTGGTGTTTGTCATGGTTTTCTCCTCTTCCTTCATGCTCTCTACTTTATTTGTGGGGATCTTGCATCCTCTAATGAACCAAAAAATGGAGGATGGCCTTACTAGCAATGGGGGTCAAAAGAAGGGCTCATCTTCTTTAGAGGGTGGTTTTATGTTGGCTTGTGTCATCCTAATGACAAAGGAAGCCCTACCATCTTCGAAGTTCATCATTGCTCCTAAGTCATTCATTGAGCCTAGTAGTGGATCTTGAGCATTGCCTCCCTCACCCATTGAGTTAACACAGGGAACTCCTATGAAGTGCATGTTTAACTTTGTGGATGAGGTCCTAGCCCTATCAATGATCTTCGTGAAATCACCAACTTTCACTCCTTAGGAATTGAGTAAAGAAGACCTTGAGGGACCTTCTTCCTTGGCTCTTTTTATGAGAGGGTTGGAGGGTTCCTCCCTTGATATTCCACCCTTCCAGGGTCATCTTCCCTCCCTTTGCCCATACAGTGATCTAGATTGGGAGAATGACAAACTCTTGGTTGATGAGGACTAGGGGAATGCCTGTTCTTTATTTGTAGATTAGATTGTGTGTGTTGTGTTGTGCTCCCCCATTCTTGTGTTATGTGTTCTTGGATGACCTTGTCACCCTTATAGGTGCTTGGATACAAGAGTATTTTTATGTCGTAAAACTTCCTCTATTTTTCACATCATTCCTCCTTTATTGTGTATTGATTTTCAACCATTGGAAATGATGCAAAGTGTTGGGGGAATTTAGGTTTCCCTTCCATGTTGATGTAATTTTTTATTTTTATTTTGTCTTCACATGGTCTGATATAGTAGAGGGTTGATGATAGTTCATTTATATCTTATTATACTTATCTATCTATATTTATGAGCAACATTGACCCTGAAAGATCAGATCACCCATGTCCCTTGTTCGGGATGTTATTTTCTCCCTTTATTTTTATCTCTCTTCTTTTCTTGTTTCGTGATGTTTTGGTGCTCATGTGTTGTCCCTCATGTGTGCAACAACATTACCACAATTATGTTTCACTATGTTTTGCAGGACACAACATCACTTTTTTCATTCTTTCTTTTCTCTCCTTAGGATGTTACACGCCTTTGTGTTTTGCATACACCATCCTAAGGGGGGGGGTCTCATTGCTTTGATCTTTAGAAAACACATTCAAGACCAATGAATCTTTTCTTGAAAATATTTTCAAAATATTTTTCAAAAAATCACATTCCTTAATAAGGACCCCTAGCAAAATACTTTTCCTTCATCATGGGTTCATAAAGAAAGAATTTGAAAAACTTTCCTCTGAGGAGGGAAGACCTTCTCCTATGAGTGAAGTTCTGACCTTCTCCTTGTGAGGGGGCCTTCTTCCTTTCAAATTCCTTGATGAAGTGAAATCTTTCAAAAAGGATTCCTTGATGTTTAATTGATTTTTAGAAAATACTCTTGTACTTTCAAATTGAGAATCCATTGAGTGGACCCCTTTAAAAGCTTCTCCTTCAATTGTTTACTATATGTGTGACTATTTGCTTGCTTTCATATGTGGCCTTTTGTTTTCTAACATGTTTTGTCTGCGGATTAACATGTTGCTTTGTAGGTGCACCTATGAAGCTACCTTCCAATTTGACTCTGTGGAATCCCTTACAATGGGCTTCCTTCAAGACAAAGTACCTAAGGGAACCTTCTTTGTAGGTTTGAGGACTTGTGAAGTGATTACATCCTGAGAGATTTGTGCATCATTGGCTTGCAGGCCTTTAGTGCACTATGTTCAATCCTCCTTAGGAGAGTACCTATGGGGCCATTTTCCTGCCCTACGCTTTCAAACTCATCAAATTTTTGTATTCTTCCTCAGCGGTTCAAGTATGCGTTTCTAAACTCTTTTGATCTACTTTATCAAATACTCATTGGCACTAATGTTCACTAAAGTGGGGGAAAAATATATATGATTGAATTCCCCCCTTGTAAATTCCCCTTTCACTTCCTCCACCTTAGAAAAATCAAATCTGACCAAATAATTTCATGTCCTCATTTTGTAGTCCATCCGCTTGGTGCTTTTTTTTAGTGTCAATGGGGGAATTTTTTTGGGGACACACACACGACACACAAATGTCTATGTAGCATGCTATCATCTTGATAGGATTCCTGCCTTTGGAATCTATAGAGGCATTACATACTCCATTCGTGATGAAGTGTAATGCCCCTGCACCTTCTTACTAACCATTGAATGGCTCTTTCCCTCCCCAACCTTCTTCAAATGGCTATCTTTCACTTTCAATCCATCTTCTTGGAAATTCTTGATCTTCTACACACTAATTTGATCTTCTTCACATTCTCTATGCATTCATTCACTATAGCTTCATGTTTTGCTCCATACTATTGCTACTTTCTGCACTATTGGATCCACAATTCTAACAATCACAACATTCTTCACATCTACCACAAAATTTGTAGCTTGGTGTCTTGCGAGACTACTTTTTGCGTTGTTGTAGCTATGTCAACTTTTCCATAGTTGTAGACTTACATTCCTTTCTCATTAACTTTGAGTACCTTTGGTCGAGGGTGGTAACACTTTTGTATTACTACTTTGTTATTGGATTTGAGTAGCATAGTGTCTCTCATAGTGCTTGGCTTCATTTTTGTTCCAACATTGTTTTCTTTATCATATTTCTACATATCTATCTATCCAGTTGTCTGTAGAGGTGGAAACACCAAAGCGGGGATTTGACTATGAAAAACCCCTATACAAACCCAACATTTTTCCCCTCTTGATTTTGTGTGGGCACACATTTGTGTGGAGCTTGCTAGTGAACTAGACCCTTTGTGAGTTTGTTTCCACCACCTTTGATCTTGTTGTTTTTGTATAGGAGTGAATTTTCACCCCTTATGCAAATTCCTCTTTTTCCCTTCTCCACTTTAGAAAACCAAGTTCAAAGGCTTAATTACACATAAGCCCCTTGATTTTTCCCACTTGGTGCCTATTTTGAGCGTCGGTGGAGGCATTTCTATTGGGGACCCCTACGTGACATGCTTACATCGCTAGTAGATTCTTGCAGCTCAACTTGCAGAGGCATTACTCTTCTCATTGGGAGTTAAGTTGTAATGCCCTCTTCATCCAAATGAACCAAATATGGCCATTTTTCTTCAACTCCTCTTCAAATTCACTCCTTCAACAAGCATTTCATCCTCTAAGCATTCAATTGAACTGCTTCACTTCATTCACAGGCTCACTTTCACACTCTTGCATTCACTCCAAGCATTTCAAGCACTCCATTGCAGCAACAACTTCACTCCATTACTTTGGTAGAGCAAGTTGGGGACAACACCATTGCAAAAAAGGCTCGAGTACTCTTATTTTCTCCCCCAAGCAGCCTTGAGTGGTCTTAGTGGAGGTGGTAAGCTTCCCTTTCCTCTCCTTTATCACTTGGTTGAGTGAGCACACTTACTATTTTGTAGTATTCTTGGTGTTCTCTATTATAGTACTTTCTTTATCATACTCACTTTCTTGGCTATCTGTGGAGGTGGAAACACTTAAATGGGGGTCTGACTGAGGCAGGCCCCTATATAGCCACCTAACATTTTCCTCCTCTTTGTGTGTAGGTGGACATACTTTCAAGGAGCTAGCTAGAGAACGAGTTTCTTTGTGAGATCCTTCTTGCCACCCTAACCCTTTCATTTTTACTTTACCAAATTAAGGAGTATTTTGTTTACTTAATCATGTTATTTAGTAGTTAGCTGGGCCATTAGCTTGTTTTCTTAGGATTGACCTTGTCTCTTTAGTTGTCTAGTCATATAGATGCTAGTGCACTTTAGAGATTCCAGCACACCACAATGTCATCCAAGGACCACACTTTCATCCTCAGGTAGAAAGATTCCTAAGGTGTAGTGTTCAACCTGAAAACTGACTTGCCTATCCCCATTTCATATTTTAGGTTTGTAGAGTGATTGAAGGACCCTATAGTCCTCATCATTCTTGTCCCACATATCCTAACACCCCACTAAGCTAAGGTAAGTTAGGGCAGCCTTCCACATCTTGGCCCTTCATGACTTGGGGCTTTGCACATGGTGGTCCCCCTTTCTTACATTTTTAGTGAACTCGACGTGAACCAACATCTATTCATCTATTGGTGTTGAGGCCTCTCCCATGTACTTCGTGACTGTTGTGTTCTTGAGTGTTGTGAAGGTTTATGAGCATCACAACCTAGTCCACAAATTTTGGGTATATCATTAGGAGAAGTGCACGACACCTCCTAATGGAAAGGACGAAGGTCTCTATTGGGTTATCTACAAGCCTTTTCTCTTATCTCGTTGTTGGTCTAGCTACACAGGAGCAGTTATCAAGGAATGAGATAGGATTTGTTAATGAAACCAATCATGTTCCCATTCCCCTTGCATCTCCTACACCATCATTGGTAGATGAACATGAGGTTGTTCAGATCCCTACAAAGTATGTCTCTTCCCTCACTAAAGTACATGGAAACTTAGAAAATCACTTGGAAAGAAATTTGAAGATGGCTAGAACCACTCGGGTTGTCAGCAAGTTAAAACATATGATAGATAAATATTGAACATGAATAGAGCTTCTGACTAGCCTCCTTGATCTTGTTGAAGCGTGTGCTCCTTGTAACAATCCTAGCTTTGCACAAGGAGTCACTTTTGAAGAGCATGAAGGATAGTTAAGAGTATTGATGCCTCCCACATCCATTTACATGGTCGATATAGTCCCTTCTACTAGTATCCTTGTTGTCTTCAAACAACCCGAAACTATAAAAGTAAACAGGGTCCCCTTGGGCTTTAGCTTAACCCCCCTTGTCATCTCTAGTGGTGGAGATTTTGGTGGGATGAGTGGTGGGGGATTTGGTAGCGGTGGTGGATTCAATAGCAGAGGTTGCATTGGTGGAGGTGGTCCTAGTGGAGCTCATGGTGGTGGCTTTGGTAGTGGTTTTGGTGGAGGTCACACCAGTGGCAGTTCTAGAGGTGGCTTTGGTGGTGGTTCTGGAGGAGGTTTCTTTGGCCCTATATCTTCTAATGACCCCATTCTAAACACTCTTCTTCATAATATGGGTGAGATGTAGAGCTAGTTAGCAAGTCTTTCCCAAGCCTCTACCCAACCTATCTTCCAGTACAACCCATTATCAGTTGTGATCTTAAATACTCCCTTCCTTCAAGGAATGGAGATACCTAAATTTGAAAATTATGGCGGTAAAGGAGACCCATAAATACATGTGTCCGCCTTTAACACCCTATGCATAGAATTATTACATCATGATGCATTGATGGCCAAACTATTTCCTCAATCTCTCAAGGACACAATGCTCAAGTGGTACTATTCCTTTCTTGACAATTCCATTTTTTCATTTGACCAGCTTGTAAATAAATTCCTTAGACAATTTCAAGCAAACATTGGGCCGAAGATGACCCTTTTAGATTTTGTCCGATGTAAACAAGTAGATAATGAAAAAATCACCAATTTCATAGTGCGCTACCAAGAGCTTCTTTCACAAATCTCATATCAGCTATTTGATTCTAATGTGTAGAAGGTATTCATAGGGAACTTACAAAGGCCTTGGCAAGAGGTGTTCGCCCTTATAAAGTACCCTTCTTTCACACACTTTTGTGTAGCTTTACGAGAGTACCAACAAATGGTTGTTCATTTTGAGGGATCCTCCTCATGCTCCCATTCTGAGGGAAATTTCATCATATTAATCTCTGGGAAAGGTAAGATTGTTATGAATGTAGTAGCCATTATTGATAACAATGAACTCAGGCATAACCAAAAAATCACAAAGTTATCAGAATCTTATTCTTCTATTTTGCATAAGCTATTGAAGGATAAGATTATAACCTTGCCGAATCCTAAGCCTATTAAGGAACCTTACCCTAGTTGGTATGATAGGAGCACTTATTGTCAGTACCATTGAGTTAATGGACATGATACCGAATGTTGTATGCAGTTGTGTTATGAGATATATGACCACATTAAGGATGGTACCATTCGTCTCAATGGGAGTAAACAAAATGCTAACAAATCAATGGAAAAAGCTAATAGTGAATTGTAGATATACATGAAACCATTTCCGTCACATTCTACTAACATGATTATCGACTCCACTGATTCTATTACTCAACCTGAAGCCTATATTAACATGGTCACGGTGACTTCTACTACTCTACCTATACCTGGTTTTCTGGACATTACATTCACATCACAAGATTTTCCCTTAAATGATAAACCCTTGCCTTTCTGTATTCTTGCTCGCATCAATGGTAACATTATGTAAAGAGTCTCGGTAGACCCTATGAAACATGTGAATGTTATCACAAAGGAAACATTAGTATTAAATTAATTACAAAAGGAAGAATATGAAGAAACAAAATCTGCCATCCATACGCACGATGGTATGTGTCTCAAACCTTACGGCTCAATAACTTTGTCCATCCTAGTTGGACCTAGGTCTATTGACATAGTTTTCAATGTTATCCCAGAGTCAGATCTATTCAAGCTGAAGCTAGGCATACCTTGGCTAGCTTCCATGAATGGAATCGCTTCTATTATTCACAAATGTTTAAAATTCTCCCATGAAGGTGTCATGCATGTAGTGCATGACACTGGATATCAACCCTTGGTGTCTCGTGGTGGATATTCATTGGATCACTTTTGGCCCTCTCTAATTGGTCCACTTCCTCTGAGAATGGACCTAATTTACAAGAATTATGTAAAGTATAAAACTAGGGGCAAGGGACAGCCGAACCTAACCCTTCCCTTGAGAAAGCAATCAGTTTCCTTGTCTTCCCAAGAGGAAAAGGAGAAGCTTGTACCAATTGCTCCCTCTTCCCAGAAAGAAAGGGAAAAGTCCACATTGGCTCCCTCTCCCTCCTGTAAAGGTGAAGAGAAGGTTTCCTTTTCCTAGACTTCCTCGTCCTCTCCCCTTTCTTGGGAAGAGTATTGGATGAGTTAGCACGGTGGCTATTCATTGAGTTTGATGATTCCTCCTTGGCATAGGCCCAAGCTCAGGATTGTAGATTTCCCTAATGAATACCCTGGACTATGGTACTACTTATACTGCAAAAAGAAAGGTTCCCAAAGGGAATTCAATCCACAGCCTTCTACCGCTCTTGCCCCCAAGGCAATGAATGGGAAGAGGCTCGTTGTTGAGTCCCTTGATCTAAATCCCCTCGCTACTTCTCAACCTATTCCTCCTACTACCATTTAGAAATCTATTCCTCTGTCGAAAAGAGTTATAGTGGATGTTCCCATGGTTGAGCAGGATCCTTTTGTTCCTTCGCAGCCTCCAACCTCTAGCTCAAAGAGTTGTAGAAATTTCCTTGTGTGCAAGCACAAGTGCCAACTAAATACTCTCTTGGTTGAGCAAATTGCCTCACAAAGGAAGGAGGGAGAAACGACCTTCCTGACTTTAGGGCCTCTTGCAGCATCTTCCTCTCCCCTTCCTTCTACTTCTCTTTAGTCTAGTCTAGCATTGCTTCCAACTCCTATTGCGAGTATGAATGTGCCTAACCCCAAAGGGTTGTAGTTTTTGATTGCTTCTTCAATGGATTTTCCTTTGCTGATGTCCATTTTGGATATCCTGCCTTTCCCGAAGCTCATGGATATGACTAATACCTTGATTGTATCCACTGTAGTTCTTTCCTCTTCTTCCTCCATCCCTCTAGCATCGTCTGTGGGGAGTTCATCTCCTCTGACGAAGAAAAATGTGGAGTGTGGTCCTTCTAGTAGTCAAGGATGTAAGAGGATCCTTCCTTCTCCATAAGGTGGCCCTGTGTTGACTTGTTCTGTCCTAGTGACGGAACCGGTCCTAGCTTCCCCTAAGTTTGTCACCACTCTCGAGTCATTCAATGAGCTTAGTGGTGAGTCTCAGGCATAGCCTACCCCATCTACTAAAGATAGACATGGTGCTCCTATGGGGTGCATGTTTAACTCTATGGATGAAGTTTTGGCCTTGTCAATAATCTTCTCGAAATCGCTGACCCTAGCTCCACAACAACTCGGTGGAGAGGACCTCGAGGGGCCTTCTTCCTTCTCCCTTGTTATGGGAGGGTTGAATTCTCCTCCTCTTAACATCCCTCCAGTGCAAGCTCATCCTCCTTCCCCCTATGATGACCTAGAGTGGGAAGTAGATGACCTCTTGGTCAACCAGTGTAAGGAGGAGGACCCTTCTTGATCTCGTGTCTCTGTGTGTGTGTTTTGTAATGAGTTCCCCTGTGATCATGCTATGTGTGCCTGGATGACCCTTGTCACCCATGTTGGTGCTTGGATATAGGCATGATTTTTTGTGTCGTAAACCTTCTTCTCTTTGTATCATCATTCTTCCATGTTTGTGTTTGATTTTCAAAAAATTGGGGATGATGCAAAGTGTTGGGGGCATTTAGGCTTCCCTTCCATGTTGACCCAATTTTTTATTTTTACTTTTTTTTCCATGCATTCTTCCAGATCTAGTTGGGGATTGATGATCTTTCACCTTGCATCGTGGTTACCTATTATTTAAGTGAGCTTGGACATATATGACCCCACTAAACTAGATCCCCTTGTGTCCTTTTTTGTTGCTATTTTCACTCTTTTGCTTTCTCTTCATCTTTCCCTCTTCTTTCCTTGAGTTGTCCCTTTCATGTGTGACAATGCCTTTCTTCAACATTTTGATTTTCAAAAAATGCATTCATTTCCAATGAATCTTTTCTCAAAAAACTTCACAAAACTTTCTTTAGAATCACATTCTCAACTTGGAACCCTAATGAAACATGTTTCCTTCACCATGAGTTCATAAAGAAAGGACTTGGAGACCTTCCTCCAAAGTGGGAATAGATTTGACCTTCCCCTTGTGTGGGGGCATATTCTTCCTTTCAAATTCCTTGATGAT
Organism: Sequoia sempervirens; assembly: GCA_007258455.2. Taxonomy (NCBI): domain Eukaryota; kingdom Viridiplantae; phylum Streptophyta; class Pinopsida; order Cupressales; family Cupressaceae; genus Sequoia; species Sequoia sempervirens. The sequence goes on from VDFB02086081.1 coordinate 320,487,230, forward strand.
ATGAACATCTTTTGAAAGGATCCCTTAATGATGGATCAATTTGAGAAAGATAAAATCCACTTTTGAATGGTGCACCCCTTGAGTGGACCTCATTCTTCACGATGGGTTCCCGAGGAATCCCATTTGAAATTTGTTATCTCAAAATGAATCCCATCACATCTAGCTTGGGGGTAGCCTGGCTAGACCTCACTTTTCAAACAGTGCGTCCCTTGAGTGGACCCCTCTTCTTTTGAAGGGTTCCCAAGGGACCCCTTTGAAAGTCTTCCAAATTATCGACGGTTTGTGTGACTGTCTACTTACTTGCCTATGTGGTCGCTTCTTGACTCTACAAAGTCTTCTTTCCTAGGTTTCCTCCATGTGAGAGATCTTGGGGGATACCTCCCTACAAGGTTGAGAGCCTATAGGGAACTTCCTTTAGGTTTCCACCATGCTAGAGTTCTTGGGGGACACCTTCCTTATAGGTTTGTGGGCCTCCAAGGCCCTTGCTTCATGAGGCTTCCTTCATGTGAGAGATCTTGGGGGTTGCCTCCTTGTAGGTCTGCAGGCCTATAAGATGCTTTCTTTCTTCAACTTCATAGTTCTGAGCAGCTATGAAGTCCTTTGCTTTCCCTACACCTTCAGGCTTGCTGGATCATGGTTTGCTTCCTCAATGGTTCAGGTATACATTTATAACCTTACTCCTTCCTTGATATACTTTATTGAGCACTCATCAGTACTCGTTCTCACTAAAGTGGAGAAAAAATGTATAGAAGTGAATTTGCACTCCTTCCTAGAGTTCAGGTTTGCTTCCTTGATGGTTCAAGTATACGTCTACCTATTTTGAGTTTCAGTGGAGTCATTTCTATTGGGGATGCCCACACGATGTGCAGAAGTTCACGTGGTGCACTTACATCCCTGGCAAGTTCTTGTGGCTAAACCTATAGAGGCATTACACTTCTCATTAAGAGTCAAGTTGTAATGCTCTCTTTTTCCAACTGACCTAAAGATGGCCATTTTTCTTCATCTCCTCTTCAAATTCACTCCTTCAACAAGCATTTCATCCTCTAAGCATTCAGTTGAACTCCTTCACTTCATTCACAGGCTCACTGTCACACTCTTGCATTCACTCCAAGCATTTCAAGCACTCCATTGCAGCAACAACTTCACTCCATCACTTCAATAGAGCAAGTTGTTGACAACACCATGGCAACAGAGACTTGAGTACTCTCATTTTCTCCCCCAAGCAGCCTTGAGTGCTCTCGATGGAGGTGGTAAGCTTCCCTTTCCTCTCCTCTATCACTTGGTTGAGTAAGGACACTTATTATTTTGTAGTGTTCTTGGTGTTCTCTATTATAGTAATTTCTTTATCATTCTCACTTTCTTGGCTTTTCATGAAGGTGGAAACACCTAAGTGGGGGTCTAAATGAGGTAGGCCACTATACAACCACCCAACATTTTCCTCCTCTTTGTGTGTAGGTGGACATGCTTTCAAGGAGCTAGTTGGTGAACAAGTTTCTTTGTGAGATCCTTCTTTCCACCCCAACCCTTGCATTTTTACTTTACCACATTAGAGAGTATTTTTTTTACTTAATCACATTATTTTGGACCTTTAGTAGTAGTTAGCTAGGTTGTTAGCTTGTTTTCTTAGGTTTGACCTTGTCTCTTCAGTTGCTTGGTCATACAGATGCTAGTGCACTTTAGAGATGCTAGTGTTCCATGCTATCATCCAAGGACCGTGCTTTTGTCCTCGGGCAGAAAGCTTCTTGAGGCATTGTGTTGAACCTAAAAATTGGCTGTCCTAGCCCCATTCTACATTTCAAGTTTTTAGAGTGATTGAAGGACCCTATAGTCCTCATCATTCTCGTCCTGCATATCCTAACACCTTGCTAAGTTGAGGTAAGTTAGGGAAGCCTTCTGCATCTAGGCCCATTGTGACTTGGGGCCTTGCACATGGTGGTCTCCCTCTCCTACAGTTTCTATATCATCTTTTCTATCATTTTAGCCATTCTTCTATTTATCATTCTAGTTAGCATTTCAAACCTCAACCAATAAGTTGTTAGTAGGTTCATTGTACCTTTCACTATCCTTTTGAACTTTCTATCCATATGGATGCCAGTGTTTCATGCTATCATCCCTGATCTACATTGTTGTCCCCTGGTAGAGAGTTGTTCGAGGTATAGTTTGGGTTCTAGAAACTAGCTCGCTTAGTCCCACCAAAACTCTTTGGTAAGTAGAGTGACAGGAGTACTAAGAGTTCTCTTTATTCTCTATACTTGACATTCAATGTCTATCCAAATTGAGGAAGATCAAGGCAACCTTCCGCTCTTAGCTCTCTGTGACTAGGAGGGCCTTGGTGTGGTTGGTCCCCCTCCTCTACAGAAATATTTTGATTGATGTGTTTTCCATATAAGTGCTTGTATTTACTCCCTATCAAGGAGATTTTATTGACATCTATAATATTATATACTAGGAATGATGAATTTGGAGTAGCTTGTTAAGTTATGGTTTTGTGCACTTAGGAAGCTTATGAGTTAATCCTAGGGTTAGGTTACCCATTGAAGGAAGGATAATTTATACTTTTTCTTATGTTCATTTGGTAGAGATTCTATCTAGTTTTGGAAAAGGGAATAGGTTAAATCAAAGGTTAGAATTACTTATTGAAGTTTTACCTATCCATATCTATATAATGGTCTAAAGTAGAGTGAGCTAGGGTAGTGAATGTGAATAAGACGACTCTCACTCAAACTATGAGTGGGAATACTTTGGCCAAAGTAATGTGTTTGATTTTGGTTCCATTGTTAGTTCACCATGCTCTTTGTTATGCATGCTAGATCAGGATTTTAAGGTCTACAAGAAGTTCTAGTTATGTAGGACACATCACTAAGCTTAGTATGGTTAATGTTATGATGTTTCTTCACCAATCTATTCATTGAATGGTAGGGCCATCTATCCATTGATAGATGTGTGGGGGAACACAAATGAGTCTATAGTTGGTAGAAAAGTGCTTGAGTGATGCTTCTTCTCATCAACTGGTGATCAAGTTCTGTAGAAGATTCCTGGACCATCTATATCTATTACTTTGAAGTTCAATTGAGCTATGTATGCAATTTTCTACAATCTTGGAAATATTATATCATAATGATTATTGTATTGGAAAAGAAATCAATGAATGAAATTGATTATGTCATTTATGTTCTTTCTTTCTCTCATTAGAAAGGGAAAATTTAATGGTAATGGTTTGAAACATAGTTCATTTACTTGCGAGAACATTTGGCATGTTACATGTGGTATCATAGCTATCAAGTTTAGCTCTAGAACCTATGTGCTAATCATACTTTCTATCCAAAATTAACCAATGTTTGTAAATTCTTGTGCTAGGATGGTGCATCTCAAGTTAACTACAAGAAAGTAATCAGTAATGAGCGCTACTTGAAATCCAAGAAGGAAAAAGAGGCCATTGTTCATATGATAGAGGTACCTACCAACTACGATAATGCTTTTTGGTTAAGCGATACTAAAACCTTCAGTCATGCTCTTATCATATTAGTGAAGTAAAGAGAAAGATGATTGAGGAAGCCAATATCAACTATCTACCTCTAGTTTCACTAACAAAGTCTGATTCCTTGTCACTTTCTAGAGAAATTCCCTCATGAGGGAGTATCTATCTAGTATTTATCTTTAGATACCCTAGAGTTCTTTCGATGTCAAAAGTGATTGCAATTTCCTCAAGTAATGAATCAAAAGGTTATGTTCCTTGCAACTATGTATCATATGATAAATTTAAAGGTTATTATCCATTTTAGGATCTAAATATGAACAAATGAGAGATAACAAGAATATGTAGGGTATACCCTATTAAATTATGTGTTAGAGATTGAATTTGAGGGATACTCTCCACTTGACTATCTAAATAGTCACTCTAGTAATTGAAAGGATTTTGAGATCCCCGAAAATAAATAAAATCATATGTATCAAAAGCTCATTGCTCAAAGCTTATATGATTTTTTTTAATGTGCAAATTAATGCTCATTTAAATATTATCCATAAGATAGAATGTTATTGAGTCTAATATGATGAAATTTTAGGTATAACCCTTTTTCTTGCAAAGATGGTGAGAACTAGGACCAATCCTGGAGGAAGTCAAGAAGTTGGACAAGGTCTAGTGGGTGTTGATGCTAAATTGGATGAAATCTTGGAAAGGTTAGGAAATCTTGAGTAGGAAGTAAGGATAAAAGATAGGGTAGATTAGGAAATCCCAATTAATGAGGATGAGGGAGAAAATTCTCACGACCATGATCAAACTCACAAACATGAGAAAGAGAAATCACCCTCTCCTTCAAAAGGAACTAATAGGAAGCACATAGCGACTAAAATTTCTAGGGATATGAAGAAAATAACCCCACCCAAGTTTGAAGGTAGCGCCAATGGGGACGAAGCTGAGGCATGGTTGATCTAGATGGAGAAATATTTTGAGGTCACAAAAGCAACATGGGGGGCTTACTAGTTAGCAAGAGAAACCTCTAAATAGTGGATGAGCAAGAAAATGGAACTTAGTCTTAGCTCTCTAAAACTTGCATGGAATGAATTTGTAGGAATATTCCAGAAAAGGTGGTTACCTCAACCCTATTTTAACCATAAACTCATTGATTTCCAAAATCTATGATAGGGAGAAATGTTAGTTAATGAGTACTAGGAAAATTTTACCCATCTATTATGTTATGTTCCAATGTGTTAGAAGGATGAACGATTCTGTATAAGGAAATTCAACATGGGAATTAATAGTTAGATTGGGGGTGAGGTAGATGTTCATGGTCTAACCACTATGGATGTAGTGTATGAGAAGGCTATTAAGCAGGAGAAGAAGCTCAAATCTATCTCTGTTCGCAAAGATAATAGGAACCGTAAGAAGTTTATGGGACCTCAAGTTAAACCAACTCCAAGGAGCTTTGAAGTGGTACAATAATTTTAGAAGCAAGGGGATAAGGGACTCTAAAATAATGGGAGAGAATCAAGGAAGGAGTGTATAAGGAATAATTATATTGGTGGCAATGTGAATAGTGTTGGAAGTAATGTTAGTAAACCTAGTGAACCTACAAGGAAGAAAGGACTAGAAATGGGATGTTTCACAAGTGGAGGAGATCATTATGCATCAAATTTTCCTAATAATCCTTCTAGTTCATGACCTTTTGGAAACCAACTTCCTTCCTAGCAAGAAACATCCCAACAGAAGATTCATGTTGCTTTGGATTATCATCAAGCATAGTATCAAGTGACTCCAGTGGAGACTCCAGGTATTTTTTTTGGCTTACCCATTTTCATACTTTAGATACTAGAGCTACTAAATTTTTTGTTTCATCTAGAATAGGAAAGCAAATATCTAGGAAAACTTGTTACATGCCAAAGTCATGGGTTGGAGAGTATGCAAACCAAACAAGAGCAATAGTGGAACAATGTTTTTTCAAAGCTAGAATTGAGCTACCTTATTTTTTATGGAGGTAAACCTATATGTAGTACCCTTAGGATCCTATGAAATTATCCTAGGAATTAACTAGATTTAGTAGTATAAGGCCAAGGTAGACTGTCATGCCAAAACTATAGAATGTTTGGATGATTTAGGTAACCAAGTAATGTTGCAAGGGATACCTAGGGAAGTCATGATATGCCAAATTTATGCAATACAATTACTTAGGGATAAGAAGAAAGGATGTAAGCTATTTGCAGTAGAAATGGAAAAGCTTGAAGAATATAAGGAAATAGATTCAAAAGATGGTATGGTCAACTATGGATTAGAAGAGCACCAAGAGATGGAAGAAGGTGAAATGATGGAGACTGGAGAGACGGATATGGAAAGATATCATATCCTTTGACATTTTGTGGATGTGTTTCTACAAGAAATACCTAGATTGCCACCAAAAAGGATTTTTCATTTCTCCATTGAGGTAGTGACAGGATCGAAACTTGTTTCCAAAGTGTCTTACCAAATGACAACAACTGAGTTAATGGAGCTTAAGGCATGATTGGATGAATTGTTATCTAAGGGATTGTTAAGACCAAGTGTATCGCCCTAGGGAGAACCAATAATCTTTGTGAAGAAAAAGGATAGTACATTGTAGTTGTGCATAGATTATCAGATGCTTAACAAAGATACGATAAAGAACAAGTATCCATTGCCATGCATTGATGACCTTTTTGATCAAATGAGATGAGCTACAATATTTTTTAAGATTGATCTATGATCTGGATACCATTAGTTAAGGATCAAGGATGAACACATATTGAAAATTTCTTTTAGAACAAGGTACAAGCATTATGAGTTTATAGTTCTTCCATTTGGACTAACTAATGCACTGACAAGTTTTATGAATCTAATGAACAACTTGTTTAGGAATTGCCTAGATAAGTTTGTCTTAGTTTTTCTTGATGATATCCTAATCTATTGAAAGAATGAGGAGGATCATTACAACAATTAAGAGAACATAAGTTGTATAGGAAACTCTCTAAATGTACTTTCTTCAGAAGAAAGTGTAGTACCTAGAATGTGTGATATCGGTTGAAGGTATCTCAATTGATCCAGCTAAGATCAAGGCAATTCTAGAATGACCGATACCTAAAAATGTTTCTCAAGTAATAAGTTTTATGGGTCTGGTAGGATATTATGGGAAGTTTTTTGCAAATTTCTCTAGTATAGCCTTTCCAATTACTTCTTTGCAGAGGAAAGGAAGGAAGTTTGAGTGGACAAAATAATGCCAAGTAGCATGAATTCAATCTACTTAAAGAGAAGCTAACAACTACACCAATTTTGAAAGTACCAGATCTTGATGGTTACTTCACCGTTATCACAAATGCATCAGGAGAAGGTTCAAGTGGATTTTTAATGCAATAAGGGAAAGTAATTGCTTATGAATTAAGGAAGCTGAAAATGTATGAGAAAAATTATGATTCCATGATTTAGAGTTAGCAGTGGTAGTTCATGCATTTCAAATGTGGAGGCATCAACTGTTAGGAAAATCCTTTGAGATGAAAACTGATCATCATGGGTTGAAGTATCTATTCACTCAACCTAATCTAAATGTACGATAGTGAAGATGGTGAGTTGATAGTTGATTATGACTTCAATATCAGTCATATCAAAGGAAAATAGAATCAAGTAGTTGATGCCTTAAGTCATAGAAGACATATTGCCTTGATAGTGACAATCCAAACTAACTTTAAAGGTCAAGTGTTGCAAAAATATGAGGATGAGTACTATTTCAGTGATCCCACATAGTGGTTTACAATTTTTGGCCAAACTGGACATTGAAATTATTATTTTTAACTAAATCTTCACATTTAGGAACCTATAGCGGCTAAACCGTGAAGAATTTGAAGATGATGCAAACTAGAGTCTCATCACATTTTGTCTTTAGATTCTAAAAATATATTTTTTAAAATTTTTGGAATTAGATTGCACTTCTTTTTCCATCTCCCACAAAAACTGATCTTTTTCAAAAAATAGCATTTTAAAAAAGTGACGCACACCGTATAATGCATAACTTTTTTTCCATGAAGGATAAAATTATAATTCTTTTGAATTTAGATTCATAACTCTGATATCTAGTATTTCCACTTGGTTAGACATTTTTTTATTGAATATTTTTTCTTTAATAAAGTTTTGAAGTCAAACCAATTACAATTCAGACATAGTGCGACTATATAACGCATAACTTTTTTTGTATATATCGATATTCTTTTTTTTGTTGGATCAAGGACTTCAATATCTGGTGCACTCATATTTTTAAATTTTTTTGATAATCTGCTATTTTTCCACATGTGCAGAACAAAGACCTTCATTTTTGATGAAAAACCTATGTTTAATAAAACTAAAAAAAAAATACATAATAAGACCAAAACATATTAAAATTATATTCATTAGATAGCTCGTTCCAAGGACTACCTGATTCTAGTTGGGTTTGTGAATATTCATCCATTTTCATTCTCAACCCGACCTCTGAAGTGCCAAAATTCAGGGTTTTTTTGTGTCTCATGGGGGATGAGGAATAAGGGGGGTTCGAGTGAACCCCCCTTTTATAAGGGGTTTTCATGGCTTTTTTGGTGGGAAAACATTAAAAGGGTTCACCGGAACCTAGGTTCTAGCAAACCCCTAATGGGTTCAGTTGAATCAACAGGTTCGTACGGACCCCTAAAATCAAGTTTTTTTCCATGCATACATTTTTTGTGATTTTTCCTTCCTCACTTCAATTGTAAACCACTATTGTGGCTTCACCCATTTGCAAATTAACCAAGCAGTCGCAAATAACCCACAAGATGTAAGATACGATGGATATCATTTTGAACCCAATGGATTACTTAGGTATAGGGGAAGGATGTATGTGCCTGACTTTGAATAATTGAGAAACCTTGTCTGGAAAGAAGTTCATGAAGCACCATACTCAAGACATCCTAGTGTGAGCAAGATTTTGGTAGATGTGAAGCCATTATACTTTTGGAAAGGGATGAAAGGTGATGCTACTAGATTTGTGGGTAAATTCTTGGAGTGTCAAAGAGTGAAATTAGAACATCATCATCCTACAAGTTGGCTATATCCACATGATATTTCAAAGAGTAAGTGGTAAGTCATTAGTATGAACTTTGTGCAATGATTTCCCATGTCAAGGAATAAGCACAATGCCATTTTACTAGTTGTTGTCAAACTTACTAAGGTAGCACATTTCATATCAGGAAATCTAACCGATGGAGCTCATGTCATTGCTCAAAAATTTGTGCAAGGGGTGTTCAAACTACATGGAATTATAGAGAAGATTATCTCGAATAGGGATGCATGTGTAACCTCAAGATTTTGGCAAACCTTATTCTTTGCACTAGGGACTCAACTAAATATAAGCTCAACATATCATCTAGAAATGGATGGACAAATAGAAAGGGTGAATCAAGTACTTAAAACCTACTAAGAATGTATTGTATGGATCAACAATACAAGTGGGAAGACTACTTTCCTTTGGTGTAATTTTCTTATAAAAATTCCCACCATCCTACAATAAACATGGCTCCTTTCAAAGTATTATATGGCTAAAAAATGTTGAACCCCAATAAGTTGGGATAAACTTGAAGATAGGGTGTGTCTTGGACCTAAAAAGTTAGTTGGAATGGAGGAACAAGTCAAGGTTATCAAGAAAAGGATAGTTGAAGCCAATGATAGGCATAATAGCTATGCATATGCAAAGAGAGTACCAAGGAATTTTGCAATAGGAGATAAGGTGTTGTTAAGGGAAAAACCGCATATGTAATAACCCATTCAAAATTATTACTTAATTATTATTATTGTAAATGACACATGAATATACTCCAAATTAAAAAGACATAACTAGTGGCTAAAGTAAATCATAGCTACACATGTCCATTTAAAATGATTCATACATTCACTTCAAAAGTCAAATTACAATATCAGGTTTGACTTGGATCCTAAGGCCTCAAATTCATTATGCTATACATTTTTCCATCAAGTTACATCATAGACTTTAATAGTCTTGTGAACAAATAAGGTTCTTCTTTGACGCTTGCCTCCACTGGTGGATGAGAACATAGTTGAAGTGCTTTACCGCCCAACCATGAAGCTTACACTTCCTCAGTATTCTTTCGACTTGAAGAATTCCTGACCCTGCACAAAAAGTTAAGAGAACAATCTACAAGGTGGAATCTAGTGCATGCCCATATATCAACATATAATTTATATAGAAAAATTAGAAAAGAAATTGCAAGATCTATGCTAGGAGTGGTAGAGAGTGAAATCATAGAGTTCATACATACATAATGAACTAAATTTCTTAGCCAAGCATAATAAATGTATTGCAACACAACAAAAAATAGGTTCTAGTAAAGCAAACCTATACTCTCTGCACTCCATTTTGGCACCCATCCCTAAAGGTAACTTTCTACTAAACATCACATATAATAGCTATCTACCCTCTAGTAGCTTCTACCCTGAGGTGCTCTAGTCAGCTAAGGTATCATTGTTGCATTTAGAATATTCTTTCACTCATGTTTCAATAGAAGAGTCTGATTCTATTTTACTTTCTAAACAAAAATCATATTTATAAACCATTAGAGTAATTCTACAATCAGTCATATCATTCTTATGACTATTATATTCTTTTCATCAATAAGCATTTTGCATTAAAAATGTACTAAAAATAAAAGAAGGTATGTCACAAGTATGTGTATGTACATAGACGAAGTCTATGTGCATACATTCTGAAATAATCATTAATTCAGATTGCAATCTTAAAATAGTATTTCATTTGATGTTTCTTTGTCAAAAAATTAAGAATCAAAACAATTCTATGCTAATAGTTTCACACATATTGTCATTGCATTCTTACAACTTTGATATTCTAACCTTTTTGTTTGCATAAGAACAATCACCATTTAAACATAACAATTATTGTTTCCTACATAACAATTATGAGAAAGCTATTTACATATGAACATTCATTGTTTAAGTAGAACAAGTATTGCTTCCTACTAAATAGTTATGAAACAAGTTGTTTACATTTGAGCATGCATTGTTTAAGAGAACAAGTATTGCTTCCTACTAAATAGTTATGAAACAAGTTGTTTACATATGAACATCCATTGTTTAAATAGAACAAGTATTATTTCCTACTAAACAGTTATACAAAAACAAATTTACATATGTATATTCATTGTTTGAAAAAAATAGTTATACAAAAATTTGTTACATATGTACATTCATTGTTTAAACAAAACAAGTATTGTTTCCTACTAAACAGTTTAAGAAAATGAGGTTGTTTCAACTACATAGATAACTTTAATAGCAAAATAGTGTCATTCTCTATTTTCATCATGAAAATATTGTTTCAGACTAAGCACTCACATTTAATGATAGAAAATATCATTTCCCCAATAGAACATACATTGTGTACAACTTCTTATTGTTGTTTCAAGTTGTTTTACCAATAACAGTACTATCTACAGCTTCTCTTTTGTCAAATTTAAAAAAGCCAAGGGTTTTCATTAACAATCAAATAACCTTGTTTATACATAAAATAAAACAACTATTATTTAGATCTTGAACAAATTTCATCTCTAAAATTCATTGTGCAACTTAATAATATAAAGAATCTAAGTTGATCATGCTTGTTGAGGTAAAACTTAAGCAAGTATTTCAGTCAATAGGGAAACATGGAAGTTTTGAGTTCTAGCAGAATTCGTACCTTTCTAAGTTTATTCAAACATTCATAGGGCACTCTAAGTCAACCATTCATATTGGTCTAGTGCATTTCCTTCAAGTAACAATGACATGCACAAAAAATCAATCTTAAGGACATGTTGGTTTCACCTCCAAAATTGACATACAAATCTCTTAGATGCAAGGAAATTTGTCCTTTGATCTTACAAATCAAATCCCCTCTTGGGTTTATCAAATTTTAATCCAGATTTCACTACATTTCCTCTGAAATGAGGTAGCATTTTGATATAGAGAATTCATCTCAATATTTTGTTTTAGCTTCTTCATATCGACCCACCCAATATGAAGAATATAAAACATATTCAAAGAACACAACACAAGGTTAATACCCTTTAGGATATTGATAGTCAATCCAAAAACATGGTAAGAAAATATAGAGAATCAGAGTAGAGACTCTGAATAGCCATTAAATGGCTTGCTCGAGGTGTGAGCTTAATAATAGTCACATATTAATAATTTTCTAAGTCTCGGCCTATCCATGAAGGTTGGACACATGGCTTTAAAATGAATCACATACAGTACCAGCCATAGGCTAGACATCCCAAGGCTGGGTTCAACACCAATTACTCAGCTCATAGCCATGATTACAACTGGAATACTTTTTACAGTGAAAGATGCAATCAACTTAAATGATAAAATCCTTCATTCATACAATGAATGAAATTCTATAAGATAAAATTGGTTTTTCTTACTATGAAATTGGCTTACCTGTAATATCGAGATTTGTGTGAGCCTGTTTCTTGATTTTTCCTTCACCCACTAGCTCTCTTTTTCTTCTTTTTCCTTTGAATTCCCCCTTTCTTTGCCCCCAATGTTGTGTGATAAAGATGGAAATAACAACATTATCATTCTTTTGCATGTCACTGGTGAAGGCATTATTTCCTTACTTCTGAGCATTACACATTCAAATATTTCCATTATTATTGTGGTATACCACATCCCTCATGATCTTATTTGATTCTTGTAATAGTCTGATATTAGTATATTATCATTATTGAATTTTAATTCGATATAAACCATTTTGAATATGTGTACATTTACACATGTATATGTATGTATGTGTGTGTGTGTGTGTGTGTGTGTGTGTGTGTGTATTTATGTATGTATGTATGTATGTATGTATGCATGTATTTAAATGGTTCCATTTCTATTTACCATGTTTTTCAAAGAATGTATATATATATATATAGATATATTATGTATTCAAATTTTATTTACATACATGTATATATTTATGCATTCATGTATAATTTGTTTGATTGGGAATGACTTATAAGTTCCATTATGCAATCATTTGAATTAAGAAATGAACTTCTAATCTTATCACAAGCATCCATATACATAATTAAAAGAATTTCTTTTAATCACTCTTTTCAATACTTTCTTTCATTTTCTTCAAAACACGAAGTTTAAATAGATGATTTAATCTACAATTTCCATTCATTTTCAATCACTAAAAAAAATTCCAAGTCATGAAATCACATTCTTCTATATATGAAAAAATAGTTCAAATGCAAATCATCATGCCATTTGTAGTGTGTGCACCCAGATTCCAACTAGCTTATCGTTCGATCTAGCTAAACAATCCTACTTTAATCATGTTCTCATCCTTCAGCCTGTCACTATACAACTGCACACAGTTGCACTTGCAAATTTGTCAATAAATTTCAATTCTTGAAAAAATATTAAATAATTTTTGAAAGTTCACAAGTCAACATCAATCAACTTCTTCCATTTATTTTTCAAAAATTCAAAAATTCCTTTTAATATTCAATTGAATTTCTTCAATAATTCAATTTTTCATATTATAATAAATAAGCAATAAAATTGGGTTATGACATCCTTCCCCTCTTGGAAGAGACATCATCCCAATTTCTAGTAATTCCAATAAAAGAACATCATATCAAATTTTGCACACATATGTCTATTTCAATATTACATCAAAACATATATGTCTATTTCAACATCACGTTGAATTATATATATCTATTTCAACATCACATTGAATTATATATGTCTATTTCAACATCACATAAAAAATATATGTCTATTTAAACATCACATCAAAAAAATATGTCTATTTCAACATCACATCAAAAATATCTATGTCTATTTCAACATCACATCAAAATATATATTTCTATTTCAACATCACATTGAAATTATCGGTGCAAGAGCACCAATCTATTTCATCTATATTTGATCAAGCTTGTTTGGTGATAGGTTGTCTTAGGGGTTTGAGGTATTTTGGTGTATCAATATGGTCTAAATTAACCATTAGTATGTATTAGGAGGTCATCTTTGTTAAGATATGCAATGTTGTCAAATGATGCTAAAAAATGCAAGAATTTGTAATTGAGGGTCTTAGGTAGAATTTGGTGTCTTGAGTCTTAGATTTTATGGAATAAGGTCATATTGGACCATTTAGTGTGGTAATTAGTCATTGTAATGGTCATTAGGAGGTTTGGGGGTTTAGTTTGCAAAAATTGACAAAATTGTCAAATGTTGACAAGGCAAAAAAATGTAAAAGTGCAATTTTGAGGAAGCCCAATAGGCAGTTGGGATTTGAAAAGGTAGCTAGTTAGTTTGGAGGGTAGTTTTAGTGGGAAAGTGTTTAAATATGTGAACTCCATTGATGTAAAGGGTTGTTGAAAAAATTGTGAAGGAAAATCAATAAAGAAAGCCCCAGTTTGCTTTAATTTCTATGTTTTTACAATGAATTCAGCATTACTAGTCACTTGTACGATTCTGTATTGTAGCATAACTTGTTAAAATTTAGTGGATTCATTGGAGGAGAGAGTTAACTACAGTCTACATTTGGTTTGAGCATTGAAATTGTTCTTGAAGCATTTTGTATCTATTTTGTTGTGACTGCCCAGGCATACCCTATTCAAGGGTTTTGAGGCTTTAATCATGAAATAAAGCCCATTCCACATTTTTTACTCCATGTTTCTAAGTGGAATAGGCTCAAGATGTTATATTTAGGATGGTAGAGGGGTAAGTTTGATCTGTATGAAGGATTTAGTGAAAGTTTTGTGGACTATCCTGAGGAAAAGTGGAGAATTAGGGTGTGGAAGTGATGGTTTTGTGAGAGAATTGGATGAATATTGCAAGTAGAGGCTATGAGATGGTTTTGTGAGTTTGGGAAGGCATATTCAAGAGTGTTGGAGGTGGTGGTAGACTCTAGAGAGGTTGGGAACCATAAGTTTCAATAAACCCTACCCTTAACATGTGACAATTGAGGGTTTTCTAGTACTATGGCTAGATGAAAATTGAATTGGGATTTATGTCATTTGTTAGGTCTAAGAATTTTTTCAAAATTGGTTACAAGATTTAGGAACACTTCCTTTGAAAAAGTGACCTAATTGGTCTACTAGGTCAGTGTAGATTCATGAATTTGAATGATATTTTCCAAGATGACCTTTGGAGTTCTTTGGATATGTTTGAGTATGCAATGAAGGGTGTTTGAAAGTGTCAAGGGATTGGTTGTTGTGTGGTCCCTTGTGTGGGAAAGTTGAGAAATTTTGGTTTGTAGACCTACTTGTTGAAGGATAGAGTTAGATTGGTTAAGTTCTTTGTAAGGGTTTTGTGAACCTTTTTGTTGATTGAAATAACTTGAAATGTGTGGGTTTAGGCCAAAGACACCAAGCTCTACATCAATTATATATGTCTATTTCAACATCACATTTTTTTTAAAGCATGAAGGATCATAGTATTTCAATCCAAAAAATTTCAAACAAAATTATTGAGTTTCTTGTTCAAGAAAACAAATGTGGAAAGAAGTGTTCTATTTCTTTCACATCCTCCCAAGTAGCACTGTCCTCTAAGTACTAGTCCCATTAGACCTTAAATTGAGCAATATTTCAGCTCCACAACTTAATGTTGTGTCTATCCAAGATTTTAATGGGATCCACTAGCACCACTCTTGAATCATGTACTTGCAAAGATTGCCAATCAAGCAAATGAGTCACATTAGGATCATATGGCTTAAGCAAGGAAACATGAAACACATTATGAAGTTGAGCCAGAGTAGGTGGTAGAGATATTATATAAGCAACTAGGTTAATCACTTCCAAGACTTCAAACAGTCCCACATATCTTGGAGCCAACTTGGAAGACTTTCCAAAAGCAATAGAACTTTTATGAGGTTTCACAGTTTTCAAGAAAACTTTATCCCCTATTGCGAATTGTCTAAGAGTTCAATTCTTGTCATACCATAACTCTTCTGTCGGTTTGCTGCCTCTTTCAATCTACTCTTAATGACCCTCATTTTCTATTTCATTTCCTTAAGCACTTCAAGTCCTACTATGATCCTATCCTCTGATTTATCCCAACTGATGGGGGTATGACACTTTCTCCCATACAAGGCTTCAAATGGTGTCATGCCTAAGGATGTATGATAGGATTTTTTGTAAGAAAACTCTACCAAAGGAAAATATTCTTCCCACCTATACTGTTGGTCCATACAATGCATTTAGAGGAGATCTTTGGCTACCTAATTCACCCTCTCTATTTGCCCATCAATCTGAGGATGATAAGCTGAGCTGAAATTCAATTTGGTTCCTAATGCAAAATCCAAGGTCATCCAAAACCTTGAGGTAATTCATGTGTCCTTATCATAAATGATAGTCCCTGGCACTCCATGCAAGTGAAAGATCTCCTAGATAAATTTCTTAGCCAGGGTCAATGATCCATACTTAAGGTTTTCGAGAATGAAGTGCACAACCTTGGTTAACTTATTAATCATGACCAGGATAACAGCATGCTTGTTTTTTCTCAATGGAAACCCCTATATAAAGTCCATATTGATTTCCTTCCATTTATACTCAAGTATGTCATGAGGATACAATAACCCGACTTGGTGTGCATGCTCAACCTTGACTCACCGACACTTTAAGCATCTGGTTGCATACTCCACTACATCCTTCTTGAGTTTAGGCCAAAAAGACAGAGTCTTCAACTCTACAATCATCTTGGATACTCTAGGGTATCTTGAATAAGGTGAATTTTGAACTTCTTCTAAAACCAAATTTCTCAACTCTCTAGAGTCAAGAATATACATTCTTATTTGGTATCTCAAAATATGATTCAAATCAATCTCATACCCATTGAACCAATGATCCAAAGGATTTATTGCTAGGGTGCTTCTTCACTCTCTCATAGTGCTCATCCCCTAGCAGATTCTGAATCACTTGCTGTCTTAAGTTAGACCTTGTTGAGATCATGGTTTTCATATGTCTTCATCTACTAAGAGCATCAACCACTTAGTTGTCTCTCCCTTTTATATATTCAATTCCAAACACATACTCGCTAAGGAATTCCAACCGCCTTCTTTGTTGCACACTCAGGTTTGGCTGGGTAAATATGTATCTCAATCCTAAGTGGTATGTCTTGAGTTTAAATGGATTTCCCAAAAGATAATGCCTCCACATATGTAAGGCATGAACTATGGTCACCAATTCCAAATCATGAGGCACATAGTTCACTTCATGTTGCTTGAGCTTCCTTGATTCATAAGCTACCACTTGTCCATCTTGCATCAATACTGCTCCCAATTCCTCTCATGAAGCATCTGTGATTAATGTGAATCTCCCATTAGGATCAGGGATGGTTAGCATTGGTTTTGTTATAAGCCTCTCCTTTAGGATTTTTAATTCTCACTCGCATTTCTCCATCCATTCAAACTCTATTCCCTTCCTTTGGAGTGAGTTAATAGGAAATGCAATCTGGGATAACCCTTGCACAAACTTCTTATAGTATACTATAAGGCCCATGAAGCTACAGCCTTCCAACACATTCCAAGGCACTAGCCATTCCATGATTACCTTGATCTTTTTGGGGTCTACATATACTCCTTTAGTTGAAATGATATGGCTCAAATAGTGCACTTTGTCCTAATAGAATGAACACTTGGACAACTTTCTAAAGATTTTCCTTTCTTTTAATCACTGAAAAACTATCCTCAAATGTCTATCATGCTCTTCAATAGTCTTTGAGTAGACCAAAATGTTATCAATAAAAATCAAAACAAATTCATCCAAGTAGTCTCTGAATACACTATTCATGAGGTTCATGAAGGCTATTGGGGCATTAGTTAAACCAAAAGGTACCAATGTGAACTCATAATGTCCATATTGAGTTCTAAATGCAGTCTTCGAGATGTCTTCTTCCTTAATCCTCTAATGGTACCGTAACTTGAGATCAATTTTGGAGAACACCATCTCTCCTTTCATCTAGCCAAATAACTCATCAATCCTTAGGAGTGGATACCGCTTCTTGATGGTAACCTTGTTCAACATCTGATAATTATACATAGACGCAAAGTTCCATCCTTCTTTTTCACGAAAATAACTAGCACTCCCCAAGAAGACACACTGGGTCTTATCAATCCCTTATCCAAAAATTCCATTATCTGGGCCTTCAACTCATAAAGCTTTGTGTTGGTCATCTAATAAGGTGCCTTAGATTGAGGCTCAACTCTTAGAACTAGGTTGATAGAAAAATTGAATTCCTGATTTGGAGACAACTCTGTAAGTTCATCAGGGAATATGTCTTGGAACTCCTTGAGAATAGGATAGTCATATAAATATGGCTCCTTACTATCAATATTACTAACATGCACTGCATAAATTGCACATCCCTTTCGATGATCCTTCTTGATCTGCATGGCAAAAATCTGTCTAACCTCTAAGGGTCATTGCATTCCAAAAACCTCAACTGGCTTTCCATAATCATCGAGACAATTGACCATCTTATCCTCACAGTTCACTATAGCCTTATTCTCAGTTAACCAATTTATTCCTAAAATTGCATCATATGAGCCTAAGGGTGCCTTATACAAGTTGACCTAAGTTTCAAGGGTTGGAAGTTCTATCTCACTGCAAAAGAGACAAGTATCTACCCTTCATTGTGCTCGATTACCATATTGGACTATGCATGAATTTTCCATGTATCCAGATCTAATGGGTATCTTGGATATTATTCTAGGATCTATAAAACATTCAGTAGCTCTAGTATCAATTAAGATAGAGACATATTGGCCATAGAGCTTACCTACCAGCTGAATTAACAAAGCCTGATACTTTGCCTATCTGTTACCCACTACAACATGGATCTGGTGATTTTGCTGAAAGCTTCCTTCCTTCCATGACTTCGACCACTAAGGAAAACTTGAGGCATAATGATCGACTCCAAAATTATAGCATCCATCTTGAGGCCCTTTGTGACCTCTTGACTTGTCCTCTCTAAAGCCCTTCTACTTATGGTCATCTTTTCCCTTTCCTTTGTTTTCTTTCTTATTCTTTCCAGCATTACAATCTTTACCCTTCTCTTGCAACTCACTTCTTCTCTTGAGATTGCAAATCTAATGGCTCTTGTCTCCCTTCTGAAATTTCATCTTCCCATACCACAACTTAGAATTTGAGTTGCTATAAATATTGGATAGCTGTTACAGCTTTTGTTTATGTTTGTTGGCTTTTTGGAAGACTTCATTCATGGTTTGAGGTTCATGCATATCCACTTTAGCTTCAATGTGAGGTCTAAGTCCCATTATAAATTTCCAGATATGGAATCGTTCATCTCCCTGATACTGGGGCACACATTTCAATAGGTTGGTGAACTTTTCACAATACTGAATCACAATCATATTTCCCTAGGTTAATTTTTGAAACTCTGTCACTTTCTTGTCAAAGAAAAGTTGTGGTAACCATCTCTTCTTGAAGGCTTGGAGGAAGAGTTCCCATGTGATCTTGGTAGGTTGAAGATTTTTTTCCAACTTCTCATTATCCTACCAAGTTGCTACTTCACCTGAGAGCTAATACATAGCCCATGCCACCTTGGTCTCTTCAAAAAGGTTACGGAACCCAAAATATTTTCCATCTCTATAATCCAGGCCTCAGCTCTAGCTTTGGTAGCCTTACCATCAAACTCTGGAGGTGCTACTCTTTTGATGTCTTTTCCAAGTTCTTTCTCACTTCATCCTCATGGACCTACCCTTGGACCATTGTATCCTTGATTTCCTTCTACATTCCTATGGTCCTAGTCCTCGCATGCCACTTGAACTTCTTTATCTATATGATCCATGTGAGACTCTTGTCAATTCAAAAGCTCTAGAATTTGCTCCAACCTCTTGTTAGGTCTATTATCAAAACCACTACCACCCCCATCTTGCTTGGTGGTCACCATGAAGTCTCACACTTATCCTACAACACAGTCACATTTATCGCATCTCAACACAAGGTTCTATGAATAAACGTTCTTATGCTACATCACAAAATTTTCATATGCATACATCCCTCAATATAGAAGACATACACATTGATGCATAACACACACACATTTTAGACTCTCTCATTAATGACACCAAAAGAAATATCATTTGATTTTATTTATATTTAAGGTGAGTCAATAGACCTTTATTTACAATAGGCTTCAAGTTACATCATTGTAGTTTCTTGGTATCAGAAAGAGGACATTCTTCTGGGTCCTCACCTGAGTTTACATCAGACTTTACGAAAAATATTGGTTGAGCACTCGAGCTCTCATTTTCCTCTTTAGTAAACAAGGGTGCATTGGGTCCACACCCTAGAGGCTAGTCTCAGATTGCAAAAAGATTTTTGATCTTAGATGTTCACTTCTCCTCAATCTTCAAGCATCTCTCTAGCTTGATTCATGTAAGAGCTTGAGCTAGAGTTTTGTCATTGAGAATTTCTATTTGAATCTTTGTCTTGGTGTTTCATTCCTTTACTTCATTCTTACGCGAGTTTCTAATAGTTTTCCTTTTCCTTCATCTTGCCTTTGACCTTCCCATCCCTGGATTCAATTTAGGTTCCATCAATTATCAGGACTTCCAAATTTAGGTCAAGGGTCAACTACCCTAGTCAACTATGGTAGACTCAAGGCCTAGAGTTGAACCCTAAGCTCCAATACAAAATGTAATAACCCATTTGAAATTATTACTTAATTATTATTATTGTAAATGACACATGAATATACCCATTGAATTAAAAAGACATAACTAGTGGCCAAATTCAATCATAGCTACACATGTTCATTTAAAATGAGTCAACGATTCATATATTCATTGCAAAATTCAAATTACAATATCATGTTTGAACTGAATGCTAAGGTTTTGAAGTCATTACATTGTACATTTTTCCATCAAGTACATAAATATATTACATCAAGTTACATCATATACTTTAATAGTCTTGTGAACAACTAAGATTCTTCTTTGATACTTTCTTCCACTGGTGGACAAGAACATGGTTGAAGCGCTTTACTGCCCAACCACAAAGCTTACGCTTCCCCAATATTCTTCCAACTTGAAGAATGTCTGACCCTACACATAAAGTTTAGCAAGAGAACAATCTGCAAGGTGGAATCTGGTGCATGCACATACATCAACACACAATTTCTATCTACAAATTAGAAAAGAAAGAGCAAGATCTATGTTAGGAGTGGAAAAGAGTGAAATCATAGAGTTCATGTACATACATAATGAACTAAATTTCTTGGTCAAGCATAATAAATGTGTTACAACAACAAAAAATAATAGGTTTTGGTAAAGAAAACCTATACTCTCTGAACTCCATTTCAACACCTATCCCAGAAGGTAACTTTCTACTAAACATTGCATAATAGCTATCTACCCTCTAGCAACATCTACCCTGAGGTGCTCTAGTCAACTAAGGTATCATTGTTGTGTTTAGAATATTCTTTCACTCATGTTTCAATAGAAGATTCTAATTCTATTTTACTTTATAAACAAAGATTAGATTTATAAACCATTAGAATAAATTCTACAATCAGTCATATTATTCTTATGACTATTATGGATATGTGTAGGATCATGATGGGCCAAAAAGTGGCAATATGATGGGTATGTGGCTGACAACTCTTTTTTTACCCAAAATTGATGAAACGAAAAGGGTTTTTAAAGGATATTCTCAACTTTCCACCAATATAAATTATGTTTAAATTTGAATTTAATAAGTAATTATTATTCATTTTCTATTCAAATTATGACTAAAGTCTTGATTGATAGATTGATTGAAAAACATCTATAACTTTCAAATGGTATCACATTTTTTGAATCCAAAACATGTGTCACATTCTATTCTTTGCATAATATAGGATTAAAAAAAGAAAAATTGAATTTCATGAAGTTTTGACCAAGTTAAGGTGGCCAGACACACGAGTTTTTTATATTTTTTAAAAGTTGTAATTAAAAATTCATTATTAATTATTTACTTGGAAAAATTACAAAACATATGCATCACATCAGAAATGATTCCTCTACTTTATATCTAAAATATTATTAAAAATATTTCCTCTACTTATATCTAAAATCTTATTAAAAAAATATTATCATTTTATTGTGGTTAGGCAGCTTAGATAGACACCTACTTCTTATTTTTCCCTAAAATTTAAGTAATATTGCATTGAAATTTCAAATTTTCACCAAACAATTTTTTTTTTAAACAAACCTAGTAGTTTAGAAACTAAATTCAATTTGCTACAAATTCTATTCTTACATATTTTTGAAATAATATAGATAACTTATTCAAATTTTTACGTCAAGTTGCCTAACTCTGATTTTTCTAATTTTTTTGCCACTTAAGGGCCTATTTTTTCCATGATGATCCTATACATACCCTTATATACTTTGCATCATAAACATTTTGCATTAAAAATATACTAAAAACAAAAGAAGGTATGTCACAAGTATGTGTATGTACATAGATGAAGTCTATGTGCATACACATATATGTGCCTACTAATATTAAAGTTTGTGCATACATTTTGAAATAATCATTAATTCAAATTGCAATCTTAAAATAGTATTCCATTTGATGTTTCTTTGTCAAAAAATTAAGAATCATTTAAAAAAGTTTATGCTAATAGTTTCCAACATACTATCATTGCATTCTTACAACTTTGATATTCTAACATTTTTGTTTACATAAGAACATTCACCATTTAAACAAAACAAGTATTGTTTCCTACTAAACAGTTATGAAACAAACTATTTACATATGACCATTCATGGTTTAAACAAAACAAGTATTACTTCCAACTAAATAGTTATGAAACAAGTTGTTTACATATGAACATTCATTGTTTAATAGAACAAGTATCGCTTCATACTAAAAAAATTATGAAACAAGTTATTTACATATGAACATTCATTGTTTAAATAGAACAAGTATTGTTTCCTACTAAATAGTTATACAAAAAGTTGTTTACATATGTATATTCATTGTTTGAAAAAATAGTTATACAAGTTGTTACATATGTGCATTCATTTTTTAAACAAAAAAAGTATTATTTCCTACTAAATAGTTTAAGAAAATGAGGTTGTTTCAGCTACATAGATAACTTTAACAACAAAACAGTGTCATTTACAAAAGGTTATTTTCTATTTGCATCATGGAAACATTATTTTAGACTAAAAAGTTGCATTTAATCACAAAAAACATCATTTTCCCAACAAAATATACACCGTTTACAACTTCTTATTATTTTTTCAAGTTGTTTTTCCAGTAATACTACTATCTGCAGCTTCTCTTTTGTCAAATTTCAAACAAGCCAAGAGTTTTCTTTAACAATCAAATAACCTTTTTTATACATCAATCCAACATAATGACTATTATTCAGATCTTGAACAAATTTCATCTCTGAAATTCATTGTGAAACTTAATAGTATAAAGAATCTAAGTTGATCATGCTTGTTGAGGTAAAACTTAAACAAGTATTTTAGTGAATAGGAAAACATCATGGAAGTTTCGAGTTCTAGCAGAATTCATACCTTTTTAAGTTTATTCAAACATTCGTAGGGCACTCTAAGTCGACCATTCATATTGGTTTGCTGCATTTCCTTCAAGTAACAATGACATGCACATAAAAGATCAATCTTAAAGACATGTTGGTTTCCCCTCTAAAATCGACATGCAAATCTCTTAGATGCAAGGAAATCTTCCATTTGATCTTACAGATCAAATCCCCTCTTGGGTTTATCAAATTTTAACTTAGATTTCACCACCTTTCCTCTAAAATGAAGTGACATTTTGATACAGAGAATACATCTCGAGCTTTTGTTTTAGCTTCTTCATATCGGCCCAATCAACATGAAGAACATAAAACATATTCAAAGAACACATCATAGGGTTAATACCCTTTGGGAAATTGATGGTCGATCCAAAAACATCATAAGAAAATATAGAGAATCAAAGTAGAGACTCTAAATAGCCATTAAATGGATAGTTCGAGGTGAGAGCTTAATAATAATCACATCTTAATAATCTTTTAAGGCTTGGCCTAGCCATGAAGGCTGGCTGCATGGCTTCAAAATGAATCACATACAATACCAGCCATAGGTCAGGCATCCCAAGGCTAGGGTTGACACCACTTACTTGGCTCATAGTCATGATTACAACTAGAATACTTTCTACAGTGAAAGATGCAATCGACTTAAATGATAAAATCCATCATTCATACAATGAATGAAATTCTATAAGAGAAAATCAAGTTTTCTTACTATGAAATCTGCTTACCTATAATATCAAGCTTTGTGTGAGTCTGTTTCTTGATTTTTCCTTCACCCACTAGCTCTCTTTTTCTACTTTTTCCTTCAAATTCCCCCTTTCTTCGCCCCCAATGCTATGTGATAAAGATGGAAACAACAACAACAATAACATCATCGATCTTTGTATGCCATCAACGAAAGCATTATTGGGCCTTACTGTCGGCCATTACACATTCAAATATTGCCATTATTATAGTGGAAGACCATGTCCCACATGATCTTATTTGATTCTTGTAATAGTCTGATATTAGTACATTATCAGTTATCGAATTTGAATTCAATATAACCATTTTGAATATGTGTACGTATATGTGTGTGTGTGTGTATGTATTTAAATGGTTCCATTCTTATTTACCATATTTTTCAAATTATGTATATATATTTATACATATACATACATACATACATAAATGTGTGTGTGTGTATTCGGATTTTATTTACATACATGTATATATATGCAAATATTTATTTATGCATTCATGTATAAGTTGTTTGTTTGGGAATGACCTATAAGTTCCACTATGCAATCATTTGAATTAAGAAATGAACTTTTAATCTTATCACAAGCATCCATATACAAAAATTAAAATATTTTTTTTTAATCACTCTTTTCAATACTTTGTTTTGTTTTCTTCAAAACTCAGAGTTTAAATAGATTATTTAATCTACAAGCCATTCATTTTCAATCGCTGAAACAAATTTCAAGTCATGAAATCACATTCTTCTATATATGCAAAAATAGTTCAAATGCAAATCATCATGTCATTTTGATGTAAGAGTATCCAGTGGTGTAAGGGCAATCTTGCATCACCCAAAAACATGCATTGCATTTATATTTCCTTTGGTTACCTTTTTGTAGATGTCTTTGCATTTCTGGATACCCTTTTTGTCATTATGTAAATCTCTAGTTTTAGTTATGCAGTTCTGCTTTCTCCGATCAACTGCTATTTTTAACAGTTTTTGGAATTTTGCTGTTATTTTTAGCAACTTTTGGGAATTGAAAATGTTTTGGAATGATAATTGAATGAAAATTATATGAGAGGATATAGAAAAAAATAATAATAATATTGGTGAAATAATCAGGTGGAGAGCATTCCCAATTTGAAAGATATTGTAATTTTAGTCTCCCAGAAAAGCACCTAAAAACCTTCTAGATTGGGTTTTAGGCACTAAATGGCCCCAAAATGGCCCCAAAAAATTTCCAAAATTGGTAAAGTGGATTTCGAGTATGTTCCTGACTTCAAGACCTTTCCAATTGTTCAAACGGTTGAAAAAAGGTCTCCCAGATCAAAAGTTATGGCTCCCGGAAGTTGGTACACTTTCAAAATGTGTTGATTTTCTAATGGTGTTTTAATTTTTGAGTTTCAAATTGTAATTCTTGGTGCCAAACCACAAAAACTCATAAATTGAATGTTTTTTTTGGATTCTAAGGGGAAAATGGCTATTTATGGGGGGATTTTTCTGATTTTGGTAGCTTTTTGGGGAAAAGAGTTCGCATGCTACGAAAAGGGGAACTTCTGCGATTTCTGTAATTTTTAAAACTTCTTTAGCTTGCATGTATGATAGAGCTTGAGGATTTGGGATTTTATTCATTTAAGATTTTCATTATTGAATAATAATAAAGTTTTCTAATTGTGTGCATTATTTCTGTGTCTCGGGTTTGCTCCCTCGTCAGGTGGTATCAAATCCAGGTTTTCTTGAGTGTGTGAACAAATCACCGATTGTGAGGCAGTTCGCACCAAAACTGTGGTTGTGGGTTTGAGGTATTCAAGATGCCTCCAAGAGTGATTCCTAGTAGGCATGGTGGTGCCAGAGGTGGTAGAAATGTTGGTGGAAGAGATCCATTGGTGGACGAGGGTTTCAGAGCCCTCTAGAGACAAATTGATGCATTGCAGGAGTAGATGAGAAAAGGGTTAAACCTGAGAAGAAGAGGAGAAAGTGAGGATGAAGAAGAGATGGAAGATACAAATGCAGAGGAGGAAGAAGTGGCGAATGATCAAGATCAAATGTGGCTAATTAGGGCCATTTCAAATATTGGAAAAAGACCCAGAATAGAAGTCCCCAGTTATTCTGGAAGTCTGAACCTAGAAGAGTTGATCGACTAGATCAACGAGTTAGAAGAGTATTTTGAGTATGAAGAAGTAGAGGACCCAGATTAGGTTAAGTTTACAAAGATGAAGCTGAAGAGCCATGCCAATATTTGGTAGAAAGAGGTCCAGTTGGAGAGAAATCGAAGAGGAAAAGGAAAGATCAACAATTGGGATTGCATGGTGGAGAAACTGAAGAAGCAGTTCATACTAGTGGACTATGAGTTAGATTTGCTGAAGAAATTGCAAAGGTTGAAGCAAGGAAGTAGATCTATGAAAGAATACATTGAATATTTTCACAAGATAATCATCAAAACGGGACATGTAGAGGCTAACAAGGAGAAGGTAGCATGTTACCTTAATGGGTTACGACCAAGCATTCAAGAGGAGTTAAGCCTAGTCAAAATGACCACCATTGAGGATGCGTACTAGTTTGCCCTAAAAGTTGAAGAAAATTTGAACAAAAGGTTTGATAAAAAGAAAAAAGGAAGAGGAGGTCAAAGTGGAAAGGGTGGTGGAAGATCTTCTAGAAGCCAAAATGAGGATGAGAAGAAAAATGGAGATGTGGGTACCAGTCGAGGATAGAGGAGTGATAATTTTTACCACCTGTGTGATCAAAACGGTGGTGATCAAAGAGGTAGAGGGCAAGAAAGATCTAGAAAAGGATCTGGAAGAGGTGGTTTTAGAGGAACTTGTTTCCAGTATGGAGAAGAAGGGCATCGAGCCTATGAATGTCCACAACACCAAAAAATGATAGATAGTTGACCAGAAGGTCGTAGAAGGGTTGCACATGCAGATGAGGAGGCCCAATATGAGCATTCAAATGATGTCGAAAGGGGAGAAGCCCTAGTGGTGAGAAGAGCCCTGGTGACTGGAGAGAAGGAACAAGAACAAAGGAAGAATTTGTTTCACACAAGGTACAAATGTGAAGGAAAATATTGTGATGTCATTATTGACAGTGGGAGTACTGATAATCTGGTGTCAGAAGAGATGGTTGTAAAACTAAAGTTGAAGAGGGAAATACATCCACATATGTATCAGATTTTCTGGTTGTAGAAAGATCACAAAGTTCTACTCAATGAGCAATGCTTAGTGAAGTTCAAAATTGGGAGCTATCGTGATGAGGTACTCTATGATATCATCCCCATGGATGCATGTCACATGTTGTTGGGGAGGCCGTGGTAGTTCGACAAGCAAGCTATACATGATGGCCATGCAAACACTTATTCCCTGATGAAGGATGTAGTCCACCATAAGTTGAAACCCCTAAAGGAGGACAAAGAAAAGGTATGCATTAGTGCTAGGGCTTGTTATGTTGATGGAAGGAAATTTTTAGAAGGCATGAAGCATGAGCATCTGTGTTATGCATTGATTCCTCAAATGGATAAAGAGGATAGTGGGAATGTACCAAGAGAAGTTTTTGGGTTATTGGGTGAGTTTCAGAAGATTGTTTCTTATAATGTGCCTGAGGGTTTACGACCAGTGAGGAAGATCAGTCATCAGATTGACTTGATCACTGAAGCTAGTTTGCCAAATAAGGCAGCTCACAGAATGACTCCTACAAAAAATGAGGAGTTGAATAGACAAGTTTGAGAGTTGTTGAGAAAGGGTTTGATTTAAGAGAGTCTAAGTCCATGTGCAGTACCTGCAATACTAGCATTGAAGAAGGATGGGGAGTGGAGAATGTGCAAAGACTCCCAAGCCATAAACAAGATACTAATCAAATACTGATTTCCCTTTCCAAGGATGGATGATTTGATGGACTGTTTGAGTAGAGTGCAATACTTCACAAAGATTGAACTAAAGAGCAGATATCACTAGATTTGGATTCATGAGGGAGATGAATGGAAGACTGCCTTCAAGACCAAAGAGGGCCTATACAAGTGGTTAGTCATGCCTTTTGGGCTAACCAACACACCGAGCACATTCATACGGCTCATGAACGAGGTATCGAAAGAATTTTTGGAAAACATTGTTATTGCGTACTTAGATAATATTTTGATATTCAGTAAATCCTTGGGTGAGAATTTGGTGCATATTCATAGATTCTTTGAAGAGTTGAGAGAAGAGAAATTGTTGATTAATCTAAAGAAGTGTAGTTTTGTGAGGAAGGAGTTAGTGTACTTGGGGTTTATTGTTTTGGCAGAAGGTCTCAAGATGGACCCAGAGAAGGTGAAGGCTATTATGGAATGGCCTACCCCAGGAACTGCTATTGAGGTGAGATCTTTCCATGGTCTAGCCAGTTTTTACAAAAAGTTCATTAGAAACTTCAGTAGTATTTGTGCACCCTTGACTGAAGCAATGAGAGGGGATAGAAAATAATTTAAGTGGAGCACTGGAGCAGCGAAGATTTTTGATCTGTTGAAGCAAAAAGTGATAGAGTAACCAATTTTAGCCCTCCCAAATTTCAATAAGGTGTTTCAGGTGGATTGTGATGCCAATGGTTGTGCCATTGGAGCAGTGTTGAGCCAAGAAGGTAAGCCCATTTCCTATTTTAGTGAAAAGTTAAATGATGCAAAGAGAAAGTACTATGTATATGATCAAGAATTTTATGCAATAATTCAAGCATTAAAGAAATGGAGACATTATCTGTTGCCGGAGTTTGTTTTATTTATTGATCATCAAGCATTATAGTATCTGAATAGTCAAGGGAAATTAAATCAACGACATATGAAATGGGTAGAATTTTTGTGAAGTTATACCTTTGTTTTAAAGCATAGGAGTGGGAGGTTGAATAGGGTTGCAGATGCCTTAAGAAGGAGGCATACATTATTGAATGAGATGCAGATTGAAGTGGTTGGGTTCAATGAACTCAAGCCATTGTACCTTGAGGATCCTGATTTTGCAGAGGCTTGGAAAGCTTGCAAGGAGCCTGTTACAGTTGACAGGACAAGGTGGTTGGATTTCATAATCCAAGATGACATGTTGTTTAAAGGAATCCAATTGTGTATTTCAAGGAGTTCCATGAGGGAGAACCTAATAAAGGAGAAGCATAGTGGAGGAATGGAAGGGCATTTTGGTTGAGATAAGACTATTGCCATTATCAGTGAACATTATTATTGGCCATAGTTGTCACAGGATGTGAGGAATTTTATGCAAAGTTGTAGGGTGTGTTAGATGGCTAAGGGAGTGAGCTAGAATATAGAGTTGTATCAACCCTTACCTGTACCAACGAGACCTTGGGAAGATATAATTATGGAATTTGTTCTTGGATTGCCAAGCACATAGAGAGGGGATGATTTAGTGTTTGTGGTAGTTGACAGATTTTCAAAGATGGGGCATTTCATTCCATGCCGAAAGACCCATGATGTAGTCCACATTGTTGACTTGTTCTTTAGAGAGGCGGTGAGGCTACATGGTCTGCCAAAGAGTATAGTCTCAGATCATGATACCAAGTTTGTGGGATACTTTTGGAGGACCTTGTGGAAGAAGTTGAAGATAGAGTTGAAGTTCAGTTCTGCACACCATCCACAAACTGATGGGTAGACTAAGGTGCTTGGTAGGAGATAAACCCAAGGGATGGGACTTGATCTTACCCCAGGAAGAATTTGCTTACAAAAATTTTGTCAACAAAAGCACTGGTAGATCACCATTCTAGATTGTGTATGGAGGTAGTCCTAGGACTGCTTCAGAATTGAGGAAGATGGACTAGGAGAAGAAGACTAGTGTCGAAGCTGAAGACTATGCAGAGCACATCAAGAATGTACATGAGGTAAGAGAACATATCAATAAGATGAATATGCAGTATAAGGCTAAGGCAGGTCAAAAGAGGAGGAATAAGGAGTTTTAGGTAGGTGATGAAGTGATGGTCCACTTAAGGAAGGAAAGGTTTCCAATGTGAACCTATAACAAATTAAAGATGAAGAAGTTCAGTCCCTGTAAAATTTTGAAGAGGCATGATTCAGGGAACACATATGAGGTAGAGTTGCCAAATAGAGTCAAAATTTCCCCTGTGTTCAAAATTTCAGATTTGACAAAGTATTATGAAGGTGGTGCAAAAGAAGTACCAACAATGGAACAGTGTGGTATTCCAGCATCTACATCAAAGAAGGAGAAGATTGAAGCAATCCTGAATAGTCATGTGGGAAGGAGTACTAGAAACAAGAAATATGAAGAATATCTAGTGAAGTGGAGAGGAAGGCTTGTGGAAGACTCATCCTGGTTGTTTAAGGTAGAGGTTGATCATTTGGGTTTTCCTCAACCATTTGAGACGTTATGGGGTCACTTCTCAAATTACCGTAGGTGTCTGATGCAGGAGCATCCAGTGGTGTAAGGGCAATCTTGCATCACCCAAAAACATGCATTGTATTTATATTTCCTTTGGCTAGATTTTTGTAGATATCTTTGCATTTCTGGATACCCTTTTTGTCATTATGTAAATCCCCAGTTTCAGTTATGTGGTTTTTCTTTCTCTGGTCAATTGCTATTTTTAGCAGTTTTTGGAATTTGCTACTATTTTTAGAAACTTTTGGGAATTAAAAGTGTTTTGGAATGAAAATTATATGGGAGGATTTAGAACAAAAAAATAAGAAGATTGGTGAAAGAATCAGGCGGAGAGCATTCTCGGTTTGAAAGATATTGCAGTTTTAGTCTCCTAGAAAAGCACCTAAAAACCTTCTAGATTGGGTTTGAGGCACTAAATGGCCCCGAAACGGCCCAAAAACTTGCTAAAATTGGTAGAGAATATTTTGAGCACATTTCTAACTCTGTGACCTTTCCAATGGTTCAAAAGTTATGGCTCCTAGAAGTTGGTACACTTTCAAAATGTGTTGATTTTGAATGGTGTTTTAATTTTTGAGTTTCAAATTGTAATTCTTGGCGCCAAACTGCCAAAACTCATAACTTCAATGTTTTTTTTGGCTCCTAAGGGAAAAATGGCTATTTATGGGGGGATTTTTCTAATTTTGGTAGCTTTTTGGGGAAAAGAGTTTGCATGCTACGAAAAGGGGAACTTTTGTAGCTTGCATGTATCACAGAGCTTGAGGATTTGGGATCTTCTACATGTAAGATTTCTATTATTGAATAATAATAAAGTTTGCTAGTTGTGTGCACTAT
The DNA here is from genome assembly GCA_007258455.2 of Sequoia sempervirens. Taxonomy (NCBI): domain Eukaryota; kingdom Viridiplantae; phylum Streptophyta; class Pinopsida; order Cupressales; family Cupressaceae; genus Sequoia; species Sequoia sempervirens. The sequence continues at coordinate 320,518,203 of VDFB02086081.1, forward strand.
TTTTGTGTCTTGGTTTTGCTCCCTCATCACATTTGTGGTGTGCACACCCAGATTCCAACTGGATTACCATTCGATGGATGGCTAAACAATCCTACTACAACCATGTTCTCCTCCTTCAACCTATCACTCAACAACTACACACACTTGTACTTGCAAATTTTTCAGTAATATTCAATTCTTGAAAACATATAAAATATTTTTTTACAGTTCACAAATTCAACATTAGTCAACTTCTTTCATTCATTTTTCAAAAATTCTAAAATTCCTTTTAATATTCAATTGAATTTCTTCAATAATTCAATTTTTCGTATTATAATAAATAAGCAATAAAATTGGGTGTGACAGCATAAGAGGTCTATCAAGTTTGGAAATTCATCCAAACTAGCTCTGCACTATGTAGGTCGTGTTACCACCAGCTCTTGTGCGGATGCATAACTTCTTTCACATTTCTTACCTAAAGAAGTATATACCAAGTGATAATCATGTAATTGATTAGAATGCTTTACAAGTACATGACCCTGAAGTGGTAATAATCGAGCCTATCAAGGTTCTCAAAACACGTAAGCTTTGCTTGCATAATAGGGAGGTTTTGCAACTATGCAAAGTCTAGTGGGACAAGTATGTAGAATATTTTTCCACTTGGGAAGACTACGTTGAAATAGACCAAAATTTTCCACATGTTTTGTGTGCTTTTGAAAGTGTGAGAAAAATAATATTTTGTTTGTTGTTTTATTTAGTTTATGTTTGCTACATAAAATCATCAGGAACAATGATTCACAAGGGGGGAGTATGTCACACCCCATTGTGCATTTACCTATTTACTATTACTATGATAGGGTAAATTATTGCATGTGTGAATGTATTTGGAATTCTGATTGGATATAAATATATGTGATTGTACTTTCTTATCAAAAGTAAATGAATTTTTATTTCATTTAATGATTGTGATGAAATGCATTTATGGAATGAATGGTTATTGAATTGATATTCTAACTATGAAAAGGATAATGCAAATATTTGTATTGATGGATGACTAAATACCATGAAAATGTGTTAAGTTGGATGTAGGTTCAGAATTAATCCTCTGGAAGCGAGGCCCAGAAGTATCACCGAGGAGAAGAACTTGGTGAAGTAACCGGTAATGAAACCTAATTGAGCTTATACACACACACTCACTAGTAGAATGGTCAATTCAAGTCATAGTGTTTGGGAATTGGTAAGTTATCCTTTAGCATGATGTGTTGCAATAGAAAGGAGTTTGATTTATGTTAGGAGCATTCTTGGTTTATGTTTAGTGCTTGGTGCATGCAAATACTTCTTGCATTACTATGCTTGATTGATGAGGTGTACATATGTTGAAGGTATATATATGTATGCATACACATTTCAATGATAATCCATACACATGAAGGAATGTGAACATGAGAGTGCATAGGTAGACATACCTATGTGCACTTATGGATGGGTTGCTTATGAGCATGGTGATATCAAGAGTACAATATGACATGTGTGTATATATATACATCATATGTATATATATTTACTAGTAAAATAGCAATTGTTTATATGATATTATGTTATCATATATATATATATATATATATAAGATATATACATATATACATATGTATACATGTATTGATATATACGTATGTAAAGGAAAATGAAAATGCCGATACAGATATGTCAACATATGTATACATGCATATTGATATATATAAGAATATATATATACAAATGATATGGTATATGAATATTAACTTGATCTTATTCATTTGAATATCAAATGTATACATATATATAACATTGAGGCTATTCATCAATATATATATATATATATATATATATATATATACATACATACATACATACAAGTATATATATGTAGATATACATATTTATATACATATAGAAAGCAATAAAGGTCGATTTGTATATATATTATGCAAAGTGTTGGAGGCCGATTTATACATATATTATGCAAAGTATAAAGGTTGATTCATACAAGTATATGCTTTGGTCGATGAATGAGAAATATAGCACACTACATAATAGAGCTCAAATAGATGTTAAGACACATTTATAATTTAAAATTAAATGATAATGAAATATGTGAGACTTTAATCTTTTGTGTAAGTTATTGAAACTGAAATAGTACAAACGTGTAAACAACATACCAAGTCAAAATGTAGATATAAATGTAAAAGGTTGAATCAACTATTTGTCGACTACTCTAGCTTTGACTTAGTTGACTATATATGTGCAACAAGTTTGTGATAGACCATTTCAATTGCTAAATTGTGGGCCTTGTGAATAGGGAAAGAGCTACAAACTTGGTGCCATTATATGAATTATTTAATTTTTTATAAGTATATCAAGCTTGAAACTGATTAGTTGTGTTAAAACATCCTCTTTTTGAATTGTCAAACCTGTTGTGCCGATCATTAGATTAATTTAATGTGTTGAATCAATGACTATCTTCATGATAATTTGTCACTTTTCTTCTTATGAGCTGAGTCATTTTTAAATGGCCAAGAAGTGGCAAACTATGAACCTTGGTTGTAGCCTTGTGAAGCTAATTCTTGTGTATAAATATGGGTCAATCTCACCTCATTTCTTACACTTTTCCATATGCAAAATTATGTTGTCATTTCTATTGTAGTTTCCATTGAGTGATTGTTATTTTGCTAAGAGCTTTTGGTGACAGAGTTTTAGTGAGATTAGTGAAGGGAGGTCGAGTTCTAAGTTGGTAGTAAGAAGAGGCAAAGCTTGGAATTCCAAGAGTCGATTGGATTAAGTGATCAAGATAGGCATGAAATTCTATTATTTTCTATTTTATCTTTTAAATATGAAGATTACATGCCTTGAATATTATGTTGGAACTGTATTAGTTTGCTTATAATAAAGGAAAGATTGTGATTGATGTGTTTTCCATATAAGTGCTTGTATTTATTGTATACACCTAAAAATGGTTTGGAGAATATAATTAATTAAATATGATTTATTTGATTAATTAACCTTAAATTCATCTACTTAATAAATAAATAGAAATATTTATTTATATAGTTCACTTTTAATTCTTCTATTTTTATCATATTATTTCCTCTTAATTAAGTAAAAAAGTTTAAATACTTTGTTTTATTTAATTATTATCATTATTGTTTGTCCTATATTTATTCATTTATTCTATCTTAATCACATTATTTTATCTTAATTAAATAAACAATTTTAAATACTTTGTTCTTTAATTATTATTATCTCTTCTATATTTATTTAATAAACATATTCTATATTCAAATAAAGGCATAAAGGCAATTTCCTCTATTCACTTACCAATAAAATTAGATATTTTATATCTAATTAGGGTAAAAGCACAAAGATGTGTCACACTTTTGGCCAAATAAATAGTTCCGAGCGAAATATTTTCGGCCGGAAAGGTTTCACCCGACTAGGTTTCGACCGAAACCATGTGGCGTATTACGTGGCACATAGGTTTCGGTCGAATAAGTTTCGCCCGAATCCAAAAAAATCAAAATTTTCCTTTTCCCGCTTTAAAACTGCCTTTGAAATTGAATTTTTTAATGTGCGGGGTTTCTATAGAAAGGGTTTCGGCTGAAACCCTTTCTATAGAAACTGTTTCTACTGAAACTGTCTATGTGGCATCCTAGTTGGCAGCCAACTCAACTTTTTTCAGAATTTTCTGAAACTTTGAACTTTAGCTAAGTATTTCTTTAGTCAGAATGATTTTTTTGCAAAAAAAAAAATACCCTTTGTATAGCTTGGAGTGGAGAATCCAAATATATAATTTTTTTAATATTTTTATTAGTTTTAATATATTTTATTTTTAAAATAATGCAAGTAGGTTTTCAAAATGAAAAAAAAAGTTGATTACAAATTAAAAACAAGATAGTAAAACTTATTAAAAAAATTTAAATCTTATATGGGGCACAAGAGGAGAGAGTCTTCTTCAAAAGGGTATAATTTTTTTTTGAAAATGATTTAAAAATTTGGAAATAGTTGACACCGTGAAAACTCAAAATTCTGACATGTTTGACTTTAAAACGTTATTACAAGAAAAATATACATCAAAATTTGATTTTCTTTTTCCATGCACAAGATATTGAAGTTACCTATTTGGAGAAAAAAAAATTAGGGAGAAATGAAGTTTTTTTCAATTTGTTTCTTGACGGCCCGTGAAGTCACTCTTTTTTGAAATTTTCAGCATTCCAAAATTTGTCCTTAAGTTGATAAAAACATAATGAAAATAATTTTTTTTAAAATTTTAAAAATTACAACAATAAACTTCATCAAAGGTTCTACATTTCATTAGTTTACACCATTTTGAAATTCAAAACATAAAGACCACTTTTATGTGGTCGAAGTTTAGAATTTTTTTTGCTGTTGGCCGATTCCTTTATAAAGTGTGACACAGGTTTGTGCTTTTACCCATTAATTCAACTAGCATTCACGAGAAAGCTTTGGAGACAAACTGGAAATCAAACTTCTTCATCTCCTTCCTCTGATTCTTCCTATCATCTGGCCTAATGTTTTCATGGGGAGAAACCATTCCCATGATCAGCTCAAGCTTCTTCATCTCTTACCATTGAATCCTCCAGATCAAATCCAGACCTTTGTTGTGCTACCCCTTCACAAAATTGGTACTGTGAATCTATAAATACAACCAAGTCATTCTACAGGAAATGCATCTAAATCCCAACTTTGTGCAAACTTTGCAAAAATAGCAATCAAGCAATAAAGCATCTTAGCAATAGTAATCATAGCATTCTAGAATCAATATCATGGCTGCATCATAGTTCACTGTAGCTTCCTTTATCAAATTTCATGTCAGCATAGATTGCAGTAGCTTTATCATATAATCTAGAAATCATTATCAATCATTAGATTATTTCATTTAGTAGCATCTCATTCTCTAGATTGGAATTTTAACAATCACAATGTTTACCAAATCTGAGAGCCCTGTGACTTGATAAATCTTTAGAGATAGAGAACAATATGATGCTTTCAGTAGATTCTTTCTTTAAATTAGTTTAATTTCTTCCGAATCTTTGATAAAATGTCTTATTTTAAGAAGTATTTTAGTTATTTACTCATTACTTATTCCACACTTACATTCCCTCCCTATTGAGTTTATTTCAACGTCTATATCATTATATACTAGGAATGACGAATTTGAAATAGCTTATTAAGTTATTGTTTTGTGGACTTAGAAAGCTTATGAGTTAATCCTAGGGTTAGGTTACCCATTGAAGGAAGGATAACTTATACTTTTGCTTATGTTCATTTGGTAGAGATGCTATCTAGTTTTGGAAAAGGGAATAGGTCAAATTGGAGGTTAGGATTACCTATTGAAGGTTTACCTATGCATAGATACAATGGTCTAGAGTAGAATGAGATAGGGTAGTGAATGTGAATATGATTACTATCACTCGAAGTACTAAGCGAGAATACTTTGGCCAAAGTAGTGTGTTTTCCTTTGGCTCCACTGTTAGTTCATTGTGTTCCTTGGTATGCATGCTAGATCAGGATTGTAAAGTCTACAAGTTCTAGATATGTAGGACACATGACTAAGCTCACTAAGGTTAATGTTATGAGGTTTCTTCACCAATCTCTTCATTGAAGGGTAGGTCCATCTATCCATTGATAGATATGTGAGGGAACGCATATGAGTTAGTGGTTGGCGGAAAAGTGTTTGAGTGATGCTTTTCCTCCTTAGTTGGCGATCAAGTTTTGTAGAAGATTCTTGGACCATTTGTATCTATTGCTTTGAAGCTCGGTTGAGCTATGTATGTAATTGTCTACAATCTTGAAAATATTGTATCATGATTATTATTGTATTGGAAAAGAAATCAATGAATGGAATTTATTATGTCCTTTATGTTCATTATTTCTCTCATTAGAAAAGATTTTTTTGTGGAAATGGTTTGAAACATAGTTTATTTACTTGAAAGTGAAAACTTAGGAAATTTACTTTCAAGAACAGTTGGCATGCTACAATGTGTATGTATATGTGCGTATGTACATACATATACATACTTAAATACATACATACATAAATACATATATATTCTATTATTAGTTAAGGGTTTAATAAATTTATATATATATATATATAATAATAAATGTGTTATATGTGTAGATATATATGTATGTATTACATACATATAATACATACATGCATAAATATACATATATAATAAATAATATCAGTTTGAGGATTCTATAAATTTATAACAATGCATTTCAATTGCTTTCGAAAAGTCCATGATACCAACAACAGAGGTGCATGTGAAATTTTGTATAGCAAGCAAAATGTAGTATCTACAAGGCAATGAGAACAATGGTGTTGTAGGTAATGTTGTGTGAGGGTTACGTGGTAGTGGGGGACACACAGTCAACCAAAAGATAGGTGCATGAAACCCTTAATAGTTCAGTATATGAAACCCTTAAATGGTATATATACATATATATACACACTTGACCAAAATATAGCTGCTCATAACTCTTAACAGTTGAGTATATGATACCATTAAATGTTATATATATACTTATTGAAAAGATAAATATATGTATGTCAAAGATATATATATATATATATAGTGTGTATAGATATTGTAGATATATATCTATTGGCCAATTGTGTGTGTATATATACACATAGTCTGCCAAAAAATAACTGCATGAAACCCTTAACAATTGAGTATATGACACCCTCAAATGATATAAATATAGACATTGGATATATATATATATATATATGGTAGAGATATATACAATATGTATAGATATTACATATTTATTGCATATATGTATATATATTTTTAGAGATTGCAGTGTGTAGAGTGGCATGCATAATGAGAGGAAAGCTAAATTAGCATGCATACATATAATGGAGTGTGGAAAGCATAAAAATATTGAAATGAAACAAGATTTAGAGTACTATAAAGAACATTTTGAGACAAATTGAAATAAACATACAACTAAGGTTCATTGTCATTGTGAGGTTGGAAGACAACCTCACTTGTGATGGCCGAAGTATATTATTTTCCTTACGAGTTGGAAGTGTAGATAAACATAGAAGAAATAAAAAATATATCACCATGAGTTGCCCCCAACCTCTTCATAGTCCATTTCAAAGTACACCACCATTGGTCTATTAGTGGAGGTGTCATGTGCAGACGTGAAGAGTGAATGGTGCTATAGAGAACCCAAAAGAAACCCTACTTTGTGTAAAACACACCAATGTAGGTGCGAAAAGGCTAACAACAAAGGGGAGAGAGGAAGTAAATGTGCATTAAGTTCATGAGGAGTAGCGTGGAAATAAACACGTAAACAAGTACCACACGTCTATCAATAATCGATGCCACCTTTTGCCTCATAAAAAGGCTTGTTTGGAAATTATTTGGTATGAATTGAAAAATGTTTGAGAATTTGGTTGGATTGAATATTTTTGAGTTGCCAACTAGACCCTCTACATCATGACATTCAAGGTTTTGGTCGACGTGTCCTTTGTTGATGTGGACCCTTCACACAACATAGCCCTCACCACCATCGGACCCTCAGTCTTATCTAAAAGATCTTAGAAATATTAGTCTTGAGATTAAATAAATACTAATAATAAAATAATTTCAAATTAATATCTATTGATATTTTTTAAATAGATGTATTTATTAAATCAAGAATCATAATTATAGTGATAACATGAGATGGAATGTAATGATGTGCATGTGTGTTAACAAAAACTATTAAAATTTTGACATATAAAAATAATAAATATATTATATATATAAAAATTTCTGAACAGTTGTGTGTATATATATGTGTGTTTGTATCTTTGAAGCTAAGTACTCTCTTAACTAGAGTTATATATTCTCTTAATTGCTCATATTTGTGAATCATATGTAATCTTTAATTCTGAGACTCTCAGCTGTGAGGCTGCACATAAAAATTTGGAAATGTCCAGCCAAAATATCATCTACGTCAATACATTTGGACTTTTGGAGGTGCGCAATGATTTTAATGTCGGGAATGGACAAAAGCAGGGCAATGGTGGTCGAGAAAGGCTCAGATTGTCAGCTGATCAATTAGCTACTTTGGAAGAATTCTTCAAACGGAGCAGTACTGTGAATGAGGTATGTTTACCATTTAATGAGTTTTTTTCTTAACACTACCAGGCAAGCCATATGCAAAAACAGTTAGCAATGGAATGTCTAATTTAGTTATTAGAAGTTCCGCTTCAAAATAAGCATTCGTAAATGTCTTTTCAACAGTTTTCAGTTAATGTTTTTGTTTTCCCACCGAGTGGAACATTCTTTCAGTTTGTACGGATATCAATACGTGCGCAATGTCTAATAATATTTTATTTTTATTTTTGGTGTACAGGAGGAAAGAGAAGCTCTGGCCAGGCAGCTAAGTATGAGCCCTACACAAGTTAAAGTTTGGTTCCAAAATAGAAGAGCAAGGTAATAATCCCTTCATTTCATCACATATAATATAATCATGAGTGGCTGAAGTTCATTTTATTTCAATAACATTTCAGGGCCAAGCTGAAGCCAAAAATGGACAGTAATGTGGGGAAAAGATGTCACAGGTCGTCAAGAGAGGTGAACAAAATCCCGCTGAAAGATTTGGAAGAAATGGAGGATCAGGAGAAAAAGTTGGAAGAAACAAAGGAACAGAACAAAAGACTGCAGAAAGAATTGGCAGAAAAGAAAGATCTGAACAAAAGACTGCCGAAAGATTTGGCAAAAAAGAAAGATCTGAACAAAAGATTGCAGAAAGAATCGGCAGAAAAGAAAGATCTGAAACAGGCGGGAGAAGCGCCATCTGCATCGTACGAACTTCCTCCCAAGGATTTCTAGTCAACGTTTTGGTGATAATATTACAGTGATACTTTATATTTCAAATTTCTCTCCCTGAACAGTCTTGGCATTGATTTAGGAGCTGCGCGCTTTCAAGAAATGTAAGGTGACTTATGTTTAATTACATGTTTTAGGGCATTTTTAAATGCAATAAATATTACTATCCATGGATCAGAAATAAACACATTTTGTGACCCAGATTTTTAGCAGACATTTTCTTTTTTCGAGTTCTTTTTGAGAAAAAACTTCTGGTAAATCATCTCACTTGGAGAGCTATCTTCTCTTTTTAACCCTATCTTACTTTTCACATCATGCAAAATTGAAGAAATAATGAAAAGTAAATCGAATGTGAATCATTGACAAGGTCCATCACTTCTTTGATTAGCTCCTAGGTGAAAAATAAGATCACGGTAAGGAAAATGAGATAACCTTCCTCCTAAGCACAATCGAAGCATTCAAATATAATATATAATCAATCTTTTGTGGTTGGTACATGAAGGTAAGGAAGATAAAAAAGATTATTTATCGTGTTTTGGATTTCAGTGACAACAACAATGTGAATTTCAATCCATTAAAATTTATGTTTGTTCAGTAGCTATTGTAGAGGTTCTCTATCAATACTTACATTTGGATAAAAAATATTTATATAGTTTAAAATTCTCAAGAAGGCTTGGAGTTTTTTTTTCAAGAGGAATATGAGATTATAAGACTTTATTTTAATTGAGGTTGGACTTTTAATATCCCATTATTTACAACTATACCTAAGAAATTACATGAATTTTTACACCATTGAATTTTATTTAGTGATAGTACAATCCATGCATAAAAAGAAAGCTCATGTAATTTGTCTAAATGTCTTTTGTGATCATCAAAATTACTACTAAAGACTAGAATATCACCAATATATTTGGAAGTATATTGGCATGTTCATTAATTTGAAGGGCATGGCTGTCCATTCATAGTTTTTTTGTTGGTATTCTTTCTTGATCCATATCTAGTAAAATCTTGACTTGTAATCAAATTGAGAAAAAGACTAAAGTTAATAACTTTTGTAATAAACAACTTTTATTAGGTATTGGATAAGAAAATGGCTCATTAACTACATTTAGAGGCATTTAATGGTGATCCTATATTTATTTGTGCATCATAATATCTTCAATTGATTAACATTGAAATGAACTAAGAAAATTTTCCACTTAGTAGGGAGACTAAATATTCTAGTTTAAGTTTAATTTCTAGCCTGGATACTGTTGAGAGTAATAACTTAATTTTTGTAGGATCAACTACATCTACAACTTGTTTTCTTAATTTATTTTATTTTTTATTCTTGTTCTTGTTCTTCTATCTTTATTATTGTAGCTAAAGTTTTGGGTAGTAGTGTAATGGAATCATAGAAGGATTATAAATTTCTGCATCAGGATCAAATATGAGATCGTCAGATTTTGGATCCAAAGAGAATTCATCTAAATCTCTATTAATTTAAATTTTGGAGAAATTATTGGTACAATTATACTTTGAAGACTTTTTCATATAGAACTATTTTAATAATACATATAGCACATTTGCAGAAAGAAGAGGAACTTTTATCTTTAGAATCATTGAATTGAAAACATAAATTACCTCTTGGATATCTTTTTCATTTGCTCCTTCTATATATACCTTTTCCTCCCATTGATTTAATCATCATCACTATTGGATATACTACTTCTCATGCTTTGACTAGTTGTGCCAACCAATCGTCTTTTTCATTGTACGCTTCTAAGATAGCTTTGTACATTTCATCTTGCACATACATATCTTCATTATCATCTATATTATCCCACCACACTATTGCATCAGTGGAATAGACAACATTGATTGCTTTGTTTTTCTAGGAGCATTTGAGCTTTGCAATGAGGATTATTGTAGATGCAAAGACTACTAGTCACTAGTGACCAATTCTATAGATTTATTTGTCTTTCTAATTTTTCTTTTCAAGACTAAATTCATCAATCAAGAGATTTCATAGGATGTGCATTGGATTAGGATTATTGGAGACATGTTCATATTTGGCCTCATCAAATTTTGCATACTACCAATTTGTATTTATTCCTCATAAATTTTTAACTACTAATTTATTTGTATTTATTTCAACAAGTTGGCCAATATTTTCTACTATATTAAACATATTGATCCATGCAAGACATGTTTGGTAGGACCTCTTATTCTATCTATATTCAAATAACAATCTTGTATAGGAAAGTTCCATGTATCATAAATAAAAAGCTAGTATCTTTTGACTTAAAGATTTTTTCACATAATCTTGAGAAATGTGTTTCATCTCAATGGGTTGTGCAATATGAGAAATCCTTTTTTTCTCTTCCATCTCAAGCCAATCTAGGCTATTGGCTAGTTCTTGTAACTCTGTGTCTAATTTATCAATTCCATATGATGTCGTATCACAATTATCCCCTAAATGATGTAAATTACTCAAGCCTTGTTATGATTTTGTTAATGAGTCTAAACTATCCTTTTTTAAAGTCTGATTATGAACATTGTTGTCTATAACAATATTTATAATATTTGAATCCTTTTTATCAAAATTTTCTGAATAGTTCTTGATATATAGAATTTCCTTCCACATATCATCAATATTTTCTTGTAAATGATCACAAAATTTGGAAAAATAATTTATATGCTTGAAATCTAAAGCAAGTTCCTTTTCTTTTTATGTAGTTGGCTAGAAAGCATACTGAAACAAACTTACAAACTTATCATGTGCCTTACAAATTTTCCTAATGATTCCATCTTCATGGTCAGTAAGGAACCACTATGGAATCTATATTTTGATGGATCCTATACATGACATGGTTCAAGAATAGGCATCATTTTTCTCACTCCACCAGGGGACTTCATTCTAGAAGCTTTCAAATTGACATTTCCTTACACCAAAAACATGGTAAAGTATAAGGCATTGATTATTAGATTAAAAATGGTTGTCCAATAGAACATAACTCCAATATAGGTCTATAGGGACTCTCAACTTATCATCAAAAAGGTCAATAATGAATATTAAATAAAGGATAATAAGCTTATCCCCTACAAGTGCATGGTTAATAGCTTCAAAAATTACTTCACCCATATCTAGTTTGAACAAGTTCCACAACTTAATACAAAAATATTTTGATGCTATGGCCACCATTGGATCTTTACTCTAGACATATCGCAAGCTAGTCAAAAATGTGAATTTCTAGTAGAAAAAATACTAATTTTGGAATATGATGTACTCGATTCTAAGATGATATACAAGATTATTGGTATGAAATCCCTTGGTACCATGACATATACACCTACCTCCATGGTCAAACCCTTCCACCCAATCTCACACATAACCAATGTAAATATTTCATCCAACGTACATCCCATTACACCCTCCTAGAATATACACTTTATCATCAAGGCTATAATGGATCTTCATTATGATATTTAAACATGGAAAATATCACCTCCCATTATAAGAGGTCCATGATGACATTTGTGGGGCACATAGTGGAATTTTATTTGCTAATAAATCTTCTCAAGATAGGATATTATTGGTCTACTATGGAGCATGATGAATATCAATATTTTAAGTGTTGATTTGCATGCCAAAAACAAGGAGATATTATTCATGTACCAAGACAAATGTTGTAACCTTTTACCTCCCCTTGGCCCTTTTCTCAATGGGGCCTTGACTTAGTTGGTAAGATTCATCTATCTTCCTCAAATGGACATAAATTCATCATTAGCACCATGGAACATTTTACGAAGTGGATAGAAGTCATCCTCCTCA